>CM062604.1:19150977-19569665 GCA_031470985.1 Agastache rugosa
GGACAGCGACATTTTCAGTCTGTGATATAAGCTCTACCTTTTTTCTTTTTCTTTTTCTTTTTCTTTATAATATAATTTTCCTCAATCACGTAGAAAAGATTAAGAAAAATTAAGAAAATACCATTGCACATCTAAATTTGAAGTAAATGTGAATATTTTATGCGGAGTTAGCATTACTTGTAAACAATATTTTTTCATGGTGATGTGGGAATATTATAATGAGAGAATCTTATTGTTTTTATTTTTTGGAATTGAAATGATAGATAAAATTGTTTTTCATAATCTTAAGTTGGTTTTTATTCTGTTTTATTTTATTTTAAGGGGATTGATCATAAGATGTTGGGATCAAATAAATATTCAAATCTAGCTGTAAGCTTTGCACCTTTATAATGCAATTCATAAGTAGTTGAGATATATTAATAAAAACTGTCTTTCTTTCATGCATATTGTTTATAACCTTATGTATAATATAATGTATCTATCGATATAATAAAAATAAGTAAATAAAATTTTCCTTCAGAAAACAGGATGACCTAAATAAATGAAAACAAAACATTCTCTCTATCAATAAAATAAAATTGTACCAACTTTGACAATATGGCCAACAACTTAAACATCCTCCTATTTATTAATTAATTCATTTTTTTCCAAAGAAATAAAAATCACATATAAAAATAGATTTGTAAGGTAGTTTAATTATGAGAAAAATAAGAAAGTCAAAAATGTTGCTCCCAAAAATACATGCACTAAAAGCATTGGGGGGGCAATTATTTTCTTGTGTCTTATGGTTTAAATAAACGTCATGTTTTAATGATGTTATTAGTAGGGAGCGGATCTGGTGAGAACACATCTTTATATGAGAACGTGAGAACAATGCATTTTTATTACATCGAAAATGCATAAAATGCATAAAGTAAATGCATAAATATTTTAATGCATAAACTACAATAACTTAATGCATTAACATTTAAATGCATAAATGCACGGTTAATTCTGGACCATAGATCAATAAAAATCAAGGGTCCAGATTTATCCTTAATTCTCACCGAAAAAAGTGTTCTTATTTGATCTGCGCTCCTTATTAGTATATATAATTAAAGCAATAAAATGGGACATGGTGAAAATAAATGATCAGATCAGAGGGATAATTTTTCCTTTAATTCTTTATCATAGCGTTAAACACATTGCCCTACTTACACAAAACTTTGAACTTAAAGAGCAAGTTGCACCTATCAATTTCAAATTACTTTTAAATGAATTACTCTAAACACACACACCTTATCCATATCCTATTCTTTTCTTTTCTTTTTTTTTTTTGTTAAGAAACAACTGCATTGTTTGTAGTTTGTTCTTCAGAATAACGACTTCGATTTATTTTAGTACGTAGGTCTCAGAATTTTCTATAGTAATTAATTTTTCCGAGCTATATATTCAACTATCATTAAATTTTAAAAGTAATTCTACGTACACTGCATGCGAACATTTAGGTATGTATTCCCTCCATCCCACTGAACTTGTCTTCATTTTTTTTTTTTGTCCCACTGAACTTGTCTTGTTTTCATATAAGAAAACAATTTACTCTTCAAAACTGATGAGACTCTTCTCCTTAATACTCGTGCGAATAGTAACAAGACATATTCGGTGAGACGGAAGGAGTATAATTTTGTGAATAACAAAAACATATATATGGAGTAATAATTGTACGAATTTAAATCTCCCGGCCATCGACACTAAAAAAGAAAAGTTACATACTGTTTTGACTTAAATTGACTATTCATGTATGCCTGCAGTAAATTAATTGTAACTTAAAATTACTCTAAATTAACATGCATGCTAGGTCTTTATAGAATAACTACTCATTTTTTATATCTATATATCACCATGATGAGAAAAGAAAATATATGATATATTATAGCTGCACGAAAGTAGAGATGCATGGATTAAATCTTACAACTAAATTATAATATACTTAATACATTTAGAGAGAAAAATTAACGTACAAGCAAAAATATAAATGTAGAAAATGGTAATCAGAGATCGAGCAATTTCAGAGTCGAATTGATTCCATGATACTGTAATTCTTATTCAGTCATAAATTACTAATATATTAAATAATAAGACAATATATATAGATTCATGATCTTAAAAGATTCAGATTTATTAAGATGGAAAATTCGTTTGAACTTATAAATAAACACAACCCAAGTTGCAATAATTTACAGTTCAATCAACATTTATGGACTCGTTTGGTATGTAATTGATAAAATTGGATACGATAGGATATGATTTCATTGTTAATAATTGATTAGAATTAGGGTACTTTTGGATGGGTTGTATGGTTGATTAATAACACTCCAAAGTTAGAAGGATAAGTTATCACTCAATTGATGGATAAGATCACGAGCCAAAGTAATCCATCAAGGACCAAATCATTCAAATCAAACATTTGATTATCAAACCAAACAATCGAGACCATAATGGACAATATTGTAGTATGCGAATTAATTAGAATAGTACTTGCGCTACCCATTCTTTAACTATATTATATGGTGTTTAATATTTTATGTGATGTGTAACATTGATCACTAGCATGTAGCTCAGTTGGTATTTCTTCTTTATATAAGGATAAAAAAAAATCTGTGTACGAATCTCAATTCTCATTCTCCAACTAAAAAAATGAAAAAAAAAAAGTGATGTAACATGGGAAACCAATAAATTAACGTTTCAATAAATTAATGGACATGCATATTAAAGCAGACATCTGAGCCCACATATTTTGTCCAGCAGTGATTAATTTCCCAACCAAAACTCTTGAAACATGTCAAGTACTAATAAATCTGAAGTAACTCCAATCATAAGAATAGACACACCTTTAAATGACAATGGAAATCAAGAGTACACTAACAATGTGAATGTATTTGATGGTCCCGGAACGAGGTCTTCGGTGTAGAGGGGGGGTGAATACACCGAAGAGGGATTTTTGAAAACTTTTAACAAGTTAAAACAGAGTTGAGTGAGAGCTCAGTTATGAGTTCAACTGACTTCTAAAGAAGATGGTCGAATTTGGGCGATAACTTAAATTTTACTGCGGAATGTGGTGGAAAGAAAAACTTAGCTCGTTCCTTTTACAAAAGCTCAGAAAAACTTAGTTTCAGTTTTCAGTTTAAGCAGGTTTGAAAAATATGCGGTAGTCACACAAATGAAAGTTGAAGCTTTGAAAACTTGTGTTGTGCAAATGCGGTTAGTTCTTTAAATAGAAATAAAGTAAAGACTGAATAAAGCAATAAAGAACACAGAATTTTAACGTGGTTCGGAGAGTAAACTCCTACGTCCACGACCAGGTTTTAGCTGGTAAATCCACTAAGGATGACCACTTGGTTTACGAGTACCAAGTAACTTCGCAGCTCTTCCTCGAGCTGTGTTCTAACAGTTTACGGGCACTGTAGAAGCCTGCACCTTTTCAGTTTTCGGGTACTGAATAACCTTACACTCGAATTTCGCGCTTCGAGACGGCGTAACCTTAACCTAACCTTTTCTGGGTAAAGGAGGGTTTGGGTTTCCAACTTTGAACGAGTTCTTACAATGAAGAACTTTGAAAGATGAACTCGTTCAGATCTAGGCTTTGGATTTACTATGATTACAGCCTATTGATCAGACGAAAAAACTAAAGCAGTTTCTGAATTTGAACACTTAAGAAGTTAAGTGATCTTTTTTAAAGAGTTAGATAACTGCTGGAGAGCTTTTTAATACTTGAGAGATTCAGAAAAGTTGTAAGCTTGTGGGGAGTTTTTCGTGCTTGATTCTGAGGTTGAAGACTGGTATTTATAGGTAGAGATTCAAACTAGCCGTTGGAGGACCCGTTTGAATCTTACCTACTCTCTGATCTGACGATCTGCCGTTGAGCGTATCTTCACCTGTCTTCATCACTGTGTCAGATCCTAGGTTCGCCTTTCTAGGATGCTGAGATGTCAATCCCTCATTGGTCGAGGTATATTGACTTCCTCTGAAACCGGGATTTCTGTCTTTTGAGCTTGACTTTGAATTTAGAGCTGGATGGGTAAACTGACTTGAAGTGACGTCGTCAGAGTTAGTTCCCTTTTTGGTCAGCTCAGCTGTCTTTCTTAGACTTTGATGCAGCTCAATTTATTCTGCTCAGTTGGATCTCCTTGGCTGGATCCATTCTTCTTTTCTTGAGTCAGTCTGACTCAGCTCAGTTCTGGAGCTCTGTTCAGCTAAGAGACCTTTCAGCTGACTTTAGGTCCAGCTGATTACTCAGCTGGGTCTTCTTCTGTCTTCAGCTTCCAAACCTGTGAACTTAGAAAATCTAAGGCTCAAACAAGTGAGCTGGAAAACTTAACTTAGGTTTGTACAATCATCTACTAGGTTGGAGAACAGTTGGGTTTTGGAATCAAATCAAAACTTTAGAATTTTCCCAACAGTATTGTTCCAAAAAAAAAAGCATGTGAATGCAAGTATAAATTGAGGACACATGCATTAAACAAATTGATCATTTACCAGAAAATATAGCTAATGATCTTGAGGATACATAATCATTATTTACCAAAGAAGTTTTATTGACATGCCTACTAATGGGGAATAGTATGATTAGGGTTTTTTAAATCATTTTTTTTTCTTTTAGTAATTCAATCGTGTTATTTTGTTATAACTTCATATGTATAATAGATATTTCACCTCGGTCTTCCTTAAAATCGATTTATATGTCATATGAGTCGGATTTTTACGGGTACTCGCTTCTATCAAACCCTAATAGGACATGTTTGAAAATAATTAAATAGATTTGCAATGTATTTTAGTAATAGCACTTAAAGCCGTGATGAGTTTGGGATTGATTTGGATAATTATATATGACTACCCATATCTCAAACCAATTTATATATATGTAAGATAAAATATTTATATGTGTGTGTGTGAGAGAGAGAGCGCACGCAGCTGGAGCTAACGAGTACGAGGGCAAAGAACCCAAATCATAGATAAGGAGGCAATGAAAACAGGAAGCAAGACGAGAGTGCAGAGGTGTGGGCAAATAGGTGTAATTGTAGTCAATTAGCACTATTAAACGGTGCAATTTTTTTTTGCCTTCGACAGTAATCACTAAAATCCTAGCAATATATACCACTACCAAACGGTGTAATTGTAGTCAATTAGTAAGTTGAGTATCGTATCCACAGAGACTATAAATCGAATACACACTAAGTAATAAACTTTAGGCGTTTCTCTATTATACAAACTCACAATCCTTACGATTTGGATTTTATCATCAACTTGAAAAATTAAATTAATAATTGCAAATAAAATATAATAGAAAGGAGTTTTTTTAAAATTTCATAGATGAAAGACTGATCTTAGGAAATGCATCGACTTAATTTTTGTGTTCTTGGGTTTGTGGTCTTTGATTTTTGTGCCGTATGTTATTGAGTTGGCTTCTTGTTGGGAATATTAATAAAAGTTTTTGAATTGATACTTAATTAACTCTCGAAATCGAAACCGGCGGTTCTCGGTTTCGCAACTTTGGAACCGGAATCGAACCGCCATCGATGCGGTAATCGGTTTCGAACCGGAACCGGTGATTTGGTTCCGGCTTCGAAACTGCCGGTTGCGGTTCTCGGTTTCGAATCGGAACCGGCGATTCGGTTTCGGCTTCAAAACTGCTGGTTGCGGTTCGATTTCGGTTCGGTTCCGATTCTTTTGGCCACCTCTAAGAATTGGTATGTTTTATCATGTATATGAGTGTGGTATTTATAGATGTTGAAGACAAGAAAGAGGAGCTCAAAAATCACCAAAAACAAGGCTCCAAGGGATGGATTTTTTTTAGTAACCGTCGGTTTTGCCCCGTCCACATCATCGATCCGCATCAAATTCATCCAAGCCGTCCATTTTGCAACGACTAGTTGCCTAGTTTTTTTTTATTTAATTATGAACCGCCGGTTCCGATTACACCAAAGATTGACCCGTAACCAGCCTCTGATCCCACGATTCCGGTTACGGTCCATAATTGTTGACTGACGGATTAGTTAGAAAACCGTTGACTGGCAGACCGGTTCGGGTTAGGCCCGCCGGTTCATGCATAATGGGTTCGTCTTACGGTCGAGTTTCAACAAGTAATAATTTGATGGGCGATGGACACGTGTCGTCTGCTTAGAGCACCCATAACGGCGGTCGAAGGGCCCGGTCGCTGGCCCTGCGACCGCCCCTATCGACCGCCCCCCGGTCTCTCCCGTTGTGGCGACCGACCAGGTCGCACCCCAGGTCGGGCTTGCGCCCGAGGTTGCGACCTGGGTAATTATTATTTTATTATTTTTTTTTCTGTTACAATTAAAAAAAAATTAATAATAATGCAACGGCTAAATTTATCAAAAACGGCTACTTTTATTTATTTTTTTCCACATTTTCTACCTATAAATACCACATCTTATTACACTTCAAATCACACATTTTCTACCTACAATCTCTATCTTCTTCCATTTCCATCTTCCTCCATTTTATTTCACAAATTATCATTTCTTAATCAAAAAATGGGTGACAAAGATGCTCAATTCAACTATTGGTTTGGGTATCAACAACCGAGCGGGTTCCCGTATATGCAAAATTCTCCGCAATCCAACGAGCCATCGCCTAATTCTATCCCGCAACGTCAACTATTCTCCTCATCGCCCTCGCCTGGTGGCGGTTTTCAACCTTTCTCCTCCTCGCCCGGTGGCGGTTTTCAATCTTTCTCCTCCTCGCCCGGTGGATGTTTTCAACCTTTCTCCACGCCGCCCGGTGGTGGCTTTCAATCTTTCTCCACGCCGCCCGGTGCATATCGTCAGTTTCAATCTTTCAACTTGAACGACGACGACGACGACGATGATGAGCAAGAAGAAGAGGAAGAGGAGCAAAATTCTCCTCCACCGTTGCCGCCTCCAACAAAAGGGAAGGGAAAGGGGAAAAAGAAGGCGACAACAACCTCCGGTACAACGAGGGGGAAATATGTCAATTATTCCAACGACAAATTGGAGTGCCTCGCCCGATGCTACGTGGACATCGGTCTTGACCCCATCGTCGCCAATAATCAGAAGCTAGGTGAATTTTAGCGGCGAATTGGAAGGCGCTACAACGACATACGGCCTGAAGGCACACCGGCGAGGGATTCCGAACATCTTCGGCAGACGTGGAAACGCGCAAAGAAGGAAATTTTAATATTCAATGCCGAATACGTAAAAGCACAGAGGGCGCATGGAAGCGGGCAA
Organism: Agastache rugosa; assembly: GCA_031470985.1. NCBI lineage: Eukaryota > Viridiplantae > Streptophyta > Magnoliopsida > Lamiales > Lamiaceae > Agastache > Agastache rugosa. The sequence goes on from CM062604.1 coordinate 19,158,225, forward strand.
AGCGACCTCGATCTCATCCACTTGGCTGAGGATGGCTTCTATAGGGAAACGAAGAAGAATTTCAATAAACATAAGCCGTGGGCGGTAGTGAAAGATCTGCCCAACTTCATCAATCCAGACGTCCCGACACAACCGGCGAAAAGAACGAAGAATCGAGAGGACGGGAGCTACACAAGCCATTCGAGCAATCCGAGCTGGCCGAGCAATCCGAGCAACGCTGAATCTGCAACCGAGGAGTCTTCGAGGATTTCCCGACCACTGGGACAGAAGTCGGCCAAAAAAGGAAAGGGAAAGGGCAAGGCTGTGGACGTCCAAGACGACAAACTCGAGCGCATCACTCAAGAAATTAGAGAGATCAAACGCTCATCTGAATTAGGGACCGCATACGATATCTACACGAGGCCAACGAAAGATATGGACCCGGATGTATTGGAAAATCACCGCAAAGTTTGCATGATGCTCGAGAAGAAATGGAGTTTTGGTCAGTAGGATATTTCGTAGTATTTAATTTTTCGTTTTTAAATTCCAAATTGTATTGTAATTTTCCAATGTTTCAAATACAATTTAGTTATTTCTTAATTATTTCGTAATATTTTAATTATAATTATTTTTATTATTCTAAATAAATATAAAACATAAAAATAATATTAAAATATAATTAAAATAATGAAAGACCTAGGTCAGAGACCTGGGTGAGAGACCTACCCCATTGTGGCCGACTTAGAGACCGGTCTCTCAATCATTGAGGTCCCACAAAAAGTGCATAAAGTATTCTAAAATATTGAGAGACCTACCCAAAGGTAGGTCTCCCATTGTGGGTGCTTTATAGTATAATGGCAGTAAGGTCGACCTAGCTCCCATTAAAATTGCACTCAAACCAATACGAACTGCCAACCTGTCGAGGACATGTTAAAAATAAGAAGGAATAGCAATATTTTTTTTTTTTTTGAGCAATAATATTATTTTTGAAAGGAAAAGGAATAGCAGTATTACAATAGACAAAACCTTTCAATCTGATCTGTCTGAACTTTAGGATCTACATTAAATTCTCCTACGCGGTTCTATATTGGTCAAATAATAGTAATAATCTTTATTCTTTCGTACCTTTTTTCTTTATAAAATACTAGTTACTCTATGTCGGTGGAAAAAGCCACTAATCTAATGAATAAAATTTAATGAAAACAAAATAAATTATAGTATTAGCATATCGCTACTGAAATTAGGAATATTTCAGTGTTGAAAATCCTGTTGACTATTTTGGAAAAAATAAAACAAAATAAAGAATTTGATAATCAGGCCATGTGACAATTTCCTGCATTGGCTCTTGCTACCCCAGTTAACGCCTGAACAAATTTGTAATTAATAGTATTAAATTATATTACGGTAAACTATATATAATTAATTAATTAATTAATTAATTAATTATACATGGCACACACTACTTACGTCCATATATCGAAGAATTAGCTGATTCATTTAATTAATGATGGAATTTCCTTGTATTATGGATCAATTGTACATGTAATCTAGGCATTGAATTTAATTACATTGATTGCTTTTAATTATTTCGTTATTTAAATATGTAATAACTTTTTCCTTCTTCATCTTCATAAAGAAAATGTTTGCTCAAGGAATAGTACGACGTTTCCGAGTGTATATGATCCTATAAATTCTTGAATAATCATTCTCTAATACCAAAATTGAAGCCTCAAAATCAAATGCCGCCTACTCGCTTACAATTTTTTAAAAGTAGATAAATAATTAGTTATATCTTATTATAACAAAATATTGCTAATCGGTTTAAAATACACAAACTTTCGCTCGTTTTTGGTTTTGCACACAATCTTTCAATTTTTCTCTAATACATAAACTTAACATTTGTCGCGATATTTTTACGATTTGTATATCAAAATTGATGCGGCGAGCGAATATGTCACACGGATAATTCTGAATAATTAAGTTTTAATTAACACATAAGTTAATTGTCTTAAAATGCACAAACTTTCAATTATTTTTCATTTTACATATGAACTTTAAATTTTTCTCATGATCCCCGAACCGATGTGACATCAGCCCCATGACAAAAATTCAACAATTTATTCTAATTTGGTTTGACAAAAATACTTCCAAAATATTATTTTCTTTTTATAATTTTATATAAACTATTCATTTATTAACATATGTGTTCGGACATGAAGGCATATTGAAATGGAATGAAGGGACGTTGCGATTGGATCATCTAATCCAACCATCACTAGCTAATTTACCAAAATCTCCACGATATGTACGTAGTTTGACTCACATATGGCATATAACTAAAAAAAGAAAACACGCAGACAAAATCCAAAGTGATATTGGCCCAAAATCTTTGAAAAATACGTACATTTTCCTACAGAACAAAAGTAACAAACCCAGTAGTCCCAAGTAGGCAAGTACGAATTAGAAATTTGAGAGAGAGAGAGAGAGAATGTGTTCTCACATTGTCGCTGAATTTGGGTCACATGGTTTTCTTATTTTATATCACCACCGCAATTTTTATAGCTGGCATAAAAATAGTCTTAGGTAATAAATGCCCAGGGGCATTTTCATAATATTTTATAAGATAAGGGGCCTATTCTTAATTTTACTTGGTCCCCCAATTCCGGCATTGGCCCCCTCTCCTCTTTCCATCTGTAAACGAGTGAACACCTCTCTCTCTCTCTCTCTCTCTCATCAAATACCAAAAAGAAAGTGGTCTCCAACTAACCTCCTCTACTCCCCTCACTTTAGATGAGCTATAACTAAAATTTTAATTATTTTAAAAGAAGCAAGAAAAATATAATCCTAGTGTTCCATTTTTTGTTAAGTATGTCTCGTTAATAATTTCTCATTTTAAATCAGAAAATAATTAATTCTTCAAACATAATGAGACCTAACTATTTTCTATATAAGTGTCCTATTGAGAAAAAAATTCTTGTTCCCTTTTAAGTGTCCTATTGCGGAATTTGAGACTAAAATAATGACAAAACACTTATTTTATCCTCACAATAATTATTGAAAAATGTAATTATTAGACTTTGAAAATAATAAATATGGATATAAAAGTAATATCTCATGCTTCCTTAGTTTTTGTAATTTTTCTCAATAGGACACTTAAAAAAAACAGGAGTATTTTTTTAGTTTTTACCCCTTCTTTTTAACAATCGTATCCAAAAATTATGGGACGTTATAAATAGAATGGAGGAAGTAGTATTCTATAAGATAAACTTAATTATTTTGAAGTGGTGCCTTTTCTTGAAATATTTAAAGTGATGCCTTTAATGTTTAAAGAAATAATTTTGAAGAGATGCCTTTAATTTTTAAATTAGTTCTTGTTATTTTGACATTGAAAGGGTTGGACAACAAAATTATTGCTTCCAACACACACCTCATTTGTACAATGAGCAATAATCAGCGAGTTCCCTAAGTCAAAAAAATAAAAATAAAAATAAAAAGACTAAACAGAAGAGACATTCTAGTTTTTTCCATATCAAACATATTTGATGTTATTTGGCGTGCAAATCGAAAGTCTCTTTATACCTATTACCAATACCAATATTGCACTTAATATTATATCAGTGCAGTTCTCACATCATTTTGCTCCAACCATCGAATAGCTACGAATTTGCTTGTGTAATTTTATAAATTTTATATTATATATAATATAATCTTTCATTACATTCATTAGTATTAATATTACTGATTTTTTTTTTTTGTTTTGCCTAGATAATACACATAACTAGTATATACTTGAATATGAAATGAGACGCACAACTCATACCACTAATTTGAACAATTTGTTAAATCTCCAAAGCTATCAAAGATCAAGATAAAAATAATAAATAAAAGAGGTGGATTTGGGTGAGATTGGTATTAATGTTGTTGGATCTTGATTATCAATTTTTGTCAGGAATTATCACTAATTTCTATCATGATAATTGTCACTTGATATTGTAATTTTTTTTCTTTTTCTTTTTGGAGCTGATGTTAAAAGAGATAAATTGTTAATTGATATTTTAACTAATTAGAGGATAAAAATATATAATTGTTGATTTTTTTTCAAGAAAATTTGTTACGTATCTCCAAGATAATTATCACTTTTTATTCAATTACATGATAATGTCAATCGCACCCAAGTCAGTTCCAGGATTCAATCATATACTCTCTCCATCCCATAACAAGTGGCTCGTATACTATATCAGGTCGACCTATAACAAGTGACTCGCTTCCAAATAAGAAAATAATTATCTTTCCAAAAGTTATCGGTTATACCGTTTTAACCACTTTTTACCCTTACCTTAATCACTAATACTTTTTGGACATATATGTCCGGACATAAAATGAATATATTAATAATCTTAACTTATAATTTATCAAATAAAATAATGGTGTTGGTTAGTACTCTAATGTATTTACTTAATTAATCTAAACCGCCATTTTGTTATTTTCACTAATATTTCGGAAATACTATTACTTAATAGATATTTATGCATTCACTTGAATTAGATTACTCAAAAAATAATAAATTGAATGAATGTGGAGAAATTACAAAATTAAATAAATAAGTTAAACGGATTAAACCGATTCATTACCTAAACGAGCTAGATTATGTCCGGACATTTATGTCCGAATAGCATCACTCTATCTTAATAACCGTGTTCATAGTATAAGCCACTTGATAAGTGAAACACTTTTGGTCCAACACGGGTTTTAAGAAATGGTTAGTAGATTGGGTTTGAGTGGAGAAAGGCACCCACCATAATGAATTGTGTCATGTTTTAAAATAAGGATACTGGGTGGATCATTTCTCAAAATAGAAAGTGCTACACTTATTGTGAACATGTACAAAAAAAATTGTGTTATACTTATCATAGACGTGATTATATACTAATGTAATTTAATATACCACGAAATCAACATTATTATAAAATTGCCCCCAACACCCCCCCCCCCCCCCACCCCACCCCACCCCACCCCACCCATCACCACCCCCTAACTCGATCTCGTCAATTTCTTTATAATCCAACCCTCCACACCCTTCCCACCTCAGGGTTCTCAAAAAATAAAGATCGAGTCCCCCACCCTCATAAATTTACAACAAAAATAAAAAAAAATAAAAAACCAGCAAAAATAAACGCTCTTCCCCAAAATTCCACTACTACTAAAACAAATCAGCAATGCAGTACCACACGATGATCGGCGGCGGCGACAGCAGCAAAAGCGCCAATAAACTGGAGCGGTACAACAGCTACATCCGGCGCGTGAACAGCACGAAGCTCCTCCAAGCGTCGTCGAAGCTCCTCTTCCGCGTCACCCTCCTCGTCGCCCTCCTCCTCATCTTCTTCTTCACCCTCAACTACCCTCCCCTCTCCGACACCCACCACCACGGCGGCCTCCACTCCGCCAACAACCTCCTCTCCTCCGCCTTCTACGGCAGCGGCGCCACCTGGGAGAAGCAGGTCCGCCGCTCCTCCACCCCCCACCGCCAGAACGGCTTCTCCGTCCTCGTCACCGGCGCCGCCGGCTTCGTCGGCTCCCACTGCTCCCTCGCCCTCAAGAAGCGCGGCGACGGCGTCCTCGGCCTCGACAACTTCAACTCCTACTACGACCCCTCCCTCAAGCGCGCCCGCCGCCAGCTCCTCGCCGACCACCAAATCTTCATCGTCGAAGCCGACATCAACGACGGCGACCTCCTCCGCAAGCTCTTCGACATCGTCCCCTTCACCCACATCCTCCACCTCGCCGCCCAGGCCGGCGTCCGCTACGCCATGCAGAATCCTCTCTCTTACGTCAGCTCCAACATCGCCGGCTTCGTCAACCTCCTCGAAGTCGCCAAGGCCGCCAACCCCCAGCCCGCCATTGTCTGGGCCTCCTCCAGCTCCGTTTACGGTCTCAACACCAAGGTCCCATTCTCCGAGTCGGACCGGACTGATCGCCCGGCCAGCCTCTACGCCGCCACCAAAAAAGCCGGCGAGGAAATCGCGCACACGTACAACCACATCTACGGGCTTTCGCTGACCGGGCTGAGATTCTTCACGGTTTACGGGCCGTGGGGGCGGCCCGACATGGCCTACTTCTTCTTCACCAAGGACATCCTGCAAGGGAAGGGGATCAACGTGTACGTGACGCAGGAGGAGAAGGAGGTGGCGCGTGACTTCACGTACATCGACGACATCGTGAAGGGGTGCGTGGGGGCGCTGGACACAGCGGAGAAGAGCACCGGCAGCGGCGGGAAGAAGCTGGCGGCGGCGCAGCTGAGGGTGTACAACCTCGGCAACACCGCCCCCGTGACGGTGGGGAAGCTGGTGGGGATACTGGAGAGCCTGCTCGCCGTGAAGGCGAAGAAGCACGTGATAAAGATGCCGCGAAACGGCGACGTTCCGTACACGCATGCTAACGTGAGCCAGGCGTACAGGGACTTCGGGTACAAGCCCACCACCGACTTGGCCGCCGGGCTGAGGAAGTTCGTCAAGTGGTACGTTGGGTATTACGGGATCGAGCCGAGGGTAAAAAAGGAAACTCACGTCGGCACCAATGAGCATTCAGATGATTAGAAGACACCATCATCATCATCACATGGGGAGGGAGGTGAGGTGGGACATCTTTAATTATTTTTCCACTTCCTTTTTTTTTTCTTTTAAAAAAAAATGTTGTTTGCATATGCATTTGGATCAATTCATAATGCTGTTATAGTATAGGAGCATAGATTTTCATACAAAGACAATAAAAAAAGAAAAAAGAGAGAGAGAGAGAAGAGGGCAAGGCAATTGTAGATCTGTGAATTGGAGTTGCAATAATGTATCCTATGAAATTAGGGTGAAAGAAATTAAAGGGTTCGAATCTGTACAAAAAAGAAGTGGTTCAGATCAAACCAGCATCAATTGTATCAAGAACTAGTGCATGTATAATTTGTTTGAACAGTAATGAAGACATCAAGATTCTTCTTTCTCTCTCTCTCTATATATATATATATTGAGAAGTACTGTACGTGTTTTTATTTTATTATAATCAAAATTGATGAAGAATTTGGATGTACATATTTAGTTACATATTACTCATGTGATGAAGATGGGTTCCATGATTGCTGTCTGCAAACTGTTTTTTACAATTGATGAGTTCACAACAAAGTGGGGTTGTCTTAACTATAACGTTTTTATAGTGGATTTTAAGTACTAATAATCATAGTACTATTTTATTTTTATATGCTGATAGCATTAGCAGCGGCGGTACCCGAGGACACTAACTATTTTTGTGAGTTTACGAGGGCTTTCCACACTTTTTTTTTTGTTTTAATTTTATAATTAATTTATTTCATAATTTAAATCATATTTATTTTTTAAATATAAATTTTATTGAATAATTGAAATAACATTACATTAATTAAATATGAAATAAAAACGGGTTACAACTAAAATTTAAAATTTAACTATTTTTCACCAACCCGTAATTCTCCTTGAGGAACTGATGAGGGTCGATAATTTCCGTAGAAATTTAGATCATTCGGATCGAAACTAGTATCACTAGAAGCGAACCAAGACCAATTTGAATTGAGATCCATTTGTGGTTAAAAATAGAAGAGAGAAATGAAATGAAATTGAGAGAGAAATGTAGAGAATGAGGTGAAAATAAAGTGAAATAGGTGTAGTATTTAGGCCAAATAGCCTGTAAAATACTAAACTTTCACAATATTTTGGTTTTGCACACTAGCTAAAGATTCTGCCTGTAAAATATTCAACTTTCGATTTCTTCTGATTTTGCAACTATGGCTGATTTCCCCCAAATTTAATGCTGATATGGCTGCCGGAAAATCCTACGTGGCTAAAACAAATGACATACATTAATTCTGAAAAAAAAACTTTTGTCTGTAAAATACTCAACTTTGATTTCTTCTGATTTTGCAACCATGGTCGATTTCCCCCAACTTTTGATTTCTTCTGTATTTGTCTGCTGACTGCTAGCAAACTAAATTAATAGTGGGAAGTTGGCAAATTTTTCTCTATTGTCTTTCAAGCTTTCTATCAAAATATCAAGATGAATCAATCTTTTTTTCTTAAAGCAGCAAAGAAATGTTTAGAGATCTGAACAAGATTGAAGAGAAAAGATTAATCATTTTGATATTTTGATAGAAAGCTTGAAAGATGATAGAGAAAATTTTGACAACTTCTCACTATTAATCTAGTTTGCTAGCAGTCAACAGATAAATACAGAAGAAATCAAAAGTTTGGGAAAATCGACTATGGTTGTAAAATCAGAATAAATCGAAAGTTGGGTATTTTACAAGCAAAAGTATTTTTTTCAGATTTTTGTATGTCATCCGTTTTGACCACGTAGGATTTTCCGGCAGCCATGTAAGCATCAAATTTGGGGAAAATCGGCCATGGTCGCAAAATCAGAAGAAATCGAAAGTTGAATATTTATTAGCAGAATCTTTAGCTGGTATGCAAAACCAGAATTTTGTAAAAGTTCAGTATTTTACAGGCTATTCGGCCTAGTATTAAAGTTGAAAATTAATATTAAAATTTAAAAAAAAATTGAGATAGCCGTTGAAAGGTCAACGGCTAATCAACGCGCATCACCTCAGCAGCTCGCTCTCTCTGCCATCGACCAGATTATGGCGCAAATGCGCCATCGCCATCTAGTGAGCGCCAACGGGAGCGCCATCGAAAAAAATAGCGCCCGCAACAAGCGCCCGCCACAAAATGGCTCTGCTGTGGGTGGTCTAAGGAATTCTAATTATTAAAAAGTCAATTTTTTTGCACCACGATCCGTCATTAAACTTGATTGATCCATTGCTAGTTCGTCGCTAATTTATGAAGAATAAAATTTTATTGCTATTCGCACGCTATTTTTGTAGTTACATATCAATGATTTAAGTATTTAATAGAAAATTTCGTGACATACTCAATGGATGAAAAAACTCAACATCAAACATCATCATTTGTGTAATAGTGACATATATTATCAAAACAATGCGTCACTAATTTGACATTACAAATTTATAATGGCCTTTTCTGTATATTGGTTTACCCATTTCCTAATTATATTTTAGCAGGCATGTATGTGCACCCCTCCATTTTTGTTGACATTTCGTACTTTGCAGTGAACTTTTTTTCTAATCCATTTCTTTATTGTATGAACGTTATTTGCATATAGTGATAAAAATTAAATATTATATCTTGAATGGCATTATATGCACCATATAATTAAAAAAAATACACCTAGCTTTGACAAACTCGATTCAGATATCATATCATATCGATTAAATTAACTTAAACTAAATATTATTGCAAATTGATGTGGATATTTCTCCCTCAGTCCCCTGAACAAGTGTCATATATATTTTGAAATAATGAAACGTTTGATTTTAGAATTCTATAGAAAAAAAATATGTCTAAACTTTTCAAGTTCTTTTTTCCTTCATTGAAATTATTTAGTTATTCGATTTTTCATACAGTAATGAAGGGTAAAGAGAGTATATTTATCCACTTTCTTAATATATAAATTTTGACACAGCTTGTGATACTTATTCAGAGTAACATTCATAATTATTATTTTCAGCATCTCCATGATATATCATCCTAAAAAATATTGATATATAATACTCCCTCGTCCCACGAAAATATTCGACACTTTTGGTGGCACCGGTTTTAAGAAGTGTTAGGTGAGTGTGTCTTGTGAGTGGAGAAGGGGTCAAAAACTGGAAAGTGAATATTTTTATAGAACGTACCAAAATGTCAAATTGTGAATCTTTTTATAGGATGGAGGAACTAACATATACTATTCCCTCCGTCCCACTAAACATGTCTCCCTTTTCTTTTGGGTTGTCTCATTTAACTTGTTCTATTCCAAAAAAGGAAACAAATTAACTCTTCAAAAGTGTTGAGATCTACCCACTTTCTATATTTTTACATTTTTTTCTTAATAACCGCGCCGAACAGTAACATAATAAGTTCAATGAGACAGAGGGAGTATAATTTTTGAGGTTATAAAAATATCGTTCCGCCAATTTAGCTATATCTCATAGGCCAGATACTACTAGAGTGAGTTTTATTTAAGCAATATCGTAGAAAATACACAAGTAACCATATTTTAGCTTTAGTTAGTTAGAAAATCCCTTATGGTTAGAAAACGATAAATGAAAATGAGTAGATGAAAAAGGTGAAGCTTTAGTATCTATATTGTATAGTGTATAGTATAGTAAATTAACTAATTGTGGTCTAGAAGCTACAGAAGTCGAAAAATAAAAGGAGCAGCCAAAAATCATGGAATGCTTCTTCTACTTGTAGAAGCAGCAGTGGTCACACTCTGTGGAAAAAGCTGACATATTTTTTTTAAATTTTTTGTTGTGTCTTTACCATTTCAAGAAATGGACCGTCCTTATGATTTTGGTCCCACCAAATAATCAACAAACAAAATTAATATATATTCTACTCTCTCATTTCAATGGTCTCTGTAAATCCGGACACAAAGGTTAAAAAATTAAATTATTTATAATAAAGTAGAAAATAAAAAGTAGTTTTGGAATGTATTACTGTCCAATCAAATAGGAGAGATGAGAGAAAAGAGTAATTTTTTGGTGGTATAAATTGTAAATTATGAGTTAAGTTGAGGGTGTTTATATTATGTGTTGATGGTAATGATAAAGCTTCTGTTGGGAAAATTATAAGAGTTTTGATTTGATTCCAAAACCCAACTGACCTCAACTAAGTAGATGATTGCGCAAGCCTAAGTGTTTTTCCAGCTCACCTGTTTGAGCTCATAGAGTTTCTAAGTTTACAGGTAAAGATGCTGAAGACAGCAGAAGACCAGCTAAGTGAGAATTTGCTAAGTAATCAAAGCTGACTCAACAAAGAAGCCTAGCAGAGCTGTATAAGATTACAACATACACAAGAAACACACAGCTGACCAAGCTGAGTACACAGCAGGGCAAGCCAAGTCGAGTGATCAGCAACGTTATCCAGATTCAAGACGATCAAGTTCATTTAGACAGCTGTGAGAAAGAACCAGCTTATGTGGCATCTCAGCTCAGCGTCAAAGACCCAGCAGAGTCCAAGACTCAGCTCAGCGTCAAAGACCCAACAGAGTTCAAGACAGCTCAGAGTCACCAGCACAGCAGAGTCGAAGTCAACTTGAGATAAAGTCAGAGCTGACCTGGACCGTCAGGAACTCGACACCTCAGCACAAGTCAGACCTAGGATTGCTTTACGAGGAAATCAAGGAAGAAGACAAGACCAACTTGTCAGAAGTTAGGTAGAGATTCAGAACGGCTCTTTCCAACGGCTAGTTCTAATCTCTCCCTATAAATATGAGTCTTCTTCATCATCAGAAAGGTGTGACGAGAGAAAAAAAATACAAGAGTGATCAACAGACTACATTGAAAGAAGTCTAACCAAAGATCAAGATATCTCTCAGAAAAGCTTCAAGATCCAGCAGCCTACATCATTTTGAGTTCTTATTCATTCTCAGGCTGCTGAAGCTCTCTCCCATTAGTATCTAGGCATAAAATCCTTCCCATCATAAGCCTAGTTTGAACGAGTTCATCATACTCAAAGTTCTTCATTGTAAGAACTCGTTCATAGTTAGAAATCCCAAAACCAAACCCTCAAACCCAGAAAAAGGCTAGGTTAAGGTTCAGGTTCTGTAGTACCCGTAAACTACAGGTTAGGTTCTTCAGTACCCGTAAACTGAATGTAGGCTTCAGTTGTGCCCGTAAACAGACTGGTAACGTTTCGATACAGTACGCGTAAACTTGTATCCAGCTTGAGGAACCAAGCTGCAATGCTTGCTGACTGCGCGTAAAGTCAGTGGTATCCTTAGTGGAGTACCAGAGGTTTCTGGTCGTGGACGTATGAGTCATTCTCCGAACCACGTTAAATAGCTTTGTTCTTTACTGCTTTATTTATGAATCCTGCTGACCCCTCATAAGCATATTTTCAAGTTGCATAAACTGACTAACAGAAAAGAGAAACAGAGCTTTGCAATCTATTTGAAGTAACAGACGGACTTTCCAAAACCCACCACTTTCCGCACACAGCCAGCTGTGTCGATCAAGCTGTCTTCCAGCTAGATCGAACATAGCCAGCTCACTCAAGAATTTTAACTTGGAAAAGTTTTTAAACCTTGGTGTATTCACCCCCCTCTACACCAAGGTATCCGTCTCTGGACCATCAATTGGTATCAGAGCAGTGGTTCAAAAGACCACTGTATCTATGTCAAGTCAGCCTCTTTGCTGATAGTGGTCACCTGAACATATCCTTAAAATCTTCAAAACTTTTTAAAATCATTATATTGCATACTGTCATGAAATCTTTCTTGTGCAGGAATCTTCCGACATTTTCAGTCGATGATTATCAGATCTGAAAGTTCCGACTCAAAAGCTTTCTGAGCGCGCATCACGACATGATGTGGGATGTTATCACTAACAGGCCCATCATCATCATGAAGTCAGAAAGAGAAGCAGAAACCTTACCTGAAGCTGAACCAGTACTCTGGCAAGTTGTGAAGCCCAAAAGGGAGTACTCTCCATAAGAAAGAAGACAAGCTAGATTGGACAGCTACGCTCGCAACTTCATCTCCTCAACGGTGACGGACGCTTATCTCAGCAAGATCATTAACTGCGAGATAGCTAAGGGGATGTAGGACACTCTAGCCAAGCTGTGTGAAGGCTCAGAGGAAATTCAAGAGAACAAATTCTCAATTGCATGCCAGAAGTTCGACAACTTGAAGCAACTCCCCTACGAGTCCATTGATCAAATGGAGCTCAGATTCTTCAACCTCGTCATCGAGATCGAGACAATCTGAACTGGGAAATATACAGTTCGAGATAAGAACTTGAAAGTTCTTGCAACTCTCCCCTCAGAATGGTGTACACACAAGGTGGTCCATCAAAGCAGAACTGATCTTGGCAGCATGGAGATGGAAAAATTGTTCTCCATCTTGAAAGACAATGAATTTGATATGAGGATCATAAACACAGATTCATCCAGCCAGATGAATGAAGCAAAGCTGAGAATCAAGCCAATGGGAAAGAAGCTCAATCAGCTCAGCTTGGAAGAACCAACAAGGAGCACAGAAATATGAGCAAAGAAGAATTGCGCAAAGAAGTTGCCATACTTGTACGGAGCATCAATAGGCTGGATCACAGCAAGGAAAGACAAGAAGATCGTGAAGGTTCATCACGGCAAGCTACTCTACCCAAAGAGAAACCCAGCTTAGTCATCCTCCCAGAGAAAGGATAAAGGGTTCGAAACGAGCGAATTGGATGATGATCAAATCTCCTTCTCCGACTCAGATAAGGGTGATCGCTCTGATTAAGATGTCTGGGACATCTTACTGAATCAACCAACGAAGAAAATGAAGAAACCCAGCTAGCTGACTGGAACCAGCTGTGAAATAAAGACAGCTGGATACAAAACTAAAAACTCAGCCAGTCACACTTCTGAGTACATTGGTCTCAAGAAAAGAATCGAGAAGCAGCAGATGAATCAGCTGGATTTGGGACAGCTGTCTACCTGCTATACAAATGGAGACCTCATCAAAGAAATGAGCCAATGTTGAGAAAATCCGCTCAAAAGAAGTATGATGCAGCTGAAGAAAAAGCCACCTACTATCAAATCAAGGGGGAACTCTACATAGCTGGAAAGAGTCAACAAAATCAAGAAGAATACCCAGCAGGATGCACTCACCAAGATAGCCTCGGTTGGAATCACCAGCTGAAGGGAAACCTGATCCAACGGAGCAATCAAGCTGATTCTCTAACCCAGCTGACGACATGAAAAGCACCCAAGAGATTTCTCAACATTTGAAGGACACCATTGTTGGGAAAATTCACACAGAAGCACAACATGCTGAAATCTAAATCAAGATGATGTGGATTACTTGGACTGCTCAATCCGGATAAAGAGAATTCATCCAGCGGAGGGGGAACAAACTCAGCTGGATCCCAAAGCTCAGTTCAGAAGGATTACTCAGCTGAAGGGGAATTAAGCTCAGCTGGACATCAGTCGCAAAGCTCAAGGGAACTCAGCTGAAGGAAAAACAAGATAACCACCAGATGCTCAGCTGAGGAGAACACTCAGTCAAGCAAAGGAAAAGACCGTCGTGGTATCAGCTGGATACTATGTCCAAGCTGACCGGTTTGCGTCTCATGCATTTATTACTCTGAGGAATATGCTATTTAAGTCCAATTATTTTGAATTCTTAATTTAAATTGTGTGATAAGTTTCCTTTCCCATCGCATTAAATGTAAAGTATGCAGAGTACTGTAGCATGGCAGGATCGAGGCAGAAGCTCAAGCATTTGAACTGCCTCACACGCGATTGTAATGAACTCGTTGTATACACGTCAGCAGACGTGATGAGCATTTTACTCCTAGCCGTTGATCTGAATATCAACTGCTCTAATCTCAACCGTTAATCCATTATGGCAGTTTATATATGATGGCAGTTTATATATTGAAAAGATACGCAGATTATTTCATCTTTCATCTTTATCTCTGCAAATTTCAAACCTTCATTCCTCTATCTAAGTTCTTCGCACGATCAAAATCTACAGATTGCAGAAATGACTCCCAAGAAATCAACCGCATGGATGAACCAGTTTGAAGCTCTAATGACAAAGCTATCACTTGAGAGTATTCTGTCCACCTCCAACCTCCATGTTTCAGAACTCAAAGAGATGGTAGATCTAGTTGCAGACTCTGGTCTCTTGCTGTGGGCAACCTCCATGCCCAAACTTATGCTGAAGAGAGATGATGCCCTCTTCTATCTTAACATCATTGACGAAGACGGGTTTATTCATCCTCATTCGATATTATCGTCAAGGGCGCAGACAGAAAGTTTGATTCAGCAACTGTCAACATCAAGCTCAACAGAATGCTGCGAAAGATGTTCAATCTGCCCAGCAAAGAAGAATTCATTCCATACGATTACAACCGTGAGGAAGTGGATGAATTCCTCAGTCAAGAGATGCTTATCTCTCCAGAGCCGTACAGAGCGAGCATGTCAAAGCTCCTACTCAAGCCAAAGTACAGGCTACTGCTGGATATTACGTAGAAGTGTATTCTTGGGATAGCTGGATCTCAAGGAGAGATCAGTATTCCGAAGCTCAAGCCAATGATTGCCATGATCAAAGACGCAAATGTCAACTGGTTTGATTTCTTACTCAACCGACTGGTCAAGGAGTCAGAAAAGATCAAGCACGACTCCACCAAGACGACATATTCAAGCTCATAGTCCATGTATCTATGCTCTAAGATTTCTTTCTTGATAGAGCAAGCTGTGAAAGGGCACACAGTAAAGTGGGCTGATTCAGAATCGTTTCCAGAAACGAAGATTCTCTTCCAGAGAATGAGTCAAATTAATGATCTCTTGAGGAAACAACCTGCTGTGAGCAAAGATAAGAAGCAGCTGGAAGGAACAGAGCCAGAAGTTCCAGATGAGAAGAAACAGAGGAAAATGAAGCCAGCTGACCCCAAACAAGCTATTGAACCAGCTCAAAAGAAGAAGAAAACAGATGTCGTTCCACCAACTGATGTGAGATCATCTTCAGAAGCTACTCCAACAATCTCACCAAGCAAGCTTGCACTCCAGACAAGTCAAGCAATGGTAATTCTCTCCCCGTAGCCAGTGTCGGCCTTCAATCAATTCGGATCAAACATCCTGGTTGAGATGGGATTGAATAACGTTTCGTCATCCAGCTCAAAGGACGAACTGGATAATCCAAAGAGTCGGACACCTCTTCCTCCTTCCCCGACCCAGGTTATCGACCAAGTCCTTGGCGATATTCCTGTTGAATGCAGCTCACCCCAGCCATCACCGCCTCACAGCTCTCCACCCAAACAACCTTCTTCTCCACCCAGCTCTCCAACCAAAAGTCATCTCCTGTAAGAGAGCAGACAGATATTCAACTGGCTGAAGCTCCTCCACAACCAGCTAACACTCAAGCTGAACCCACTACCACTAATCCCAGCTCACCCCCAAAACAGCCCTCACCCAAAGCTCAAACTCACACGCAGTTAGCTGATGCTTCTTCACATCCTACTGTGAACCCAATTGAACCAGTCCCTCAAAACTCCATAGAATCAGAGAAGAGTGATTCTACTGCCTCTCTATCACTCAAATCCACTGGCTCAGCCTTCATGGAAGCCATGTACGAGGACTTGCGCATTGTAGGGGTCAAGAGTGTTCTAACTCAGTATCCAATTCTGGCGCACCTGCCTATCGCCATCACCAAAGTTGGAGATCTCAAGTTCTATCTTGCCACCAAAAATGGCAACTTGGTACCAGAATGAGCAGCTGATAGAAACATTCTCATATGAGAAGTTGAAGACAGATGAAGCATGCCTCCAGCACACTTTTGGGTTTGGAAGCCTGAAGGATGCATACTTGCATCATGATGAGCTCATTAGAGGTATCATCGAAGTCTCTCAGCAGTACCCCAACCGCACCTAGCAGATGTCTGGGAGTCAGCCAACAAGCTTCTTACAGCAGCGGGATGGGAGACACCTTCTGGAGCTAATAATTCCAAAGAAGTCTCAGCTGAGATTACCAAGGAAGTTGTACCAGATAACACAGCTGAGGTAATTATCATTGAAGAACCAGCTGATGCAGCAGCTGAACCAGATGCGGCAGCCCCATCAAGTCTAATTACCGATGACACTCGTGCACTGGTCGAGTTCGAGGCAGACAAACCCAGTCATGTCGAATCCGGAACCCAAACGGAGTCCGACACAGAATTCTCTCCCGCTCTTCAAAAGCAAATCCTGGAATACGTCAAAAGGGTATTTCTCATGGAAAGTATGAAAAATCAAGCTGACTTTCTCCTTCGGTGTACAGCCATTGAAATGCAGGCAGATACTCAAGAGATGACTATCGATGAAATGCAGAAGTCCATCTACACCCTTGATGAGGACACCTACCAAAATGTCAAGCAGTCCCTCGTTTCTCAAGATCTCGAACTTAGAAATCATCTAGAGAATAGAGTTCCTGAGATAGTAACAAGACTTCAAGCTCCACTAGTTGACGACATAGCAAATCTTTCATGCCAGCTGGAAGCCATAAAAAAGTCTACTCTCTCCAACAGCTCTGACATCCGCCAACTTTTCAACCTATTCAAAGATTTGGATGCTCAGTTCGGAGCTGGAAGCAGCAGCACTACTCATCTGAACATCGCCACAGCTGACAACACAGCCAAGATCGCTGATGTTGAAGTTGCTCTCGCCAAGCTCAACGCAACCATCGCTGACCTCTCTGCCTCCCTTATTGATAATGCCAAAAAGGGGGAAGAAAATAATGAAGCTAGAAAAACAATTGAGGGGGAAGCTGCAGCTCAGGGGGAACCGGTGCAGCCAAATCAGTTGGAAATCGACGACTTTGCCAAAGAGCTGGATGAGGAAGAGCCAACTGCAGCAGTCAAAGAGACATGGAGAGACAAAACAGTCGCTCTAGCCAAGGCTTGTGGATATAAGCCAGAGGAATACAAGGACTACCACTGGCTGTGTAACTTTCACAATGAGCAAAGAAGAGAAATGGAGGAGCTGAACAAAATCATTAAGAAGAAAGCTGAATCGCTCAAGCCTGCTGAGAAAAAGCAGAAGAAGAAAAGAAAAAGCTACAGGAAAGCTAGTAAGAAACAAGTCCAAGCAGAATCAAGCATTCCAAGAGCCGACAAGAAAAACCCAGATGATTTCAATGAAAACTGGGAACGATGCAAAATAGAATTCATCAACGAATTCTACTACTTGAATCAATACAAAGGCATGGATCCAGAAACTGCTTTCCAGGATTATCTTCTCGAACTCCATGAGACGGATCCAATGATGGCAAGATCAATTGCTCTATATGCCAAGAGAAATAACATCCAGCTAAAGGCTCCAAAAGTCAAGCAATTAAAGCATCCCACTTTAGCTAGAACGAACCTTCCTGACAAGGCCCAAATTATCAAAGAAGTTCATCACTGGGCAGGCGAGAGAGAAATCTTCAAAACGAAAAATCAAGACGAATGGAAGAAGTTGGAAGAATTCATCTTCAACAGGTATGGTCTCAAAACTGACCATCAGATTGACGAACAGAGGAAGTAGCAAAGCTGAAGACCCAGCCAACTGGATATTTTTTTTTGTTGAACTTTTTGTAATTAGAAAGTTGTAAAATTTCCCCGCATGAATGAAAAGTTCGTTTCATCAAAATCAACCTGAAGACAACACTTCATTTCAGTTGTGCCCGTAAACAGACTGGCTACGTTTCGATACAGTACGCGTAAACATGTATCCAGCTTGAGGAACTAAGCTGCAACGCTTGCTGACTGCGCGTAAAGTCAGTGGTATCCTTAGTGGATTACCAGAGGTTTCTAGTTGTGGACGTAGGAGTCATTCTCCGAACCACGTTAAATAGCTTTGTTCTTTACTGTTTTATTTATGCATCCAGCTGACCCCTCATAAGCATAGTTTCAAGTTGCCTAAACTGACTAATACAAAAAGAGAAACAGAGCTTTGCAATCTATTTTAAGTAACAGACGGACTTTCCAAAACCCACCACTTTCCGCACACAGCCAGCTGTGTCGATCAAGCTGCCTTCCAGCTGGATCGAACACAGCCAGCTCACTCAAGAATTTTAACTTGGAAAAGTTTTTAAATCTTGATGTATTCACCCCCTCTATACCAAGGTATCCATCTCGGAACCATCAGCTTCTGTTTTAGATGTAGGACCATTAAAATGGGATAAACAGATAAGGTAACCAGGACTGAAATGAGACGGAGAAAGTATATATAGGATGAGAACTTGTAGAAATTATTTCTTCTGTAAAACCTAGAAACTATACATCTTTACATATATAAATAATGCATTTCATGATAATATATTTTAGAGAATTGTGTCAATATAGCCACATTCAAATTTAAAAAATAAAATATAGCCACCTTGTTCAAAACATACAAAATGTAGCTGCTTTTGGTGAAAATATACAAGTTAATTTACCCTTAATTAAATCGGTTCCGTCATTGACTCATTGAGCATCGGGATTACACGAATACACTATTACACGATGAGTAATCGTGTGGTAGTCTTCATTCAAAATATCATGATTTTTTTCATACGTAATGTATCATTTTTTTAGTGCAAGATCCCATGCGGCGCTTTATTTGGTTAGGTTGTGAAGCGGAGCAATTTACTTCTGAATGTTTGCTTCTTTGCCCAAGCTGCGAGCTCTACTCCCGTGCCAAAGTGCATATAGTCTCATCTTGCTCTTGTCTACCCTGTTTTTTCATGATTTGCTATATGTCTTTACCTTCAAAAATGACATAAAACAACTCGAACTAGACCTAAAACAAGATTCGAAAATAGCACAAAAATTGGACTCATCACCGTTTCCGTCCCATTTTGAAAAATCAGGAACCCAATACCCAACCATGTAGACCTGAACTATCAAATACCCACATACCCGGGTATTCAAATTATTAATTTAAACATAAAAATTAAATTATATGAAAATAAAATTTGAACAAATTTATATAAAAGACTAACATAACATTAGTCATGTTTATACTTTATATCCTCAAAATAATATATTAAAATTTTTAAGAAGAAAATATAACTTAATAGTACTACCTCCGTCCCATGATAAGTGGCTACTTTCTTTTGGGCACGGGTATTTAGGAGTAGAGTGTTTAAAGGGTAAAAAGATAAAAAGTGGTGGAGCCCACATCTTTTGTGTGAGAGAGGGTATTTCCATATTAGGAAAGTGGCCACTTATGATGGGACAGCCCAATAAGGAAATGTGGCCACTTATGACGGGACGGAGGGAGTATAATATAGCTATTTCAATCATATTTATAACCTTCTCACTCACTTCCATTTCCTTCTATTTTTTCGATGTGGAACAATAGATAACAAACATGGATTTTCCATGTTCTCTAGGGTGCATTTGATGCCATTTGTTAGTGAAAATCATTTTTGTGCAAGTTTTTCCCTTAGTTTATCTTTATTTTGTGAAGTTTTATGCGTGTTTGCTAGTTTTGGAATAAATGCAGGAAATTGGGAATACTATTAGAGTTAAAGGAGCTTGGAATAACGTAGAGGAGTTCGATGCGAAGTCAAAGGAAGAAACGAAAGTCAATTCGAAGTTCAAACGAGGGAGAACGAGTCAAAAAGATGAAGGAGCGTAACATGACTCCCGACCCACAAGGAAAATGGTGTGTGAACCATGTTTTGAAGAAGGGAACCCTCAGTTCGACCCACGAGCGCGGGCCTGACCGCGAACTTCCTCCTTTGCATGTGAAACGGGCTTCCTTCTTTGCATGTGTGTCATGACCGTGGCTACTGTGTTGTGCGCGAAGAAATTGTATTTTACTCTTTTCTCTTAATTTTGACAGATTTTGACCTCTCATTACTTAGGGCATCTCCAACCCAGCTCTATGTCTTCACATATCTCCAAATCTGAAGCAATTCCTTCTCCAGCCCAACACCAAAATCCTGCTCTACTATACAGATTTGACACTACAAAAAAACCAAGATTTACCAACGGAATTACTGACGTACTCAAAATCCCTCAGTAAATACCGACGGATTAGTGACGAAAAAAAAACGGGTCGGCTAAAAAATATTTACCAACGGATTTCTGACGTATATTTGGCGGGGTAATTCACGCCGCAAATACTGACGGATTTTTCCTTGTTATAATTACCAACAGAAATATTCGCTGGTAAAATTCATTATTTATTTAAAAGAATAAAAAATTAAATTTACCAACGGATTTCTATCCGTCAGTAATTGTTTTAATTTATTTTCGATTTAATTTTTTTAAGTTATGGATTTAGTAACGGATTTACCAACGGATTAGTGAGGGAAAATTAGTGACGGATTATGATCCGTCAGTAAGATTGTAAAAAAATTAAATAAAAAATAATTATTTTTACCAACGGATTTCGCATCCGTTAGTAATATTTTATAATTTTTTTCGATTTAACTTTTTTCAGTTATAGATTTAGTGACGGATTTACCAACGGATTAGTGAGGGACATTTAGCGACGGATTGTAATCCGTTAGTAAGTTTGTAAAATAAATTAAATGAAAAATAATTTCTCAATTTATGGCTTAGGGTTTACCAACGGAATTACTAACGGACTCAATTTACCGACGGATTTTTAGTACTTACTGACGGAATATCTATCGGTAAAAAGTGACGGATATGAAATCCGTCAGTAAATAGGGTAAATAGTGATGGTTTTCAGATCCGTTGGTAAACCCTAAACCGTAAATCAAAATTCTATAGCTAACAACTCTAACAATATTCCGTGTTGATCGAGGGAATCGACAAGATTACCAAGTAGTTGACTTTTTTGTACTCGATGTATGCTAATTGTTTCTTGATTAATGGTGGTGATTAGTTAATAACGTACGTGGGAAACGAGAGAAACAAAGATTGATCGAGTTAGACAAATGTTGACTAATTAATCTTGACCAGATCAATATATAGCTTGCGAGACTTTCTAGAATTATGATTTTGACTCGTTTTTCGAATAATGGCTATGATTAGTAAACAGTGTATGTGAGAATCGAGAGAAAAGAAGAGATCGCGAGATAGAACGATATTGACTAATCTTGACTTGATGTACGCTCGACTCTCGAGCGGTGATCAGTTCACAAAGTCCGTGAGAATTGAGGAAATCGTAGAGATCGAGTTAGATGGTGACACGACTAGAAGGTCATTAAATAATTTTATCATTTTTTTTAATTTTTTAATTTATATTTACTGATGGAAATATCCGTGGCGAGGCCGTCGTTAGCACTCGACAAAATAAATTTGTAGCCTATGCCCACAGCTATATAGATAGCGGTAAGAACAGGGTCGATCCATAGGGAGTTGATAATATCTTTCTCTTGCCTCCTTCCACCGGTGTTGCTAAAGGTTTGGGTTTTGGTCACAGTACCCTTCGTGGGCAATACACAATAAAATAAATAACTGAAACTAAACAGAAGATTGATCAATAGATAAAAGTAACCTGGTCTGGACTTAACTAATTAAATATGAACGTTACTCAGTCATCGGTGCAAATATATTTACTACATGTTCATATCATTGGTTATAGGATTTGAATGCCGGAGTCCCTTTTTACTCGTCACGCCCCCAACAAACCCTTCCCTTATCTATCCTTACTTATTTGGCGACGCACCGCCGGCTCTCTACTCTGGGCAATACCTCTGTCGGAGTCATCGTTCAGTCTCTTGCCCAGAGAGCATTAATAACAAGAAAGACCCAAAAAGGAATAATCACGTCTTGCCCAGCAGGTTAAGACACCTTCCGCCCATGTCAGTCAATCTCAACCAAGAATAATTATGGAAAATTCTCCTAACCTCTTGATTAATTTGTGATCTAAACTACTCAATTAATTAGTGATCAATTAATTAACCAATTGCAAAGATCATATTAAATCAGACCTAACACTTCGGGAATACTCGCATGTAGTTATAAGCTTAGATTAGACCTCTCAAGTTCATTAGTTCATATTCAATTCATCATTGTCCAAATCAGGTTAAACAAACTTAGCTAGACGTAATTAAATTAACAAAAACAAAAGAGATAAAAGAAAACATACTTGAATTACAATAAAACATAACCTGGACGTCTTGGGCAACGGCAGACTCCAACGTCGCCGGAAAGAACATGAACGAAAATATAAAAATGCTAAACTAAAAGTGAGTCGAAGCTCCAAACTAAGAATGAACAAAAACTAAGATAAAAACGTCTATAAACTAAGAATGAATAAAAACTCAGATAAAAACGTCCCCTCCACGTCGCCCCTTTGTGCATGGTTTAAAGAAGTATTTATAGAGTCATGTGTAGGGTTTCTGACAGGCCCAGCCTAGATTCGTGGGCTTGGCTAAGAGCTGCCTTCTGCAGCAAGACTTTCCTTCTTTAGTCGCTGCCCAGATTCACTTTCCTTCTTTAGCGCTGCCCAGATTCGTCCATCCATATCTTCAAGAGATTTGATGCAATCAGAATCTATATGGATAAGGAATGATTGACTCGGTTGATTTCTTTCCTTATCTGCTTCTTTGAATAAGATGGATTCATCCCTTGCCCAAGTGCAAGCTCTGAATGGTCAACGGACTTCCGTTGGGCAACTTCATGTATTGGGCAAAACGACTCCGCTGAGCAGCAACACTTTTCATGCAAGCAATGTTATTCAAGCTCAGGTTTCTCCAGCTACTCATTGCCTCATATCTGCAACCTTTGCCTTTTTCACGGAAAACATCCTTATATTGCCCCAATGCACATGTCCTGCCCAGAACGCACCTGTTAGTGCCCTCCCAGACACGAAAATATACAAAACACTAGACAAAGACACGATCTAGACACCTTAAACACACATAAAAATGTGTTAAAATATGGACTCATCAATCCGTCAGTAAATTTACACGTAGATGAAAACAAAAATTACTGACGGATTGGTCTGTCGGTAAATAGCATGGATTTTATATCCGTTGGTAAATTTAAGCGAGTCAAATTTTACCGAGGGATACAATCCGTCAGTAAAATTAAAATAGATCGCGCGTATGAGTAGCTTCCCCCTCACTTCTCCCTCTGCCCTAATTTTCTCCATCTCCTTCTCTTGTCACCGTCATGCTGCCGTCGTCAGGACTCCGTTCTCTCTCCCCGGTAAATCATCTCGCTCTCTCTCTCTCTGACTCTTTCTCATTCTCTCTGTCTCCACAGTGCCGTCTCCGCTCCGCCGCTGCTCCGCCTTCCTGTTGCCGTCTTCGGGCCTCCCTCTTCAGTAAATCCTTTCGCTCTCTCTCTCTAACTATTTCTTCTTTTTTCTGTCTCAATAGAGCCGCCGCCACTCCGCCTTCCTGTTACCGCCGTCGCATCATCGCCGTCAGCCAGTAAGTCTCTCTCTCTTTTCATTCTCTCTTTCTCTTTCTGTTTCTCTCTAACTCACACTCTCTCTCTTTTCCGGCCAGTTTCCTCCGCCGCCACCACCTCTGTTGCCACCACCGCCCCTGTTGCTCTCATCGAATTCCACCGCCAGCCAATCTCACCCCTTCCCTGCCATCGCACCACTGCTGCCCTCCCCCTCCCAAGTCAGTTTCTCAATTTACTTAGGATTTTTTTGTGTTTTGTTCAATTTAATTAGGTAATTAGGTGCTGCAAATTAATTAGGATTTAGGATTATGAGTTTGTTTTGAACAAATTAAATGTTTTTTTGCTTTCTTAAAATGCCATTTCCTTTCCTTGCTCTGGTCCTTAGTCAACGCCTATGTTATATGTTGTAGTATGTATATATATTTGTCCATGTTGTAGTATGTATATATTTGTAATATGTTTTTTGTCCATGTTATAATTTGTAGTATGCATATCATTCCATACATGAATGAGTTGGTTATATGTTTTGAGTTGGTTATATGTTTTATATTTTTGTGATCGAAGAATAAGAGCATGAAATTTATGAGTTTATAAGTTATTGTGAAGTTTTGTATGTCTTTGGATATATATTATTGTGGAAAGATGTAATTAATTTCTTAAGAATCTACTTTCTTTGGGATATAAATTAATTAAAACCATTATGGTTAACATAGCTAGTAGAGTCGAGCACTTGGTAGTTAAGATAGAGGGGGTTATGCTGCCCAATTTTTGTTTGAATTTTAAACTTACTATATTTTTATATTATTCTTGTCTTCATCACCTTACTTCATTTTATTGTTATAATTTATAAGAATGGGTGATGATCGTGAGTGGATGTATCGACGTAAGATTGATGGCTATGCTATTAATTCGAATTTTTTAGTGGACTTGATATCTTCATTGAAAAAGCAACTACACAGACGGAGTGTAGGGATGGAGATAATATCAGATGTCCGTGTAGGAATTGTAAGAATTTGGGGTACAAAGATACAAATGAAGTAAGGTCTCACCTTGTGAAGAATGGGTTCATCTGGCACTATGAAAATTGGAGGTTTCAGGGAGAGAGAGTAATAGATAGACCGAATGAGTACATGGACATTGATCAGTAGCAGTACACCAGTACGTACCATGAGATGGTTATAGATCATGCTGGTCCCAATTATAATATTTGGGAGACGTCGAGTACTGAAGAGCAGTCGAATGC
The DNA here is from genome assembly GCA_031470985.1 of Agastache rugosa. NCBI lineage: Eukaryota > Viridiplantae > Streptophyta > Magnoliopsida > Lamiales > Lamiaceae > Agastache > Agastache rugosa. Next base: position 19,183,345 of record CM062604.1, read on the forward strand.
TAAAGCTCAATAAATATATGACATATTGAAGGCTGCAGATAGGCCGGTTGCTTCCAGTAGTGATTGTGAGCATTCACAGTTGTCCCTCATGGTTCGTGTTGGGAAAATTAATAGAGTTTTGATTGGATACCAAAACCCAGCTGACCCCAACCGAGTAGATGATTGCACAAACCTAAGCATTTTTCAGCTCACCTGTTCGAGCGTATAGAGTTTCTTAGTTTACAGGTAGAATCGCTGAAGACAGATGAAGACAGCAGAAGACACAACTAAGCAGACAGCTTAAGAACTCAGCAGAGCAGACTCAGCAGAGCAAGACCAAGCAGAGTCAAAGATCCTGCAGTATCAAGACCCAGCTCAGTGACGGAAACCCAGCTCAGTGTCAAAGACCCAGCTCAGTGTAAAAGACCCAGTTTAGTGTCGATGACACATCTCAGGTCTAAAAACACAACTCAGGTCAGTGACACAGCTCAGGTTGAAGACACAGCTCAGGTTGATGATACAGCACAGGTCAAGACACAGTAGAGTCCAAAACGCTGAAGATACAGCAGAGACGCTTAGCAGCTCGAAGACGAAGACATTCTCCAAGACAAGATCTGTTTCTTGTTAAGGGGGAAGTAAATTGTTTTTCTCAGTTAGGTTTTGGCATCATCAAAAAGGGGGAAATTGTTGGGAAAATTAATAGAGTTTTGATTGGATACCAAAACCCAACTGACCCCAACCGAGTAGATGATTGCACAAACCTAAGCGTTTTTCAGCTCACCTGTTCGAGCGTATAGAGTTTCTTAGTTTACAGGTAGAATCGCTGAAGACAGATGAAGACAGCAGAAGACACAGCTAAGCAGACAGCTTAAGAAATCAGCAGAGCAGACTCAGCAGAGCAAGACCAAGCAGAGTCAAAGATCCTGCAGTATCAAGACCCAGCTCAGTGACGGAAAACCAGCTCAGTGTCAAAGACCCAGCTTAGTGTCGATGACACAGCTCAGGTCAGTGACACAGCTCAGGGTGAAGACACAGCTCAGGTTGATGATACAGCACAGGTCAAGACACAGTAGAGTCCAAAACGCTGAAGATACAGCAGAGACGCTTAGCAGCTCGAAGACGAAGACCTTCTCCAAGACAAGATCCCGATGTCAAAAGATCTTGTCTGACGCAGTCAAATAAGAGAAGAACTAGCCTCTACAGATGCAGACCTACTTCGTAGGTAAAGGCCAGAAGTCAACAAGAGTAGGTAAGATTCAAACGACTCTCTTCCAACGGCTAGTTTGGATTTCCACCTATATATATCTCTCCTCCTCCGTTGAACAAAGAGGACTGGTGAAGAAATAGACGACTGAAGCAATAAAAGAGCAAAACAGAAAAATGAACAACAATCTTCAAAGCCATATCTTTCTAGAACACCCAGCCAGTCAGCTGTGTTCTTAGTTGTTCACACATTCAGTCTTAGGCAGAATAGATCAGAATATAAACATCTTCTTAAGCCTAGATTGAACGAGTTCATCATACTCCTTGTTCTTCATTGTAAGAACTCGTTCACAGTTGGAAAACCCATACCCAAACCCAAACCCAGAAAGGTTAGGTAAAGGTACGCTTGTTCGAAGCGTGTAATTCGAGTGGATAGGTTCTTCAGTACCCGGAAACTGAAGGTGTAGGCTTGACAGTGCCCGCAAACTGTTGGAACACAGCTCGGGTTATAGTTGTGAAGTTGCTTGGTACTTGAAAACCAAGTGGTAGTGAATTACCAGTGAACTTGGTCGTGGACGTAGGAGGTGTTACTCCGAACCACGTTAAAATTGTTTTGTTCTTTACTGTTTTGTTTTATGCATTTTGCTAACCCTCATGAGCATTATTTCAAGCTGCATAAACTGACTAACTGAAAAGTGAAACAGAGCTTTGCAATATAATTTGAAGCAACAGACGGACTTTCCAAATCCACCACATTCCGCGCACACACACAACCAGCTATGTCGATCAAGCTGCCATCTAGCTGGATCGAACACAGCCAGCTCTCTGAAAAGAGTTTTAACTTGGAAAAGTTTTTAAACCTTGGTGTATTCACCCCCTCCCCCTCTACACTAAGGTATTCGTCTTGGGACCAATAATTGGTATCAGAGCAGTGGTTCAAAAGATCACTGTATCTGTCAAGTCAGCATTTCATTGCTGATAGTGGTCACCTGAACAGATCCTTCAATGCTTCAAATTTTTTTAATCATTATATTACCTACTGTCATGGAATCTTCCTTGTGCAGGAAACATCCGACATTCTCTGTCGATGATTATCAGATCTGGAAGTTCCAACTCAACAGCTTTCTGAGTGCGCTTCACGATATGATGTGGGATGTTATCTTTAACGGACCCATCATCATAAACTCAGAAAGTCAAGCAGAAGAATGAGTGACCAGAAGCTTGAAGATGGCCAAAGCTGAAATCAGATCAAAGAATAGCTCCAGCCAATGCAAACACAGCTGGAACCTAGCCATCGATGTACCAAAGAGGTCGTACATAATCAAGCCAAGAGAAGCAGCGGATCTCAGCTGGACACAAAGCTCAAAGGCGGCAGATAAATCCAACTGACAGCAATGTCATCCAGCACAGACATCAAGGTCAACTTAAAAGACAGCTGGGAAGGATCTCAGCTGGTTATAAAGCTGGAAATCAACCGAGCTTCACTTCAAGATTCCAGCAGACGGGATATCAAGCTGACGGACTCCAGCCACGAAATGAACCTCATCGAAGAAAATGGAGTCAACAAGGTTCAAAGAAGAAGCGGACTCATTCAAGGACCAACCAGCTAGATCACTCACAAAAGTCAAATCTGAGTGATAATAGGTCAAGGGACAGACGCAATTGAGGAAGTCATCAAGCGTGCTGTGAAAGAAAGACAGCCAGTGATCAACGCTCATGACTCACCTCAAAGCTCTTCAAAGAATATGTCAAGAGTACTGATCCCAACCATGTATTGTGAACGGTATTCCTGCTGACATAATCAAAGAAAATGAGCCAGTGATGAAAATCCGATCAACTCAAGTAGGAAGCAGCTGAGAAAAGTCAGTCACCCACTATCAAATTCAGTGGGAACTCTACCAAGCTGGAAATCGACACAGCTGTGACGTCAGCCGAAGGCAAACTCAATTCAGCAGAGTATTCGAGTGGAGAATCAAAAGAGAAATCCAGCTGATCCATCAAAAGGACATCCTCAGGATATCAATCATCAAAGCTGGATCAAGCTTAAATCGCAGAATTCAGAAGAAGAATCTAGAAGAAAGGAATTCAGTAGAGCGGATTCACCATCATCTAGTATCAGCTCAATCCGGATGAAGAAAGTTCATCCAGCTGAGGGGGAACAAACTCAGCTGGATCCCAAAAGCAGAATATTTACTCAGCTGAAGGGAGAAACTCAGTCAAGCAAAGGAAAAGACCTCCGCGACATCAGCTGACTCTTTGGTCCAAGCTGACAGGATTGTGTCTCTTGCATTTATTTCTCTAAGGAATATACTATTTAAGTCCATTTATCTCAAATTCCTAATTTAAGCGGACATATGTTCCTTAGTTAAATTACTTGATAAGTTTCGTTTCCCATCGCATTAATTATAAAGACTGCTGAGTACTGAAGCACGGTATGATCGAGGCAGAATGTCAAGCGTTTGAACTGCCTCACGCACGGTTGAAATACACTCACCGTAAACACGTCAGAACGTGATGAGTGAATCTCTCCAAGCCGTTGATCAGAATACCAGATGTCTCAATCTCAACCAATGATCCGTTATGGCAGTTGATATACATGGAAAAGATACGCAGAATTCTTCCATATTTATCTCTGCGAATTTCAAATCTTCAAATCATCTGTCCATTGTCTGCAACTTCCTCGCTCGATCAAAATCAACAGACTGCAGAAATGGCACCCAAGAAATCAACCGCAGGGATGAACCAGTTCGAAGTTCTTATGACAAAGTTGTCATTTGAAAGTTGTCTTTCCACCGTCAACCTTCCAGTTTCAGAACTCAAAGAGATGGTAGATCACATCATAGACTCCGGTCTCTTACTGTGGGCAACCTCCATGCCCAAGCTTATGCTAAAGAGAGAAGCCGCTCTACTCTATCTCAACATCATTGATGAAGAAAACTTTTACTCATCTTCATTCGATGTGACTGTCGAAGGCGATGACAAAAAATTTGACTCAACAACCGTCAACATCAAACTCAACAAGATGCTACGAAAGGTGTTCAACCTACCCAGCGAAGGAGGATTCATCCCAGACGATTACAGCCGTGAAGAAGTGGATGAATTTCTTAGTAAAGAGATGCTCATCTCCCCAGAGCCGTACAGAGCGAGCATGTCAAAGCTTCTTCTCAAGCCAAAGTACAGGCTGCTGTTGGATATCACACAAAAGTGCATCTTAGGGATAGCTGGATCTCAAGGAGAGATCAGTATTCCAAAGCTTAAGCCAATGATTGCCATGATCAAAGGCGCAAATGTCAACTGGTTTGATTTCTTACTCAACCGACTGGTCAAGGAGTCAGAAAAGATCATGTTCAACTCCACCAGGACGACGTATTCAACCTCAGAGCCACTGTATCTATGCTCTAAGATTTAGTTCTTAATAGAACAAGCTGTGAAAGGATACACAGTAAAGTGGGCTGAATCATATCCGTTTCCAGAAACGAAGATTCTCTTCCAGAGAATGAGTCAAATCAATGATCTCCTAAGAAAACAGCCTGCTGTGAGCAAAGGCAAGAAGCAGCTGGAAGAAACAGAGGCAGATGTTCCAGCTAAGAAGAATCAGAGAAAAAGGAAGACAGCTGACCCCAAACCAGCTGGAGGTTCCAGGTCCAAATTAAAAGAAAAAGAAAACGGCTGTCATTCCACCATCTGAGGCGAGACCTTCCTCTGAAGAAACTCCAAGTCAAGCAATTGTGATTCTCTCCCCACAGCCAGTATCAGCCTTCAATATTTGCGGATCAAACATCTTGGCTGATATGGGATTGAATGATGAATCGTCATCCAGTTCAGAGGACGAGCTGGACAATTCAAAGAGTCAGACAACTCTTCCCAGCTCACCCAAGCTCTCACCGCCTCATATCTCTCCGCCCAAACAGTCTTCTCCCAAAGCACATATCTCCACAGAATCAGAGGAAAATAACTCTACTGCTTCTTCATCACTCAACTCCTCTGGCTCAGCCTTCATGGAAGTTATGTACGAGGAGCTACGCATCGCAGGGATCAAGAGTGTTTTAACTCAGTATCCCATCTTGGCGCACCTGCCAATTGCCCTCGTCAAAGTTGGAGATCTTAAATTCTACCTGGCCACCAAGATGGCAACCTGGTACCAGAATGAGAAGCTGATCGAGACCTTCTCTTATGAGAAATTGAAGACCGATGAAGCATGCCTCCAGCACATGTTTGGCTTTGAAAGTCTGGAAGATGCTTACTTACATCAAAATGATCTCATCAGAGGAATTATCGAAGTGTCTCAACAATACCCCAAGCCGCACCCAGCAGACGTCTGGGAATCAGCCAACAAGCTTCTAACAGCAGCGGGATGGGAGACATTTTCTGGAGATGTCATATCCAAAGAAGTCACAGCTGAGATTACCAAGGAAGCTGAACCAGTTAACACAGCTAAGGTAATAGTCTGGGAAGAACCAGCCGTTGCATCAGCTGAACCAAAGACAACAGTTCCACCAAGTGCAGTTGCCAATGACACTCGATCGCTGGTCGAGTTAGAGGCAAACAAACTCAGTCATGTTGATTCTTCAACTCAAACGGACTCAGCTGTCGAGCTTTCAACCGCCATGAAGGAAGCAATAACTAAAGAGGTTGAAGAAATTCTTTTTCAGGACAGACTGAAGTCTCAAGTAGATATCATTACGCGATTCACAGCTCTAGACTGTCAAGTTAGAGAGCAATAGCAGACAATTGATGAAGTCCATAAGTTTGCTCAAGATTTACAAGAAAGTACAAGTCTAGATCTCAAACAATCTCTTGTCTCTCAAAGCATTGATCAATCGCACCTTCTAGAGAAGAGAGTTCCTGAGATTGTAACCAGACATCAAGCTCCACTGGTCGACGACATAACAAATATTTCAAACCAGCTGGAAGCTCTAAAAAAGTCCACTCTCTCCAATGCCCGACATCCGCCAACTCTTCAACTTATATAAAGATCTGGATGCTCGCCTCGTAGCCGGAAACAACAAGATCAAGTCACTCGAACATTGCCACAGCTGACAACTCAGCCAAGATCGCTGATGTTAAAGCCGCTCTCGCCAAGCTCAACGCAACAGTTGCCAACCTCTCTGCCTCCCTTGTTGATAATGCCAAAAAGGGGGAAGATAAGAATGAAGCTGGAAAAACAATGCAGAGGGAAGCTGCAGTTAAGGGGGAACCTGTGCAGCCAATTCAATCGGCAATCGACGATTTCGCCAAAGAGCTGGATAAAGAAGAGCCAGAGCCATCTACTCTAGCCAAAGCAGTCAAAGAGACATGGAGAGAGAAGATGGTTGCTCTTGCCAAAGCCTGTGGACATAAGCCAGAAGAATACAAGGACTATCACTGGCTGTGTAACTTCCACAACGAGCAAAGAAGAGAAATGCAAGAGCTGGATAAGATTATCAAGAAGAAAGTTGATTCGCTCAAGCCTGCTGAGAAAAAGCAAAAGAAGAAAAGGCAGAGCTACAGGCAAGCTAGGAAGAATCAAGTCCAAGCAGCCTCAACTGACAAGAAGAACCCAGATGATATCAATGAAAACTGGGAACGATGCAAGTCAGAATTCATCAAAGAATTCTACTACTTGAATCAGTACAAAGACATGGATCTAGAAACTGCGTTCCAGGATTATCTCCTCGAACTTCATGAGACAGATCCAATGATGGCAAGATCAATTGTCCTATATGCCAAGAGAAACAACATCCAGCTGAAGGCTCCAAAAGTCAAGCAATTGAAGCCTTCATCTCTAACTGGAACGAACCTTCCTGACAAAGTCCAGATAATCAAAGAAGTTTATCACTGAGCTGGCGAAAGAGGAATTTTCAAATCGAAGAATCAAGCAGAATGGAAGGAACTGGAAGAGTTCATCTTCAACAGATATGGTCTCAAGACTGACCATCAGATTGATGAACAAATGAAGCAGCTCAATTGAAGACCCAGCCAACTGGGGAATTTTTGTCTTTTAAAAGTTTTGTAATTGTGAATTTGTAATGGCCAAAATGCATACAAATTCCTGACCTTTTCTCAAATTTTGGTTTAATTCCAAACCTTTTAATTTTTGCAAAATAAATCTCCACCTTTTAATTTTGCTTAATGTTCTCCCGACGACGAATTTGGGTGAAATTCAAAGTGACGTGGCATTCAAAACGATGCCGTTGGATTTGGGGTCGAGCGTCAGAGGGATCCGCAACAATCTCTATTCGAAGCAGGCGAAGAACAGCCGCCATTTTGAACGCCACGTCACTTTGAATTTCACCCAAATTCGTCGTCGGGAGAACATTAAGCAAAATTAAAAGGTGGAGATTTATTTTGCAAAAATTAAAAGGTTTGGAATTAAACCAGAATTTGAGAAAAGGTCAGGAATTTGTATGCATTTTGGCCATTTGTAAAATATCCTTTTATTAATGAAATATTCGTTTTTGCTCTCAAGCTCATCCTGATGACAATAACTCTTTGTCCAGGCACTGAACTCTGAATTTGATTTACCTGTTGTGTATGTTTAAACTTTTGAAAACCCGTTTCTTGTTAAGGGGGAAGTAAATTGTTTTTCTCAGTTAGGTTTTGGCATCATCAAAAAGGGGGAAATTGTTGGGAAATTAATAGAGTTTTGATTGGATACCAAAACCCAACTGACCCCAACCGAGTAGATGATTGCACAAACCTAAGCATTTTTCAGCTCACCTGTTCGAGCGTATAGAGTTTCTTAGTTTACAGGTAGAATCGCTGAAGACAGATGAAGACAGCAGAAGACACAGCTAAGCAGACAGCTTAAGAACTCAGCAGAGCAGACTCAGCAGAGCAAGACCAAGCAGAGTCAAAGATCCTGCAGTATCAAGACCCAGCTCAGTGACGGAAACCCAGCTCAGTGTCAATGACCCAGCTCAGTGTAAAAGACCCAGCTTAGTGTCGATGACACAGCTCAGGTCAGTGACACAGCTCAGGTTGAAGACACAGCTCAGGTTGATGATACAGCACAGGTCAAGACACAGTAGAGTCCAAAACGCTGAAGATACAGCAGAGACGCTTAGCAGCTCGAAGACGAAGACCTTCTCCAAGACAAGATCCCGATGTCAAAAGATCTTGTCTGACGCAGTCAAATAAGAGAAGAACTAGCCTCTACAGATGCAGATCTACTTCATAGGTAAAGGCCAGAAGTCAACAAGAGTAGGTAAGATTCAAACGGCTCTCTTCCAACGGCTAGTTTAGATTTCCACCTATATTTATCTCTCCTCCTCCATTGAAGAAAGAGGACTGGTGAAGAAATAGACGACTGAAGCAATAAAAGAGCAAAACAGAAAAATGAACAACAATCTTCAAAGCCATATCTTTCAAGAACACCCAAATGCGATCACCGTATTCTTAGTTGTTCACACATTCAGTCTTAGGCAGAATAGATCAGAATATAAACATCTTAAGCCTAGATTGAATGAGTTCATCATACTCCTTGTTCTTCATTGTAAGAACTCGTTCACAGTTGGAAAACCCATACCCAAACCCAAACCCAAACCCAGAAAGGTTAGGTAAAGGTACGCTTGCTCGAAGCGTGTAATTCGAGTGGATAGGTTCTTCGGTGCCGGAACCGAAGGTGTAGGCTTGACAGTGCCCGCAAACTGTTGTAACACAGCTCGGGTTAGAATTGTGAAGTTGCTTGGTACTTGGAAACCAAGTGGTAGTGAATTACCAGTGAACCTGGTCGTGGACGTAGGAGGTGTTACTCCGAACCACGTTAAAATTGCTTTGTTCTTTACTGTTTTGTTTTATGCATTTTGCTAACCCCTCATGAGCATTATTTCAAGCTGCATAAACTGACTAACTGAAAAGTGAAACAGAGCTTTGCAATATAATTTGAAGCAACAGACGGACTTTCCAAATCCACCACATTCCGCACACACACACAGCCAGCTGTGTCGATCAAGCTGCCATCCAGCTGGATCGAACACATCCAGCTCTCTGAAAAGAGTTTAAACTTGGAAAAGTTTTTAAACCTTGGTGTATTCACCCCCCCTCTACACCAAGGTATCCGTCTTGGGACCAACAGTTCGTCTGATGAGCATGAAGGCAGAGAACTATATTTCAGAGAGGTGCTTTAACCAGATCACAAAGTTGATGAAACAACTTCTTCCTAATGACAGCTTGGTTCCTGATAACTTCTACATCACGAAGAAATTGCTACGTGGCATGGGTCTGCCAGTAGAAAAAATTAATGATTGTCCCAATAGCTACATGATTTATTGGAGAGATGACAAGGAATTGGAACACTGTAAGTTTTGTGGTACATCACGCTACAAGGAGAGCCATCGAGTATCTGGAAGCCGTAAGAAGAAGCGTGTAGCAGCCATGCAGATGCACTACTTTCCACTAACTCTTTGACTTCAGAGGCTCTATGCATCTAATGCAACAACAGAACACATGCGTTGGCATGCTACTTCTTCTTCAAACAATGGGGTTATGCACCATCCTACGGACTCTCCTGCATGGAAGCACGTGAACAGTAAATATCCTGATTTTGCTTTAGAGACTCGAAATGTTAGATTGGGTCTTTCAACAGATGGATTTGCTCCATTTTACCAAGCGGGACGGAAATATTCATCTTTACCAGTTATTGTCACACCTTATAACTTGCCTCCTTGGTTGTGCATGAAGGCACAATTTATGTTCTTCACCGTCCCAGTGTCTGGTCCACGCAATCCCAAGATGAAATTGGATGTGTTTTTGCAGCCGCTTATAGAAGAGTTGAAAATTTTGGGGGAGGTGGGTGAGCAAACGTATGATGTGTTCCTAAAGCAAAACTTCCAGATGCGAGCAATATTGGTGTGGACAATTTCTAATTTTCCAGCATACACTATGTTGTCTGGGTGGAGCACAGCTGGAAGATTGGCTTGTCCACATTGCATGGAAGATACAGAAGCATTCAGTCTAAAGAAGAGTGACAAACAGTCATGGTTTGACAACCATCGGAAGTTTTTACCTCTTAATCATGCATTTCGCAGAAATAAAACTACATTCACAAAGAATAAATTGTGTAAGACTTATCCATCCGAACCAAAATCAGGGGAAGATCAATTGAGAGAAATAGAAGGATTGGGTTTTTGCAAGGTAACAGAAGACTATGATGATATAAACACAAAAATATCTAAAGATCCTAATGTTAGGTGGAAGAAGAAAAACATATTTTGGGATCAGCCCTATTGGAAAAAACTTTTGATTCGACATAATCTGTATGTCATGCACATTGAGAAAAATGTATTTGACAACGTGTTAACACTGTTCTCAATGTCCAAGGAAAAACAAAGGACACAACAAAATCTCGAGAAGAACTAAACACAATTTGCTCGAGACCAGAATTGATGCGTAATGAGACCACTGGAATGTATCCAAAAGCTTGTTACATGCTTGATAAAAATGAGAAGAAGGTCTTACTGCAATGGGCAACAAATCTCAGATTTCCTGATGGATATGCATCTAATATTACTAGATGTCGAGATATGCTCCAGGTAAAGATGACTAATATGAAAAGTCATGATTGTCATGTGTTCATGCAACTCTTGTTACCTATTGTATTTCATGAACTTCTTCCTTAACCTGTTTGGAAGTCTATCACAGAGCTAAGTATATTCTTCAAGGACTTGACAGCCCGAGCAATTAGAGAAGAGGACATGCAAATTTTGCACAAAAAAATACCAGAAATTTTGTGTAAGCTCGAGTGTATCTTCCCGCCCAGTTTCTTTGATTCAATGAAGCACTTACCAATCCATTTGGCTGAAGAAGCTCGCATTGCTGGTCCAGTTCAATATCGGTGGATGTATCCATTTGAAAGGTACTTGAGAACATTGAAAAATAATGTAAAAAATAAAGCAAGAGTTGAAGGCTCCATCAGCAATGCTTACATAATAGAAGAAGCATCAACGTTTTCTTCCTATTATTTTGAGGATAATGTGACCACAAAGTTGAGGGTTGTGGCTCGTAATGATGATGGGGGAGCTGATAATGACGATCTTGATTTGTTGTCCATTTTTAAAGGTGTAGGACGTCCTCTTGAAACAAAGACAAAAAGATACTTGGATAGTAAAGAGAACAATGCCGCACATCTGTATATTTTATCCAATGGCATAGAGGTTGCAGACACATATGTGAAGTGAGTATGAACATGCATGTTCAATATATATTAAGAATTGCGTACATATTATTAAATAAAACCTGCTTATTTTTTGAAGATTGTTTCATGATGAAGTGCGAGAAAAACTGCCTTTAATCTCAGGATTCGATTTAGATAAAAAGTTTGATGAGGAGTTCACCCGTTGGTTCAAATAATATATAAGTTTAAATATATTTTAGTGTACGAAGGTAACTTGTATATATTTAAACAATGCTAATCATCTAACTATCTCAGGTTAGACGTCCTTCTACGTCGGTGAACCGAAATATCAAGGATCTAGCAGAAGGACTATTATTAGGGGTTGATACATATTCTGGATATTATGTTAATGGATATAGGTTTCATATGATAAATCATGCTTTAGATAAGAAGACTATGAACGGTGGAATATGCATAAAAGGCTTAGTTTATTGCAGTGATGTGCCGGACTATTATGACCGCTTGTTGGAGGTCTGTGTGCTGGAGTATCCTGGTCATTCTAAGAAAATAATTAGTTTGCTTAGATGTGAATGGTTTGACTTGTCACCTTTGGAGACTTCAGTGCATCCAGAATTCAAGTTGGTTTCAATTAACCACACCCGTAGATACAAAAAGTACGATCTATTTGTTCTAGCACACCAAGCCACTCAAGTATGCTACTGTCCCTATCCTAGCATGAATCAAGCTAAGAAGTCTTGGTGAGAAGTGTGTAAAATCAAAGCAAGATCTAATGTAGAATTACCTGAACAAGTCACGGTATAAGCTTCAACATTAGATGAACCTTTCCAATGAGATGACGTGGTTTTGACACAGATGGGTAGTGACACTACTAATGAGAATGATGACACTACAACAGTTCATCATCCAAGAAGTGGGATGGTAGAAATTGATGAGAACGAGGGTGAATCTAATGACGAAGAAATATTTTCGTCTGATGATGAAAGTAGTGATGATGATGATGAGTAGTAGCATACACTAATTTGTAATTTTTTGTTTTTCTGAAACATCTTTTTTAGCAGTGGTATGATGGAATGGAATGAGGTAGGAATGGAATGGATGTAGGAATGGAATGGAGGTAGGAATGGAATGATAAACCTTGGTTGATTCCTTTGCTTGGTATGCATAAGAATTAAGGAAAGGAATGGAATCATTATTTGTTTAGCATTTTATATCATTTTCTTCTATCTCAAAAAAAATATTAGATGAAAAATGTTAGAGAGGGTAAATTTTTTAGAGAGAGAAAATTTTTAGAGATAGAAAATTTCTAGAGATAAAATTATAGGGAGAAAAATTTTAGAGAGAGAAACTTCTAGAGAGAGAAAATTTTTAGAAAGAGGATTTTTAGAGAGAACAAATTCTTGAGAAAAAAAATTTTAGAGAGAGAAAATTTTTAGAGAGAGAAAAATCTAAAGATAAAAAATATGAGAGAGAAAATTATTATAATTATTATCATTATAATTTTTTCTCGATAGCACTTTCTCTCTCCAAAATTTTTTCTTTATAGTTTTCCCTCTCTAAAATTTTCTCTCTCCAGAATTATCTCTCTCTAGAATTTTCCTCTTATTATTTTCTCTCTAAAATTTTCCTCTCTAAATATTTTCTCTCTAGAATTTTTCTCTCTCTAAAATTTTCTCTCTCTAGAATTTGTCTCTCTATAGTTTTCACTCTCTAGAACTTGCTCTACCTAGCTAATAGTTTCTCTCTCTAGAAATAATCTCTCTCTATAATTTCCTCTCTCTAAAGCGCTCTCTCTAGAATTTTCTCTCTTTTGAATTTTTCTCTCTCTAAAACTCTCTCTCTCTAGAATTTTCTCTCTCTAGAAAATTTTCTCTATCTAGAACTTGCTCTACCTAATAGTTTCTCTCTCTAGAAATAATCTCTCTCTAAAACTCTCTCTCTAGAATTTCCTCTCTCTAAAACTCTCTCTAAAAATTTTCTCTCTCTAGAATTTGTCAATATAGTTTTCACTCTCTGGAACTGGAACTTGCTCTACCAAATAGTTTCTCTCTCTAGAAATTTTCTCTCTATAAAATTTTTCTCTTACTAGAACTTTCTCTACCTAATAGTTCCTCTCTCTATAAATTTTCTCTCTCTAGAAATTTTCTCTCAAAAAATTTTCTCACACATTCTCTCTCTAAAATTTTATATCTAAAATTATTTGTTGAAATAATAAAATTTAAATGAATAATTTGATCAAATAATATATTAATACATAATATATATATATATGAGGATTAGGAATGGGTAATACCATGGGGTATGGATGGAATGGCTAATCCCATTGAAAAAGGAATGGTGATTCCTAATGGAATGTTGATTCCATTCTATATGGTTTACCAAGCAAGTGAATGGAGGTAGGAATGGGCATTCCATTCCTTACCCCATTCCATCATACCAATCACCTCCTTAGAGATTGCAAACTATACTTCTTTTATAAACTACGAGACGGACCTTTTCTAATTAAAGCTATACGAGAAAACTCAAGTCAACACTAAAAGTTATTAATAGAAGTTCAAAAAACAAAAAGAAAGGGGAAAAAGAAGAAAATATATTATCCCGCCTAAATGGACCATTAAATACAACAATAGAAAGTGAAAGTAAGTAAGTTCCAACATTTGTGAGAAATTTTGAAGGTAATTTTTTTCTTATTTATTTGTTCAATTTTATTTTTCTTATTTAAAAGTAGACAAATTAAGTTAGATATTCATTTAAAGAAATGTAGACAAATTGATTTGAACAAAGGAGTAACAAATACAACAATAATTCGGAACTAGACATATTTTCAGTTCCTGAATACTTTTTTGGTGAATCATCCACACTTCGACTTTATCTTAATTTGTTCAAAGTACCTTCTGTGGCTAAAAGATACTACTAAAATTGAAACCGACACTAGTATCGACTCGACTCGAACTGAAACGAATATCGACTCGACTTGCGTTACCAAAATCGAAAGAGAAGCGCCTGGAATATCAGAAGAGAAGTTCTGTATAGCAAATGAACACCACAAAATAATCTGCATAACCAAAACTTCCCAAACAATCATATATGACATATTGGATGAATATTCAGATTATACCAAAACACAGTCGATAAGAAAGTACGAGAGCAGAGAGAAACGGTCGAAGTCCTAAATTTGAACTTGTCATGCCTGTAAGACAATGAAACAAGCTCAGATAGCTTAGTACCCCTCATTTCCTCCGCCTTTAGGCCCATTACCATAACCACCACGGAAACCACCACCACCGCCGCCACTGCTGTAACTGCTGCGAGGGGCTTTTTCCTGTGCAAAACTCACACGGATGTTCCTCCCATCTAAGTCCTACATCAGAGAAAAGGACAACATGAGAAAAAGTTATGGGGCTCTAGCGACGTGCAGAGGAAGGAACACTCTAAATGCCTTAAACCTCACCTGTCCATCCATGGCTGAGAGTGCTGAGGAGGCACATTCATCATCTGTGAAATTCACAAAGCCAAATCCTCTAGACCTCCCAGAGTCTCTGTCAATAATAACTCTTGCTGGCAAAACAGAAGTAAAAATCCTGAGGATGCAAATATTTATTGATAGCAAAAAAAAAGCAAGGACCGACCACCATATAATAGACCACGTAAGATAATTAAGTTCCAAAAACCTAATGAGCACCACACACACACACACACACACATACATATATATATATATCATATGCACAAACGAAAGAAAAGAAAATCCACAGCCAAGTCGCACCTCAAAAATCAAAGAGAAGTACAAAACAATGACTCGGCTACAATCATGTAACAAAGATACAAGCATTAGGCGAGAAAACCCGTCATCAGCCATTAATTCTGTACAAATGACTCCATTCGCATTACTCATGAGTCAAAAGAAGGTATGCCATGATTCAACAGCCTCACAAAACAAAAGATGCAAAGACAATCCATAAAAAGTAAAATGGTAGGTTATAACACAAACCAAAACAGTTTCATCATTTGTTATGTAACTGAATCATCAAGAAATCAAAGAATGATGCAAGAAATACTTTACAAATGGATAACAAACGTTATAGCAATCCATAGTGAAGACTCAAAACACGTATTACAATAAACAAAAACTAATAGCACTTTGACATAACAAATATTTGAAACATAGAGAGATCAATGCACCCAACAAACTAATAGAACACGGGCTTCAACTCTTGCGAGTAAAAAAGTTCAAAGATGTAAGCTCACCCTCTGTCACGTTACCAAAGCTGGAAAAAGCATCTTTCAGACCCTGGTCATCAGTTCCATATGAGAGACCTATCACAGAATCAAATGCATATTATCAACAATCATATGAATACAAAAGCCACCCCAGATGTTGGAAAATGCAAGATAATTGCTTTAAGAAAAGGAAACCTCCGACGAAAAGCTTCGAGGACATGCAACGGATAGCATTAAGCATAGCAGACTGTGAGTTCATTGAACTGCTCACAGAAATGTTTTGCCTCAATGTGGCTCCAAGCTTGTTGAAGAACGCCATTTTACAAAAATCTGCAGAAATGACTAAATGGTCAAATTAGCCTATTCTTAAACCGAATTAAAACTGAACTAAAATCAGCAACAATCACTCTCTACTCTCTAACATATGAAGAGCACAAGCAATAAAAATTATTTTGAAAAAAAACTTTCAACTCCCATGAAAGCATTATCGATTAATCTTCACTTTTTTTCCTTTTTTTTTACAAATACGAATATTATATAATAATATTCCTTTTCTCTTATATACCTTTTCTCTTCATGGCGAAAAATGTGAGGCATAAGAAAAACATCCCAAAATGAATACATCAAGCAATGAGAAAAATCGGATCTTTTATTATGCACAATAAACATAAATTAAACTAACAATAAACTTTTAATAACAGAAAAACAATACAGATTAACAAAAAACAATGTCAGAAATTAAGGGTAGAGCAACCGCGATCCTTTTCTTCGTTTAAGAAAAGTGACCGAAGATTTTCCTAAAATGATAATAATACTGGACGAAAATAAAAGAGAAGCCACATAAATGAAGAATAAAAATCGAACAAACTCACAAAAAATATCTGAAAAATGGAACGGAGAACAAAAATTACCTAGCAGAAAAATGTTTTTGAGGGTTTTAGAGAGAGAATTGCAGAAGCGGCGAGTCGGCTAGGGTTTAAGAAATTTTGTTGAAGAAGAATCATTTGCATATATATATATATATATATATAGAAAGAGATATTTTTGGCTTTAGAATATATCTCTTGACTTTTTCCAGTGCGGTTACTTTACCGACGGTTGCTATGTCACTGTTTTCATTTAATAACTAAATAGTTATGTAAATGTGGTTAATTTAAATAAATATATATAAAAAAATTAAAGGTATTCTATTAATTTTAAATTTATATATATTAAACTAAATTTAGATAATTAAATTTGTAAAAACTGTAGATATAAGGGGCAAATGCAATTCTAGCACTTCTACAGTGGTTGCCCGTAATAGTGATACGGTCTCATCATTGCATCCAATTTCATAATAATTGGTTGTGATAGCTGGCGAGAAAGTATTTTTTTTTTTAAATTGAATTTTTCATTTATTAAAAATTGAAAATTATATTAATTGAAAAAAATACATAATTTAAAAAAAATGAATAGTAATAATTACCCACTACTTAGTTAAAATACAAAGTAACTATTATCATGAAAAAAAATTACATTATTATCATATACAAATGTGATAATTGGGATCTGAATGTACACAAGTCCACCTCATAATTAAATTAGTCACGAGCTAATATGTTTGTTGCAATATCAGCTTTAATCTTTCTACTCTGGTCATGCAAAGATCTTTAAGGCCATCCCTTACTATATATTTTATTTTGGAGTATTCTTATACTCTAAACTACGCAATATGGGATAAGACTTGATATATTTGATTGAAATATCTTATACGTATTCTGTTAGGTATGATATATTAAATTATCTGCAACACATAGTAATTATATTGTGATGGTGAAACTATATTAATTTATTGATATAATTAGTTGCAATATTATGTATATCATCTACCATCTATAACCTCGTAGTCATAGGTGGCATGCATAACAACAAAAATGAATATAATGTGTGCGTGTGTTAGCCTAGTGGTAGAGTGATTAATGCTCAGACCAAAGGTCACGAGTTCAAGTCCACCGTCACGCGCCCTTTAAAATTTCTTGTAATGTTTGTTAAAAAAAAATATAATAGTGTGCGTGTGTTAGCCTAGTGATAGAGTGGTTAATGTCTGGGCCAAAGGTCACGGGTTCAAGTCCACCGTCACACGGCCTTTAAAATCCTTTAAAATTTCTTGTAATGTTTGTTAAAAAAAATGAGTATAATATATATGGACCCGAACTTTAGTCGTATACTTTTTACCAAACAAGATATTAGGGTGTCATAAATATATGAGAAAATGTAGAATTATAACACTTTTAAGGGGAAAAACCACTAATAATAACACTTTTGAACATTTTTGCCCCTCATTCCTTTACCTCAATCTATTTTCATCTTTTTATTTGTTTATACGTATCTTCTTCATTTTTTTTTCATACATGTCAATCATCTTTCCGCCGCCGCCGTGAATTTCAAAGTCGTCGTTACCGACTCGCATAAATTGATTTTATTAGCTAATTATTAATATGAACATGAATAGAAAATAAATTGATACTTAAGTTTATATAGAAGAAGTAAAATACTTTTCATGAGTTATTATAGGATAATAGCACTTTTAGAGAAAAAAAAACTAATTATAGTACTAACTTTTAAAAAGATAAATAATAGCCCTTTAGGACATTTTTACCTCTTATTCTTTTACGTAATGACATGTAATATCCCCTTTTAAAAATTGAATTAATAATGTTATTTTCTTTTTAAATAGAATTTATATTATTTACCTTTAATATATTTTCATTATAATCAAAACCCAATTTCCCCTTTTTTACTCAGCATCATCTTCTACTTCGTCACTTTCCTCTCACCCTATATTCATCACGCTGTCGTCGATGGTACCATAGTCGATGTCGCCGACGCCAACGCACCTCATCGGCAACGCCATCACAAACATCTCCTTCGACGTCTCTTCTCCATCCTTCTTAATCTTACTCCATGGATTCCGCTGCCAAAAATTTCTTAATCTACCTCCATAGTTTTCGTGGTGAAAGAAATCACATCTTCAATCCTTGTGGATCTGTCATATTTCGGTTATTTTTTTTGGGTTTCATTGAAGTTGTCTATAGATTTAGTTTTTTTTTTGTTCATTATCGGTTGTGTAATTTGTTAAGCATTGATGATTACTATAGACGTTTACCGTATTTTTTGGGGTTTTGAGATGGAGATTTAAAGTTCATTTGGTATAGATGAATCTGGTGTTCATCCGGTGGGTAACTCATTTTTCTTAGGAAAATTTCACATCTTCTAACATGTGAAATCAAATATTATAATTTGTGAACTCAAATTTCTGATAATTTTTAGATTGTACTAATTGTTCAATAAAGTGTTAATTTACAATTGTTCATATATAACAGTGGTTCATGAGAATGAATTCAATGAATTTTTTTTGGTTCGGTAGCAGCACGACGAATTTAACATAGTGAAAGGATTTGTAACCACGGTCTAGTTGCAGTGGTTAGGACATCATGGGTTAATGCCAATATAGCAATCCGAATAGAATATTCCTAAAAATGTGAAGTCAATAATTGTTCGTGTTCTGGTGAATCCTAGACAAGTTGGTTGTCCAAGATTAACTCGAATATCATCAATATGTGAGTCCTCATCCAGACCTAAAGCTCAAGTTTGCGCACGATGCAAATAGACTGACCACTATCTTTCCACTTATAGTGCAGATCTTGCAATTCCATCTCGTGAACAAGATGAAGTTCAAGGTCCTCGGGCTTGGTGTCCTAAATATTGTAGTATGTCACCAGTCGGGGACATACGAGAAGAAATGTACTTTTATGTTAATCACGGTGTTTGAATGTTTCGTTTGTCATAATTTTATCTATCTCATTTTGTTAAATCAATTTGGTAGTTGTAATTCTAATTGTGTTGTTGAACAAGAACAAAGTTGTTGAGACCTTTAACAATTCTGTGGTATCATATTCCATTTTTATATTTCTATTCTTTAAGTATATTTTGTTCTTGTATGCTAATTTTTTGATCTGTAATCATATATCTGCACAAAAACATAATTGTGCTTTCACAAGTGTATAACACTGAATTCATATATATTTTTTAGAGGCAAAATTTGGGATAACCATTATAGATAGTGGAAATTAATAGTTGGCCACAAACTTTATTTGTAGAAATTCTGACCAACTTTTGAAAATTTGGACCAATTTGTCCTTGGAACCACTATTAACCATCCATCCACCCATTTCATTTTTCAGTTTTCAAATTTCAAATTCTCTGTTTCTGCAAAATATTCTCACTCTAAAAATCCTATTTTTCTCCATTTCTTCCGTCGCCGCCGTTGTACTTTCATTTTGCCGTCGCCGTCGTACTTTCATTCAGCCGTTGCATCGTCGTACTTCCATCCCTTCCGCCGCACCGCCTTCGTACCTCCAGTCCAGTCCGCCGCGCCGCCTTGAACTTTCACATTCTGCCAGCCATATTCCAGATCTGCCGTCGCACCAGATTCTTCTAGATATGCCGCCGCACCAGATTTTTCCAGATCCCGTTGCCTTATTTCACAGCTTTCTCTCCAGAATCCATGGCGTCACATTCCAGATCTAATGTCCTGGATGGTGTTCGTCTTTGGTCAACCGCATCCTGGTATGCCTTGGCACACCTGGTACGAATGCAACGTATTTGTACCAGGTGTGACAAGGCATATCGCGCTTAGACTTAGCACACCTGGTACGAATGGTCTATATCTGTACCAGGTGTGCCAAGTCTAGGCGCGGTATGCCTTGGCACACCTGGTACGAAAACGTATTCGTACCAGGTGTGCCAAGTCGCGATGCGCCTAGACTTGGCACACTTTGGCACACTTGGTACGAATGGTGTGTATTCGTACCAGGTGTTCCAAGTCTATGCGCGGTATGCCTTGGCACACCTGGTACGAATATATTGTATTCGTACCAGGTGTGCCAAGTCACGACGTGCAGTGACGTGAAAAATGCAGGAAGAACACATATGCACGAAGAGGACAACAAGATCTGAAAAAAACGACAAGAACATGACAGACTAGATCTAGAAAACTCAATTAAAACTAATAAAGTAAAAATACCTCAAATAAATCACTATGGAGATGAAAGCTACGCCGGAAAAGATGATCGGAAAAAGACTATAAGAGAAATAATAAATTGTTCGAAAAAGTGTACAAATAAATCAATCGAAAAGACGACCAAGGAAGAAGATGCGGCAGCGGCGGCAGACGGGAGGGAGTGGCGGTGGAGGAATGGAGTACAGAGAGAAAGAGACATGAGAGGAGAGAGAAAGTGAGAGTGGAGTGGGTGAAAGAGAGAGTACGGGGGAGAGAGAAAGTGAAAGTGAAAGTAGCTGTAAAGTGATATGGAGGGCATTTAAGTCACTTCAGCCCAAAGTTGCCCACAATTTATTAGAATAAAGTTGGTGGCCAACTATTAATTTCCACTAACTTAATTTGTTAGTCAACATGATTAACTCTTTTTTTTATGTGAAAGCACATGTGTAAGAACATAATCATATTTGATTAAATGTTTAAGGCGTGAAACATAGGAAATCACAAATTATTTTAGACGCTTTCATAAATAATTATCTGTGAAGTCACAAGTTTTTTTATTCATGATACACATAATTTTTGGTGAAAATACATTAAATATAGTGTAAGTTCACAATAATTAGGTTGTGAAAATAAAAACATTGGCTAAGTTGTTCATGCCTACATGTTTGTTAAAGTCATATATATTTTTGTTTAATAAATTAACTATCACAAATACTAAACTAAATATGTTATGCTTAATCAATTATACTGGTCTGAATCGATTTTTCACAAAATCTATTTTGTGAGAAATCATATGTGCATTTGTGAAATCTATATATATATTAAAACAGAATAGTAAAACAATCAATTTTGACTCTTAATTCAATTTGAAATCAATTTTGACTATCCTATATTTTTTGGAAGTTATATCTATTAACAAATTAGCCTATTTTCCGATATCACGTCTCAAATTCTCTCTCCTTTTTTACACGTTCTCCCGCATTATCTGTAGAAAGACAGAAACACTCCAAAAGGAGCAAAACTCAATTTCGTCTCTATGTTTCTCTGTCGCGGTCATTCTTTCTATGTATTTCTCTCTTAGTTGGCGCATATTTTGTCAAGAATGAGAGAGAATTAATCGGTTGATAAATAAGGGCGGCGACGCCGTGGAGAATTTTTTTACAAAAGATTGTTGTAAATTTTTTACTTCTAATGAATATGTTATATGTAGTTGTAGTTGATATTTTATCGTGGGATGAGGTGTAATATTTTGTGAGGGAAACATGAGTTTATATTAAGTTTGTTCATATATACATTCTTCGGTGATGAAATACAATAGTTTTTTCTTTTAGCAAGAATATTATTATTCACACTGTTTGTTTTCAAGTTGGCTTGCAAAATTGAACCGTAATTAATGGAGAACAACAGTCATGATCGACTTAACCGTGATGACAATTTGAATAAGTATCCACACGAAATATTCTTATGCACCACCCCAAATTATGTAATTTTGGTAGTTGATTTGTCCTTTTTCTTTTTAATTTGTGAAATCATGGTTGCCATCATTTCCTGGCATTCCTGCCTTTCTACTAGATGAAGACAAGTGGTAGTATATTCATTCATTGAGCATCATGTCTGTGTTTCAAGAAATATTTGACCCAAGAAAAGATACCCAATAAATACATATAAATTTTAGGGATTCCATCGCACATATAATCTCACCTTATCCCTAAAAAGAAATTGAAAGATTTGTAAATATTATTTTATCTTATTATTTGAATAATAAAAAATATATAATTTATTTCAATTATTTCATAAATCTATTGTTTTTCTTACAACTATCATAACATATAGTATATCTCTTAAAATTTTAATGAATAAAGTATTTTTCGCATAGAAAAAATAGCTTAGAGTGTACTCCCGTGCATCGCACGGGCCATATAATAGTCACATATAAAAATTTGATTTTTATATTATACAATTCATATATTTACTCAAGTGATTTCACACCAAAATTTTCGTGAAAATGAAATATAATATTGAAGCTATAATTCCAATTCACACATTGACTCACGTGATTTCACATAAAAAATTTTGTGAAAATAAAATATATAATATAGAAGCCATAATTTCCATATATTATGCCTTTCACACATTTACTCACGTGATTTCACAAAAAAATATTTGTGATTCTGATTTCCAAAACATAATTTCGATCTACAATGTCGATCTACACCTATAGATTCACAGATCTACAATACATCGTCAATTTTCGTATACCATTTTTGTAGATCTAGTCGCCGAGAAATAAATATGACCGGAGGGAATGACCGATGGAAGACTACCGAAATCTGCTAAACCCTAAAATATTTTTCCTTGCATCACTGGTCGTTTGAACTTCCAACCTTCTTGATGGTCCCCGAGCTAGGTATTTGGTGTAGAGGGGGGGTGAATACACCAAATAGATTTTTAGAGAACTTTTTCAAGTTAAATCACAGAGATGGTGAGCTCAGTTATCGATCCAGCTGGGGAGGGTCAGCTGGGTAAATAACTCAGCTGGCGGTGCGGAAAATGGTGGTTTGAAAACTTAGCTCGGTTACTTAGAAAAACTCAGCTTGAAAAGATTAACTTTATTTTTCAGCTTAGTCAAGTTGTGCAACTTTCAGAGAGACACAGCTGTCTTTGGAGAGCAACTGCGTATGCAGTTTTGATCAAATATGCAATGTTATGAAAGAGTTAGTACAAAACTGAATATAAAGAGAAAGTAAAGTGCACGCGAGTTTTTACGTGGTTCGGAGTAACACCTCCTACGTCCACGACCAGGTTCACTGGTAATCCACTACCACTTGGTTTCCAAGTACCAAGCAACTTCACAACTCTAACCCGAGCTGTATTCCAACAGTTTGCGGGCACTGTCAAGCCTAACCTTTTAGTTTACGGGTACTGAAAAAACCTTACACACTTGAATTTCCCGCTTCAAGCAAGCGTAACCTTGACCTAACCTTTCTGGGTAAGAGGGGTTTGGTTTGGGGTTCCAACTGTGAACGAGTTCTTACAATTAAGAACTTTAGAGTATGATGAACTCGTTCAAAATCTAGGCTTAAGATATACAAAGATTTTGGCCTAGGGATCAGACGAAAAACTAAGCAGTTTCTGAACTAAAAACACTTTAAGATAAAGTGTTCTTTGAACTATGTAGAACTGCTTGAGAGAGCTTTTGAAAGATTGATGATTTCAGAGAATGAAAGCTTGTAGAGAGTTTTTCGTATTTGATCCTGAGGTTGAAGACGGGTTTATATAGGTAGAGATTCAAGACTAGCCGTTGGAGGAGCCGTTTGAATCTTACCTACTCTTCTTAAATTCAAGATCTGCCGTTGGGCGAATCTGCACCTGTCTTCATTTGTGTCACATCCTAGGTCCTGAAGTCTAGGATGCTGATTTGGCAATCCCTCATTGGTCGAGGCATGTTGACTTCCTCTGACGCCGGGATCTTCTGCCTTTGGAGCTGGCTTTTGAATTCAGAGCTGGACTGACTTGAAGTGAAGTCTTCAGAGTTAGTTCCCTTTGTTCTGTACAACTGGACCGGCTGTGTTTTGAACTCAGCTCGAATTCTCTTCAGCTTGATCATGCTCTGCTGGAGGACTCAGCTGAAGGTTGACGCCTGCTGTCTTTCGCTAGCTGAATCCTGCTGTAGACACAGCTGGGTTGACTGCTGTCTTCCATTAGCTGACTTCTGCTGTAGACACAGCTGGGTCGACTGCTGTCTTCCGCTTCCTTTACCTGTAATCCTAGAAAATCTAAAGCTCAAACAGGTGAGCTGGAAAACACTAATTAGGTTAACGCGATCATCTATTCGGTTGGAGAATCAGTTGGGTTTTGGTATCAAATCGAAACCTTATAATTTTCCCAACAATTTCCCCCTTTTTGATGATGCCAAAACCTAACTGAGACAACTTATGACGCATAAAAACTTGTGTTTTATTAATGTAAGAATATACATTATAACACAGGAAAAAAAAAGAAGGAAAAAAAAACTTCAAATCTTCAGTCTTTAATCCCAGTTGGCTGGGTCTTCTCTTCTGCATCCGTTGCTTCTTTCTTTTGACTCGTCTCTTCTTCAGCTGATTCTGATTCAGCTGGTTCCTCTAGCTCAACAGTTTGCCTCTTCTTTGACTTGTCTCTTCTCCCTTACTTCCCCCTTTTTGGCATGATCAAACAGGGTGGGAGAGATACACCATCGGCTGTTGCGATGTTTTAGTTTGGCGAAACTGTGGTTTTCAGCTCTGAGCAGTGAGGTTTGGAGTCTAGGTGGCTCAGCTGTTGTATTAGCTGGCTCTTCTTCAGTAGCATTAGCCTCAGCTGTGATTGCAGACACAGCGTCCTTGGCCTGATTCAGCTGGGGCAGTCCAGCTGAGTGCTTGGAGGGATGAGTTGGCACGGGAGATAGCATCTTCTGAGTCGGGCACAACTTCATTCCTTGCAAATTTTGCTTCTTCAGACTTCTTAGATTGAATGAGAAAGTCTGATTCAGCACTTGAGGGACTTGTGTTCAGCTCATATCATCATCATCCAGCTGCAGGTGATCATTGGCTGGGTGATGTTTCTCATTTGAGCTTGGTGCAGGGGCTTGAGCATCTTTCATTGGAAGATCTCGAAGCTGGTGTCCCTGTGGAGCTGAAGAAGATTGAGGAGAGGCCAGGTTGAAGTATTCCATGTCATGGGGTTTAAGCTTAGTTGACCAGCTGGAATACTCCGTTGCGGTGTTGGTGACGATGATGTTCACGCAGGCGCATGAACTTCTCCTCCATCGTAAGAAACGACCGCTTGTGGGCCTTCTGCTCCTCGGAGAGTAATTACGAATTCTCTCATAATGTCAGCTGGCTTCTCGGCTGACTGACTGAGCACCTTTGACTTGAGTCTTCTGTTTGAAGACGGTGCTTCAGCATGTTTTGTCTCCTCAAGTTGTCTCCGATTCCCAGCTGGGACGGAGATAGATGCATGCTGCTTTGTCTCCTGCATCTTTTTCTGTGCCTCCTGTGGTGGAGCAAGAGCTTTGTCATGACTGCTCTTGAAGACTCCGGCTTTATCAACATCTGGTCCAGGTCTGTTGACGTTGATTTTTGCATCCCAGGGAGTTGTATGTCCCGTTCTCTCTTTTATGTTGAGAGAAACAGTGGGGCTGAGGAGGTCTTTTTCCTTTGACATTCCCAGGAAGTTTTCTGCACCTTCCTGGTGAATGACGTTGTTGAGCTTTGCAGTCTCTCACTGTATTGGACTGGATCTGTCGATGGGCTTCACCTTCTTCTGGACTTCCGTCTTCTTTGAGGTTCCTGAGAGTTAAGCAACTCTTATCTTGAAGCTTTGACAGATTCTTCAAGTTTGATCGGCTTCGGGAGATATCTTTCTGGATTCCATGTGCTTCTTCTGCAACTTTTGTTAGTAGAAACAAATAATACCAATTGATGGAAATAAGAAAGAATGCCGAAAAACTTTTTAGGGTTGATGCAATGCTTTACGTATATCTTCTAGCATATTTAAAGAGCTTTCTTGATGAATGGACGATCAAAATTTATCTATTGATAAGAAGATCTACGACTAGGAGTGATTCTCACGTCATGTCAATTTCTTGATTAGAAGATGCCAGTTAATGCGCGAGAGATGACGGTTGAGGCGTTTTGACTTTTGCCTCGAAAACTCCCATGATTCAATTTTTTGCAGACTTTTAATTCAATTTGATTAGATATGACAAGATATGAGTTGACTGAAAACAGATTGAGTAGATGTAGTTAATGTTGTTGCAAACCTCTCAGCTGATCATTGTAGTCAGCTGATACCTCGGTTGAGTTGGTGTGCTGGGTGATCGTGGTTCCAGCTGGTTTCCCCTCAGCTGAATAATCCTTCAATTTCAGCATCTGGTTTAGCTGGATTCTTTCTCCGATATCGTTGACGTTGATTTCGAATTATACCGTTCGCTTGCATTCAGCTGGGTCTTCTTCCATTCAGCTGGGTCTGCTTCTATTTAGCTGGGTCTGCTTCCATTCAGTTGGGTCTGCTTCCATTCACCTGGGTCAGCTTCCATTCACCTGGGTCTGCTTCCATTCAGCTAGGTCAGCTTCTATTCAGCTGGTCTGCTTCCATTCAGCTGGGTTTGCTTCCATTCAGCTGGGTGAAGCATCGTCTGGGTTGAGTAGTCCAAGTAATCCGCACAGCATTTTGAATCTTGCTTCTATCAGCGGTTTTGTGAGAATATCAGCCCGCTGTATGTCTGTGTGAATTTTCTCAACAATCACATCCCTCTTTTCTACGTGATCTCTGATGAAATGATGTCGTACGTCTACATGCTTGCATCTTGTGTGAAGTACTGGATTCTCTGAAATGGCAATCGCACTTGAGCTATCACAGAAAATTAGAACCTGTCTAGTTTTCACTTCATAGTCATCCAGCTGATGTTTCAGCCAGAGAATTTGTGAGCAGCAGCTTCCAGCGGCCATATATTCTACTTCTGTCGTGGAAGTTGCGACGCACGTTTGCTTCTTTGAAAACCATGAAATCAACTTACTTCCTAAGAACTGACAAGTTCCTGAAGTTGATTTTCTGTCCAACCGATCTCCGCCGAAGTTCGAGTCCGAGTATCCGCCACCGTAGATTGTCTTCAGCTGGGTACCACAGCCCAACATTCTGAGTTCCTTTGAGATATTTGAGAATGTTCTTGGCTGCTTGCATGTGTGCTTCCTTAGGATCAACTTGAAATCTGGCACACACTCCGACTGCGAAAGAGATGTCTGGACGACTTGCTGTTAGATACAGCAGGGATCCTATTATCCCTCTGTATTTGATGGAATCAACTGACTTCCCTTCAGTTTCTGGTTCAATCTTCCAGTTGGTATTCATTGGAATCTTTACAGTTCTGCTGGATTGAACTCCATACTTGGCGATCAAGTCTTTCACGTATTTGGATTGATTTATGAAAATCCCTTCTGATGATTGCTTGACTTGAAGTCCTAGGAAGAAATTCATTTCTCCCATTATGGACATTTGGAACTTCTCTGACATCATCTCTCCAAATCTTTGGCATAAGAAGCTTGATCTTGATCCAAAGATGATGTCGTCTACATAGATTTGAACAACCAGGATATCTTCTCCTGACTTGATGGTGAAGAGAGTTCTGTCTACTGAGCCCTTCTTGAATCCTTTGGATACAAGAAAATTTGACAGAGTGTCATACCAAGCTCGAGGAGCTTGCTTCAATCCATAAAGAGCCTTCTTTAGCTTGTAGACTTTATTTCCTTCTACTTCAAATCCTGGAGGTTGTTCAACGTAGACATCTTCTTTAATTTCTCCATTTAAGAATGCACACTTCACATCCATTTGATAGACCTTGAATTTGTGATGTGCTGCATAGGCGAGAAAGAGTCTGATTGCTTCCAATCGTGCTACTGGAGCAAATGATTCTTCGAAGTCAATTCCTTCCTGCTGAGTGTAGCCCTTGGCAACCAGTCGAGCTTTATTTCTAATGACGACTCCCAGGGTATCCAATTTGTTCTTGAATATCCATTTGAGTCCTATGACTTTGACTTCTTGAGGTCTGTCGACCAATTCCCAGACACAATTTCTGAGGAATTCGTTCAGCTCTTCTTGCATGGCGTTAGTCCAAGGCACGCTCTTCAAAGCTTCGAGAATTGATTGAGGCTCTGGCACTTGAGCTACGTAACATGCCATTAGAGCCGTGTCTTCATCATAGACCGTCAGTTCTAGCTCTACTGAGAGTTGAGCTGTGTCACCTGCTTCTTGATGATCCGATGAGGCTTGAGCAGCTGAGCTTCTGGTTTTAACTTGGTCAGATGGTTCTCCAATGATTGCTGATGATGGATGATCTTCAATCCATCTTCTCCTCTTACGAATTTCTTCTTCCAATTGATTGATGCTTGACGTGGCTAAATTTCGTCTGTCTTGAAGTTGCTCAGGAGTTAAGTCTTGAGAGATTGGTTCTCTTTGATTTAGATTTTGAGAAGACTTCTGTAGATGCTCAGCTGGAGATGGAGCTAGGGATTCAGCTGTGTCTGGATTTCCAGCTGATGATGTTCCCCCTTGATTTGGCGTTGAAGGTTCTTCTCGATTTCCAGCTGGTGGAGCTTCCTGGTTGATTTGAAGTTCCTCATCTGGCTCATCATCCCAAATTAATGGTTCGGCCAGATTTCTGATTCTATTTTCTTGAGCTCTTGTCTGAATCGGTCTTGAAGATTCTCCTTCATTTCTTCGTTTGATAGAATCTCTATATTCGAAGGAGGATTCGTCAATGGTAACATGTGGAGTTACTTCGACTATTTGAGTTCTTCTGTTGAAGACTCTGTATGCTTTACTTACAGTGGAGTAACCAAGGAATACTCCTCGGTCTGTCTTCTCATCGAACGTCTTGAGCTGTGTCTTCCCATTGTTAAGGATGTGACATTTGGATCCGAATACCTTGAAATATCCTAAGTATGGTATTCTGTTGTTCCATAGCTCATACGGTGTCTTTCCTTGCCTTGATGTGAGTAGGGAGCGATTCTGAGTGAAGCAAGCTGTGTTGATTGCTTCAGCCCAGAACTTCTTTGGAATGGCAGAGCTAGCTAGCATTGAGGTAGTTGCTTCCTTGAGAGTTCTGTTTCTTCTTTCTGCTACACCAATCTGCTGAGGTGTGCGTGCTGCAGATGTTTGATGTTGAACTCAGTTCTTCTCGCAGTAATCATAAATAGTTTCATTCAGAAACTCCGTTCCACGATCTGATCTTATTGACATTATCTTGCACTCCTTTTGTATTGATAATCTTTCCAGCGGGATAGGCAGCTTAGTCCTGGTTTCGCTCTTTTGGTACAAGAATGATACCCATGTGAATCTTGAGAAATCATCCACTACGACCAGAGTATATTTTCTGCCATTGAAGCTTGCTGGAGTAACTGGACCAAAAAGATCCATGTGAAGGAGTTGAAGTACACGATCAGTTGACTGAACTGGCTTGAGAGAGAATGAAATTCTGGTCTGCTTTCCTTGTTGACACGCGCTGCACATATGACTTTTGTCATATACTTGATCTGGAATTCCATTAGCGAGCTGGTTCCTAGCCAGTTTGTTGATTGTCTTGAAGTTGAGATGATTCAGCCGTACGTACCACGGCCGACTTCATTCTCGCTTTTCGATACAAGACAAGTCTCCGGATGGTCTTTGTTCCGCGACAAAATACATATTTCCTTCTCTTTTCCCTCTTAGGAGTATCTGCTTGGTTTCCCTGTGCATCCCTGTGCATCAAACTTGACAGAAAAACCGTTGTCGCAGAATTGGCTAATGGAAAGCAAGTTGTATTGCAATCCTTGTACATAAGAAACATTTGGGATTATAACATTTCTAGTTTTAAATGTACCATAACCTTTGGTTAGGCCTTTGGAGTTGTCACCAAATGTTACTTGTGGACCTGTACGCTCGATATACTCCTGGAGTAGATGCTTTAGGTGCGTCATGTGCTTGGAACATCCACTGTCCAAGTACCATAGCGTTCTCATCGACTCCTCAGAGATGCGTCGATTCCTTGCAACCTATATAAAAAATTAATATTCAGGTACCCAGTTTTAATTGGGTCCTTGTGGGTTAGACAGAGATCCTTTGACGACCCAGATCTGCTTGATGACTCGAATTGGGTCATTTGATCTGATAATTCTCCCAGCTGAGTCGATATACACATTCTTTGTGTTCTTCGGTTGTTGCTGGCGGGGTCTTGATCTCAGTGTCTTCCCGTTTTGATGTCTTGATTTCTTTTGGTTTCCAGCTGTGTGCCTAGCTGAGACGTTCCTTTGTCTCTGTTGTCTTATGTGATGCTGTGGCTGGAAATGATTATCCAGCTGGTACTCATATGAGTGATATCCAGCTGGGTATCTTTGATATCTCGGTTGATATCGTTCAACGTCTTTATTCTTTATTCTTTGCTGGTATCTGTAAAATCCAGCCTGTTGTCTTCGTTGAGGTTGAGCACGTTGCTGTCTGAGTTGGGCTTGAGGTTGTCGCACAGCTGACCTTCTTGATGCCTGCTGTGTCCTTGACGGGCTTGAGGATGTTTCACAGCTGGTCTTCCTGACGCCTGCTTTGTCCTCAACTGTTGATGCTGAGTTGCTGGGATTGGATGTTCTTTTGCTCGTACAAACATTACCTTAGTTCCACTTGTAGAGGCAATGTTTGAGGCATCCTTTGATTCGTTGTATCCCAGTCCCGCTTTGAGTGCTGCTGGACGTTGAGCACTAATGATCTCGTCCATTGTTGACGTGGCTTTGATGAGAGCTACTATCTTCTCAGATAGTACCTCTTCGGTGCTTTTCAGCTCAATGATCTCAGCTGACTTCTTTTCCGATTCAGCTGTGACCTTTTCTACATCCTCCATCAGCTGTTTCTTCTCATAGTAGAATTCCTTCATCAGCTGATCTTGTTTCACTATTTTGTCTTTTAGTGAAACAACTTCCTGTTGGAGCTGTGTTGTATCAGCTGCGTCTGATACCTTTGTCTTTTCCAGTTCCGCCTTCAGCTCGGCATTCTCATACATAATGACGTCAAGGATCTCTTGAAGCTCCTTGGAATCGTTCATTACTTTCTCTACTAGACTCCAATCAGGTAGTCCAGATTCTGAGACCTGTGTAGAGTGTTCGTGTGATGGTGAGATATTAGATAGATTTTGAGTTCGAGACATTACCTCATCTTCATCGATGCCGTCTGTTTGTCCCATGAAGAATCCCGATCAGGTTCATCATGGGCCATCAGGGCTTCTTCTTCCGAGTCTGAAAATGGCATGTCATCCATTTTGTTGCACTCTGATTCTTCATCGGCGATATAAGCTCTCCTTCTGTCAGCTGCCTTAGCTTTCAGTTGGTCTTTGTCTTTCTTGGACAGCTTTGGACAATCTAGCCGGTAGTGTCCTGGTTCCTTGCAGTTGAAGCAACCTTTTTCTGTTCGTTCAGCTGACTTCTCATCAGCTGCTGCGTACTTGTCTCTGTAAGTTCTTGCGAACTTCTTGTATTTGCCCTTGCTGGTGTTGAGTTTGTTGTAGTTTTTGACCAGCATGACTATTTCTTCAAGTAGCTCTTCCTTGCTCATGTCCTTCTTATCCTTCTTCGATGACTCAGCTGACTGCATGTATGCGGATTTGTCAGAGTTGGCTCTAAACGCAATCTCCTTTGTTGCAGGTGTCAGCTCTCCATCATTCTGATTGTTTGAAGATTCTTTCATTGTAATCTTCAAGTTGTACTCGTTGGCTTTGAGCAGGGAGTATAATCTTTCAGTTGAAAGATCACCTAAGTCACTTCGACTTTGGTGTACCACCTTATAGGTGTTCCATTCAGCTGTGAGCGCTGAAAGAACTTTTAGATTCTTTTCTCGCTGGGTGTATTTCCCAGTTCTGATGGTTTCTATTTCCACCACAATATTGGAGAATCTGAGTTTCATCCCTTCGATGGACTCGTTGACCAGCTGCTTGAAGTTATAAAACTTCTGGCATGCAATCGTGAATTTATTCTCCTTTATCTCCTCCGACCCTTCGCATAGCTTTGCTAGGGTTTCCCACATCTCCTTTGCGGTTTTGCAGTTGATGATTTTGCTGAGGTAGGCATTGGAGACCGTTGAAGATATGGTGTTCCTCGCGAAGCTGTCTAGTCCAGCCTGCTTCCTTTCTTCTGAGGTGTGCTCACTCTTGGGCTTGGGAATGAGCTGATATCTTGGTTGTTCGCCATCTTGAGTTGGGACAAGCTCGTTCCCTGATTTATAGATGATGATGGGTCCATCTGTGATGATGTCCCACATCATATCGTGATGCGCACAGAGAAAGCTCTTCAGTCTGAACTTCCATATTGCATAATCGTCTACCGAGAAGGTGGGAAGATTCCTGTTAAGATAAGAATCCATAGAAATATGCAGTATGTAATAAAATGAGTTTTTCACAAAGAGAATCTGTTCAGATGACCACTGACAGATTGTCAAGAGAGATCTCTTGATACAGAAACGGTGGTCTGTTGAACCACTGCTCTGATACCAATTGATGGTCCCTAAGCTAGGTATTTGGTGTAGAGGGGGGTGAATACACCAAATAGATTTTTAGAGAACTTTTTCAAGTTAAATCACAGAGATGGTGAGCTCAGTTATCGATCCAGCTGGGGAGGGTCAGCTGGGTAAATAACTCAGCTGGCGGTGCGGAAAATGGTGGTTTGAAAACTTAGCTCGGTTACTTAGAAAAACTCAGCTTGAAAAGATTAACTTTATTTTTCAGCTTAGTCAAGTTGTGCAACTTTCAGAGAGACACAGCTGTCTTTGGAGAGCAGCTGCGTATGCAGTTTTGATCAAATATGCAATGTTATGAAAGAGTTAGTACAAAACTGAATATAAAGAGAAAGTAAAGTACACGCGAGTTTTTACGTGGTTCAGAGTAACACCTCCTACGTCCACGACCAGGTTCACTGGTAATCCACTACCACTTGGTTTCCAAGTACCAAGCAACTTCACAACTCTAACCCGAGTTGTGTTCCAACAGTTTGCGGGCACTGTCAAGCCTAACCTTTCAGTTTACGGGTACTGAAAAAACCTTACACACTTGAATTTCCCGCTTCAAGCAAGCGTAACCTTGACCTAACCTTTCTAGGTAAGAGAGGTTTGGTTTGGGGTTCCAACTGTGAACGAGTTCTTACAATTAAGAACTTTAGAGTATGATGAACTCGTTCAAAATCTAGGCTTAAGATATACAAAGATTTTGGCCTAGGGATCAGACGAAAAACTAAGCAATTTCTGAACTAGAAACACTTTAAGATAAAGTGTTCTTTGAACTATGTAGAACTGCTTGAGAGAGCTTTTGAAAGATTGATGATTTCAGAGAATGAAAGCTTGTAGAGAGTTTTTCGTATTTGATCCTGAGGTTGAAGACGGGTTTATATAGGTAGAGATTCAAGACTAGCCGTTGGAGGAGCCGTTTGAATCTTACCTACTCTTCTTAAATTCAAGATCTGCCGTTGGGCGAATCTGCACCTGTCTTCATTTGTGTCACATCCTAGGTCCTGAAGTCTAGGATGATGAGTTGGCAATCTCTCATTGGTCGAGGCATGTTGACTTCCTCTGACGCCGGGATCTTCTGCCTTTGGAGCTGGCTTTTGAATTCAGAGCTGGACTGACTTGAAGTGAAGTCTTCAGAGTTAGTTCCCTTTGTTCTGTACAGCTGGACCGGCTGTGTTTTGAACTCAGCTCGAATTCTCTTCAGCTTGATCATGCTCTGCTGGAGGACTCAGCTGAAGGTTGACGCCTGCTGTCTTTCGCTAGCTGACTCCTACTGTAGACACAGCTGGGTCGACTGCTGTCTTCCGCTAGGCCGACTCTCGCCGTAGACACAATGGTCGACTGCTGTCTTCCGCTTCCTTAACCTGTAATCCTAGAAAATCTAAAGCTCAAACAGGCGAGCTGGAAAACACTAATTAGGTTGACGCGATCATCTATTCGGTTGGAGAATCAGTTGGGTTTTGGTATCAAATCGAAACCTTATAATTTTCCCAACACTTCCTAATATTTTTTAAAATAAAAAATAGTTAGTATTATATTTCTCATATTACAAGTATTTAACATTCACCAAAACACACTAGTACACTTTGTTGCTTGGTCCTCAAGGGAGATAGTAATTTCGTCTGGGCCGAATTCTGTGGGCCGGGCTTAATACAGAGGCTCAATTAGATTGGGCCCTAGGTCAGGCCCAAGATGAGGCCGGTACTATCAATGATTGTGCTCGAAATATGCAGTTTTTCAGTTTTATCATTTTTCTATAAAGTAATATAGGTGATAATAGAAAATATGTAGTTACACTTTTTTTTTAATGGAGAATTTTCAAATCGCAGTAAAATACAAAGAAATAAAACATGAGATTTATGTGAGGAATAGGGGAGTATATGATGTTAGCAAAAATCTGTAGTTGAGATTTTTTGAAGTTTTAGTTTCTTCGTCTTCTACCGCAAAGTTGCAAACCCACAAACCGAAATAAAACCGCCCAATATGTTGTACTTTATTAGTTGCAATTCCATTCTCATAATTTTATTTTAAATTATTATCATTTTTCTTTATAATAAGTAAATTAACTATAATGATTGCCATGCATTAAACTTGCAAATTTCTAATTTCTTATACATAAGAAACTACGATTGCCCACTAAATTCGTGCTAGAACATGTATTGTATAAATTTTTGTGTAATTTTTTTTAAAGTAACTAAATCTATTACTTTAATTAGACTAATCTTTGCATAAATTGAGAAATTTAAGTTAATTAAATCTACCAAATTCTCACTTAAATTGATTTCAAATCAAATTTTAAAATTAATTTGAAATGTTGGAATAATTTTATTATATATGCACGGGTAGAATACTAGTTTTTTAAAAAACAACAAACTTTGATCTAATTGGCAAGATAGTGGAAAGTGGTAGCGTATTGGGTGCCTCTATCGTCACGTAAATGGAGATGGACACGTGTACGGACAGATACGAAGTGAGGCATGGAGGGTGGTGCCACGTGGATCGACGAAATTTGGTTGCTCTCTGCAATGCCTTCTTCGTGTCCAAATCCCCTCTCCCCACGCGCCTACCTTTTATACTGCTGCTAATTCTTTCAACTTCTCATAGTAATTAATATACTTCCGTCCCGTTAATAATAGCTTGATTTTCTTTTCGGAATGTCCCACTAATAAGAATTTATTTTGTAAAATGATAAAATTTAAATTTTAAATCACTTTTCTATCTTTAACCCTTTTTCTTAAATTATGTGTTTAAAATAATAAATCATAATTAGCGAAATGGAGGGAGTATTAAGAACAAAAATAAATTCAACATACTGAACTTCCACAATTGGTACAGACCTTCATATATTATATTGAAAATAATGTGTGATGATGAATGTATTTTAGTTTATTTAATCACAATAATAATTATATAAAAAACTCTTGTATGGCTAGCTACACGTCATGTGGCTGAATCTGATCCGATCTACGCGAACAAAACACGCGCCATTTCGACCAATAAGGTGGGCGTGCACGTGCTCGAGCTTTTTTTGTTTGCCATTTTTACTTTTTTTTTGTCTTTTTTTTTTATTTCTTAATTCTTAACCATTCGGGTTTATTAATTCTCAATTAGAATTTTATTAAACCCCTATTATATATAATTTATTACTCCCTCTGTCCCAATAGCAATGTCCCTCTTTCCTTTTACGTGTGTCACGATAGCAAGGTATCCTTTCATAAATGGAAATAATTAACTTTTCAAAAGGCTTGAGACCTACCATTTTTTATCTTTTTTACTTTCATTTCTTAATAACCGTGCCCAAAAGAAGGGGGTCTTGCTATTGGGACGGAGAGAGTAATTACTACCGATTAGGGTTTATAATATTTAATTAGGATTTATCAAGTGTTGACCGGATCAATGTGAGTCAAATAAGATTCGATCCGGATCCAGTCAATCATCAAAGTGACATCTCATGTGCTATTGAGTAAGAACATTTTCTTTATATATGTGCTTGTTAAAATAGGTCATCAAACTTTGAATCATTTTACCACAATACCTTCAAATAGTAATACAAATTGAGTTAAATTATTGCATAATACTATATGTTTTAAGGATCCGGTTCAACCAATCTAAAGTTTGATGACTTAATAATAGGAGTGTCAAAATTGGCCCGGCCCGGCCCGAAACCGGGCTGGGCTGCCAATTTTCAGGCCCGAAGCATTTTCGGGCCGGGCATCACAATGTTAGGCCCGAAATTTTTTCGGCCCGGCCCGAAATGGGTAAAAGCCCGCTGGGCCCGGCCCGGACAGATTGCACTACAAATATATTTTCGGGTCGGGCTGGGCCGCACATTTTCAGCCCGAAAAATTTTCGGCCCGGCCCGATTATCCCAAAAAGCCCAACGGGCTCGGCCCGGGAATTTGACCGCCCTACTTAATAACAACAAATTACAACATTTAAAGATCCAATAACAAAAATATACAAATTCAAAACCAATAATATTTTATTTCTGAAATTTAATCTGTTATTAGCAAAAATAAAAGCCAAAAATCTATGGATTGACTGCTGCGTACACATACAATTACTACAATATCAATTATTGCTTGAAAACTTTCAGCATCTTTTCTGCGCTTCCATTCCATTCATAACACTGATAAAGTAATAACTTATCCTAATTTTGATGTAAATATATGACTAATATTTTATAACATCAACAGTTGATAATGAAGCACATATCTATTATTATTATTATTATTATTATTATTATTATTATTATTATTATTATTGAAACAGATAATGAAGCAAATATAGTTATAACAGTTTCTAAATGTCATACTAAATTGATGTTAAATGACAATTATCATGCTATTCAGATAAATAAATGATACAATATCAAGATTGTAGAATGTCGAGATAATACACACCGTTAATCAGGAGAGGGGGCTTTAGCCCCCACCAAATATTTTTTTTATCCTATAATATTGTTAAATTATCAACATTTTGTATGAATTGTTGTGCAAAATCCTCGCCATCAAATCCATTTAAAATCTTATTAATCATACCTTTCTATTCTTCAATTTGCTTCTTATCATCAATAATTTATTAGAATATTGTGTAATATATACTCGAATTTTCTTGAAGTGTAATTTTGTGTTATTCATAAAATAAAGTAAAAACACAAATGTTCCTCAAATGCAATCTTAAAGTACTACTCCTTCCGCCTCACAAAAAAGTTCATTTTTCTTGTTTGGAATGTCCCACAATTATTGTTCACTTTTTTAATTGGAATTGTATTACTCCTTCCGTTCCTGAAATTTATGGTCTTATTACTATATTCGTCTGTCCCTGAAAAATATCTTGTATATAACTCAATTAACTTATTTATACTATTTTAAACCTCACAACAAATCAAAAGAGGTGTGTCTCTTTCTCCACTCAACAAACATCTATCAAATATTTCTTAAAACTCGTGTCACACAAATTGTACCGTAATTTTGAGGGACGGAGGGATTATAATATTATTTTACTAATATAACCTTATCAATATTTGTGAAAATTGATTTATGGAGTAATAAATAATGGTAGAATTGAACATTAATTGCATATAAATAATGAGTTTCAAAGAAAATTGAATGTACTTTCTTAATTTAAATGAAAATAAAAGATGGATTATTTTCGTGGAACGGATGGGTATATTTCAGAGAATAAAATGTAATTAATTAACCATTATAACTTCCTTTAAAAAAAATAAAAAAAATAAACCATTATAACTTTTGTACCACCGTAAGCATTAGCTAGGGAAATCATATAATCCCTCAATACCTAACTACATCACCAAAACCCAAAGTCCAAAATTGAAATATAAGTGAGAAACGTAACAGAAAAAGGTAATAATTTTGACACCCTTTTATTATTGGGTTAGTTTGACGTAAATTTATAAATAATTTTCGAATTAAAACCGATAGTATAAATTGGTATCTAAATATACAAATTATCAATTTTTGCGAAATTTCATCCAAGTCCGGATTCTAACTGAATCAAACTGACATGATGTTGAAAAAAGACAATGTGACGAGTTTCGATTTGACCACACCAGTTTCGATTTGGTGAGAATTTTCGTGAAAAAATTTCCGAAAACTTGATAGTTCATATATTTAGACATTAATTTTATAATTTATGAAAAAAAATCAAAATTTATAAAATTATAGTGAATTACTCCTTTCGTTCCCAAATAAGTGTTCTCAACTGTAAAAATGCGTATACCAAGATAGTGGGTAAAATGACTCATTTTACCCATAATTATTACATGATAAATTGAAAAAGTAAATATTTTGACATGTGTTAAGGAATAAATATGATAATTTGACATAACTTTTGCATAAAAATATGAAATAGGATACTTATTCAGGGACATAAATTTTGGTGGCTCGAGACACTTATTCGGAAAGGAAGAGTAATAATTTACACCAAATTAACTTTTGATTCATTCCTTTGCAACGGATAGACTGCGAGCGTGGGCCTTGTCCCATGTAATATGCGCATACAGCACACAAACATATAAATACAGTTACCTCTCTCTCTCTCTCTAAAATCACTACTACTAATGAGTACGCTTTTGGTATTTGTTTTTTCTTTTCTGATTTTTCCCCATTTCGCGTTGTATTCCCCAACACCAAAATAAACCTCTGTGTATCCCATTCTTTTCTTCCACACAGCACACACACTGAGCCAGCATAAACCTATACAACGTATGCATCGCTGTTTGGCCATATTTATTTATCGAGGGAAGAGGAAATTTATTG
Organism: Agastache rugosa; assembly: GCA_031470985.1. Lineage (NCBI taxonomy): Eukaryota > Viridiplantae > Streptophyta > Magnoliopsida > Lamiales > Lamiaceae > Agastache > Agastache rugosa. The sequence goes on from CM062604.1 coordinate 19,222,211, forward strand.
CTTGTTTGATTGTTTGATAGTGTTTTTTTCGTTAGATTTTTTAAAAAAGGGGAAATAAAAGTGGGATCTTGTCCCTTTCTACAAATGCTCGTAGAGGGCGAGGTAATAATACGAATTAAAGTTGAATTAGATGCGATAATTTTGATTTAAACCCGAGAGGTTTTCAATTGAACTGAGTTCTGTTGAAAATGTTTTTATAATTATTTTTGGTTTTGGACGTTTAAAGTTTTTTTTTTGGTTTGGATGGAACATTAGAATAATTTGTTGATCCGATTCTTCATTCCAAAGCAAATTAAATCTTTTTACCGCTTTGCTGGAAAGTGCTGAATTTTGCGCTTTTTTTCTTTCTTTTCCGCGATGGAACCGAAAATTCACTTTGATTAGTTGAATCGGAATTTGGTCTTTTGCTCTTTCGGATTTAGGGTTCTCGGTACTTGCGTGATTGGTTTTCCTTTGTTGGATATTATCTAGGGTTTTCGAATTTGATCAGCTTGCTAAGGAGGCGGATTTGCAGTTGGAATTAGGGTTTTGATCAGCAAATTTGAAACTTGGGGAATTCAGTTGCAAATCCTGAGGTCTTGGGGCACTTGCGATTGCGAGGCGAAATCAACTTAGTTGATTTGATTTCAAAGCTGATGGGAGTTGGCTTTGATCATAAGGAGCTTAAGAAGCCCCCTTGTTGAGTGTAAGCATTGTAACTGTGCCAAAGTTGTTTTTCCAAAGGATATGGAAGAGGACTGTTCTTACAAAATATAATTAATAAGACACTGGAAAAATCAGAATTTATGGAACTCTTATGAATTAGTGGGCTATTTGTTTTTCTTTTATTGAATTGGGGAATGATTTTGGGATTGAATTTTGATGATAAGGTCGAGGAGGTGAAGGTGATGATCATCAAGTTTCATTTGCCTAGTAGACCTGTCCTAAGATCGTCAATCAGGAAGCAATATTCCTTTCTCAAGAAGCCCTTCGGATTAACATAGTGTATCTGCAGAAGTTCTTATTGCAAGAGCTATAGATATCAGCGTTTGGTATCCTGATTAGTTGCCAACTGTACTCGGTTTATACCTCGCCTGCTATTGCACTTGATTTTTGGATATTTTTGTATTTTACAAAGTTTGTAGTGTGTTTATGTTAAAGAACTGATTGGGTGAAGTTGGAGGTCGAGTGTTTGGTTTTGTGGACATCTAACTGCAGCTTGAGCAAGCAGGAGGGTGATTAGGGTATAAGGATCAGTACATGCAGAGGTTGATGGTGGAGTACTGAAGCGGGAAGTCAATGTGGGGTCATGGTGCATGGACAGAGATTTAATCGCTGGTCTGTTCCCGTATTGGAACTCTGCTATTCAAGAAAAGTAATCCAAGAACATTGTTTTCTTGCTTGTAGTTACTTCATTTCTACGGGGCAAGTGTGCAATGTCTCGCTGCTTTCCATTTCCACCACCAGGATATGAAAGAAAGTACAGACCCAACGACTTGGACTTATTGAAAGAGGTTTGTTCAGTACCCCCACTCCTCTCCCCCAAGCTGTTTTATGTTGTAATACTTTTAGTTCCATGATACTTCACTATAGTATCCAATATATTGTGGATGTAGCAGTCATGAATTTGTAGTGCTCTGTTTCTACTTTGATTAATGATAAGCTGACACATTCTGCATTGTTTGGATGTAGCTGAAATGAATTGTAATACTCGGTTTCCACTCTGATTAGTGATAAGTAGGCAGATTGTGCTTGTACACTCTATGGCTAGTTTCTTAAGATGTGCTTTGTAACTTTTGAAGTTGCATGTGAAACATATTGATATCCTACACTTATATGTTGGTTAAGGCACACGAACCGATCACATGGGCCTGTATTTTTTAAATTGTTATGCTTTCTGTTACCAAGATCAGTGTGCTGGTTCTGTTTTGAAGGAGACAAGTCTGAGAAAGTGTTGTGCTGTTTCTTCTTAATCATGCTTAATAATCATTCATCCTGAAAATCTAAAGGATAACTGTGATAGGCTATTTTATTTTGAGCTGTTGTTTGTTGTTATGTTTGTGGCGGTAGGTTAATGCTTGCTGATTTTTGTTTTCCCTTGCCTTCTGCGTCAAGCTAACATTTTAGGTTTGGCACGTCAGTTTCCTGGTACTTTTTTATTGAATGCATCAGATTGAGATGTACTTATGTGTCGTGTTTAGTTTAGTCATTATTACTTGGTTTGAATATTTGTTTGTAGAAATATCTATACAGAACGAGCAATAATTTATTTGTGATATAGAGCTGGTTGAAGAGGCAGTTGATTGAGCTACCTATATATTAAAATTTCTTTCTCCTGTCAAGGTTTTCTGTAGAACTGGTAGGAAATGCTAGTAAGAAACTAGGATGCTAGGTTGGTAAAATATATTTCAAACTTTACTATCATCACTTTCCTCAGTAGACAAAGAACATTGACCTGGATTTTAGATTAATAATGCTAGTCTCTTGAGCGTAGTAACTTTGGTTGGTATTCCTGGTGGGGTAGCACATGAATGGATTTATTATTTTCAATGGTTTGAACTTGCTACATCTTTATTTATATATTTCGATGAGAAACAACAATTTTTTTAGAACAAAAAAAATGAACAAATATAGATGGGTGATGTCCACTCATTTGCATCATTGACTAAAAGTTTTTGGATAAACAATGACGTTCTGGTCTCTAATTGTATAATTGACAAGGAAACCATTGAACTCTTCAATCTTGGAAATCGATGCTACTACTTTAACCTACAGTGCATCCCATATCTCCTCCAAGGGTTCTGAAACATCTTTATAAATCCTGCAAATTTGTTCCAATGAAATAGACCATCAGCGTGCTTGTACAAAAATCTTCCTCCTTGCTAATACAACCACCTAAATCCATGGAATATAAGCCTTTCCATGAGCTTGCTAGTATCAAATGAATGCCAAGGTAACTGCCATTATTTCGAACTTCGAATAGATTCGCATATTACCGATAGCACAGAGAGAAGGTTTCTTAGGTTGTTGGTGAAATCGAGCTGTATGAGATTGCATGGGTGATGGGACACTCAATTTACTCTTACTAGACAAATTTAGTTCTTATAGTCGCGAATATTAAAGATGCCCTAGAGGTCTTCAGGCCAATAGTTTGATGCTTATAACCAAACTAGGTGATTAGGCAACATAGGTAATCCTTTAAAGTGATAGAAGACTGTAAAAGGAACCAAGAAAAATTTGTATGAAACTCTAGATGTTAAAAAGTGAGCGGATTCTGTCTTGGATTTCTTGCTGCCTACTTTTTTTCTTTTTAATACAAATAGATTACCTTGTTGCTTATTCTGAAACAATTAGCAACGTATCACAATGTTTAAGATAAGAGATGTCGATTTCCTGCTGGAATCGATCTGTATCAACGTATGTGGGTTTGTAAAACAAGTTGTGGAAGTTTGGAGGCTTTGTTAAAATACATTTAATCTTCATGTGGTAAAAATAGAACGCATCAATGTGCAAGTATTTGGTGAATTTTTTTTTTTTAGGTTTAGGGGGCAAAAAACTGAAAATAGCTTTAAAGAAATCAGTAATTAAAATCTACTAAATTTGGAGTCTCCTATAACCTAGACTCAATTTAGTCATATTAACTTTGTAAACATGGAAAACATAACGTGCAGCTCATCTCCTCCACACTGTTTTTAATTGACATTCTTTCTTTCTCTTAGACGTGATGTACTAAAATCGAACTTCATAGATCTTACATGAGAGTGTTTATGTAGTTCGAGTTAGTGAAACAACGAACTGTATGATAATTGATGGGAAGTCCTCTAGTCTGCAGGTGAACCATGTTATTGATTGGTACTTTTCTAGTAATTTTCCCTGAATTATGTGTGGTCTCAATAAAGGTGCCCAACAGTTGTCATCTGTTTCCTTGGAAAAAAACTTTTCATAATTGAGAACTTTTCTAGTTCTAATAGGAGAAGCTTCAGGAGGGTAGTTGGCGACTCTGTAATATTGTGAACAAATTTACATATTCTTCAAGGTGGCATATAATGGACTAGTGAAAGCTGAATTATGGGAAAATTTGACTCGGCATCTAACATTGTCTGAGTTGGATGCTTTTGCCATGCTTATTACATAGTTGAATATATAATTCAGGCAGTTCTCGCTGTGCTTTAAACTCAATTCAGCTACTTGGGGTTATATTTCAAATCAACTCAAATTTCTTCAGCTTTTGAGCTCCTGGTAGGATAGATCTGTTCTTATCATATTATATCATAGAGGATATCATTCTGCTTCTTGATCTGCTGTTTAGAAAATTTTGCAATTAAGTGATTTCTGAGGAACTATAAATTAGTATGTTATTCTTTTGGTGGATGTGGGTGGTGGCATTATGTATTAATATTGTTTTAAGGAAATGTTAGTCCAGGATTGTAGTCTCTTTTAACAAAGTAAGAACCTTTCTCCTCTGTGGTAGTATAACGGAGTTCTACAATGTCAGTTCCGGTTCAAGAGACATGTCTTTCAACAATCCGATTCTTGTATTTTATTTTAGGAAAGCTTTGAGAAATACCTTTCCTGTAGAGAACTTAGCTAGAATCCTGATAGAATGAAGGGTGAACAGATGAAGAAAACACGTTCACACAAATAAGAACAGGGGAATTGAACTGGTAAACTCAATGGAAAACAGTGAAATCCTCAGACTATGGCCAGCAGCAACTGCCTATATTTTACCAAAGAAATCCGCAGGCCAATGCTTATCCAGCAGAAATCTGCCTCAAAACTCAAGTAATGAAATTCTAATCTTACTAATCTCAAGTTAAGCTTATGAATACTCCCTAATTATCAGCCCATGCAAAGGTCCGATACTTGATACTCCCTCTGTCCCCAAAGAACTTGCATTTAATTCTTTTTTTGTCCGTCCCCAAAGAACTTGCACTTTCCTTTTATAGACATGACCCCACTATACCCTTTAAACTTTTAACCTTCATTTTACCTTAAATGTGGGACCCTTCCTCCAAACAACTTTTTTACCAGATTTTCTTATAACCCGTGATCACTATTACACCACAATCCACAAGTTGTTTGGGGACGGAGGGAGTAATAAATTAAAAGAATTAATGTTGGCGCCTTTCATAGCACAAAACTGTACCTATGGTGGATTAAGTTGTTAAAATTCTTAATTTTCATGACACCTGTCACCATGCTCCAAACATTGTTTCTTGCAGTCATATGTTAAAAAAAACATAGGTTCACCTCGTAAGCTATTCTCTCACTGTGATCCCTAAGCTCAGCTAGAGCTGAACTAAAACAAATGTGGAAGACTATCAGTGTTGAAGTGCTTATCAAAATAGAGTAACAATATACAGAGAAGTTTAATGAACACAGAGTGGTTTTTCAAGATTAACTATCATTAAAATTTTCATCTTTCAAAAACCTTCAATGCCTGTTTTGTCCTGAACATATACTTGGAAAGCTGTTAACATGTCTTTCAAGTAAAGGAGGTAGTATCAATGGTTTATCTTTCATGTTGGTAGTGAGTTAAATTCCCTTTTGGAATGAGTAGGTTACACCATTACCTATATGCCTCTGTGTATTGCACAATGCCTTTGTGTAATGTATAACCTTAGTATAAAATGTATGTGATTATAAGCATGGAAGTCACTCTGTGGTATTTTGACTCATTTCATCTGTTCATATCACAAAGAAAGATAATACTGCTGAGAAATATATTCTTTTTCAATAATATTTGATAGAATCAATTGTATCCTACTATCCTTTCTGTACTACATTGACTGTGCTGAACCATACTTCATGATTATTTAGAGATTTCTTTTGCTTTGAAAACTGTACTGCTGATGAATTTGAATATCAGATCAGATGAAGGGGGGACCTAATGTTTGCTGAAAATCACCCCTAAATCATGCACTAATGTTAAGTTGTTCTACTAAGTTAAAAGCATTTCCTAAAATCAAATGAGTAGGCATGTAAATCATAAGAATTGACTTTTGCACATCTTCCTATCATTATTTGATTGTAAATATATTGAACATTATGGTTAATTTCATTTTATAGATTAAACTGCCATGGTACTTGTCAGAAATTTCACCTAAAGACAGAATCGTTAGCCCAAAAGTACACAATTATTTAGAAAAGTTTGATGAGATCCTAAAAAATGTCTTCATAACATGATATCTCATATCTACGGTATAAATGTCATATACAGGAATGACACGAAATTTATTCTTCTCAAGAGTACATTGTATTCACCATTTAGACAGTCACATCTTCCTTCCCTATGTTCTCTTAGTATGAACCCCTAATACATTTGCCCGATAATACTTAAAAGTGACTCCACAGATAACCACTTCACGTGCATATTTCATGTGGCACGGTATCTGCTTTGAGTTGCCATTAATGAGCTTGTCTTCGTGGATGTACATTTTTGCTCCAAAAGTTACCTTTACAGAAAACACGAGCATGATTTTCCATCAGCTGCCATCTATGTGATTAATTGTCTTATATGATAGTGTTAATTTGAAAATTTCTTGTAAACTTGCAACTAGTGAAAGTAAATCTGGGGTTTAATTGGTTGTTCCAAGATTGTCTGTGGTAATATTCATGTTATTATTCTTTTGTGATTGTGTTATTGATTTGATTAGAAGGTTCCAGCTGGTTGTTTGCTCAAATGTACGATTTTTTGCTGGTTACAAGCTAGTGAAGTTAGAAAAGAACGAATTATCTTTATTTGGTCCTTTTCTGTTCTGTTAACAGCTGGTTCTTTGTTGTAATCCTTTCCAGTTTTCAATTTTTGTTGTTAGTAGTTTCCTTCTATGGGAAATCTTGACATTGGATTTTGGTATATGAGAAATTGTAAGACATTGATCAATTATTTGAAACAAATAATTGATGTGTACAATTGGCTATAGTCTCTATCAGTAAGATGAATATGTAAGTTTTATTTGCATTTTGGTCAGCAACATTTTTGCATCGTCTCTAGATGGAATAAATTTATGATTCTTGTTTTCAGGCGAAGCGTAAAGAGAAAAAGCACAAAAAGGAGAAAAAGGATAAGGAAAGAAAGAAAGATAAAGAAAAAAAGGAGAAAGATGGAAGTGATGAGAAACAGAGGGACAAGAAAGACCGTAAAGAAAAACACAAGGACAAGAAGGAAAGGCACAAGGACAAAAAGAAGGATAAAGATCGTGGCAAAGACAAGGACAAAAGCAGCATATCAGAAGAGACGACAGTTGCTGGGAAACTTGAGGATGGAAGTGGAGTGAAGCTTCAGCCAAAAGTACACAGCAAGGATAGAAGTGGTTTCGTGAATGAAGGGAAAAGTCCTACCCTGTTTCAGGGTCAAAATGGTGGTAAGCCTTCACAAAGCTGCTTGCTCTCGCAGTTGAATGAGGAATCAAAATTTGTTCAGGAACTGGACAGGAGGATCAGGGATGATCAGAGAGGCGCAGGGAGCCAGTTGCCTGAGAGAGTTGCTGTCGTGGATAATAAAGATCAAGAGATGGTATCAAGAGGTGCCATCAGAAACTCTTCAGGACTGCTGGTAGAGGAAAAAGTAGATAGCAAGAATAAGAGAATTGATAGGAAAAATGATCCCCAAGCCGTGAAAAATGATTTTGGTGGAAGTAAAATGGTGCAGAGCCTTGTACCGATAACCAAAGCTAAAGTTGAAGTAGTTCCCAAACCAGTGGACGAACAGAACGGGAGGAGGTGGGAAGACAGGGAGAAATGTAAGGAAACAGGTGTTATTAAGCAGGGGGACAAGCAGCAGAAAGATAGGGTTAAAGAAAGCCCCACAAAGAAAAAGGAGAAGAAAAAAGACAAGAATTCAAAGATAAAAAATGAAAATAAGAATAGCAGTCAGAACCAGTTTAATACTGATGGGTGTAATGATCCTGGTAGTTTTACTGATAAACTTAGCATGGATTTGTTGAAGGAAACCAACAGTAATGCTGCTAAAGAAGGAAATATCCGGAAAAGAAAAGATGAGCATTCAAATGGTTTCCTCCTTGGTGAGTTCTCTTGTTCAATGGTAACTGCAGGACAAACATCAATATTTTCCCAAAAACGAAAGTGCATGCACACTTCTTCTATTGTTGGAAAGAAAACCATGTATAATCTTTGTTTGGCCCCACTTTGTTATAAATGTTTTCACTAGATCTCTTGAGGCATCAGTGTATCTTTCTATGAAGTTGTATGTGTTACCAAGTCAAGCTTTTCTACTGGCTGACCAGTGTTGCTTGCTTATGCTTTCAGAGAGTGAAATCAGGCCAAATAAAATGCAGAGGCCTGCTCCTCACCAGTTGGCAGAGAATGGAAGGAAAGTCGATTCTTTTCATACTCCAACAAAACCATCTCATGATAAGCAAGCTGTTCATAACAGTTCTAGAGTGGATAACAGGGAGAGGTTGATGAATGGCTTAATTGAAGCCCACAAACCGTCACCACCGAAGCCAAAACCTTCTGCAGCAACTGTGGTCAGTAACCAGATTGCTGAAGCAGCTCCAAAGGCATCTCGTCACGATCCCCATTCTGTGAACAAGGCATTGAAGGTGCCGAAGATTGAAGATCTTATAGCTGAAGCATCAGGAAGACCTCCCCATCCCGATTCCAAGTACCTGGTCGAGGTACTAACAGTACCCAAGACGGTGGACTGGTCTGAACTTGACGACCAGGAGTGGTTGCACAGCAAGGAAGGTCCTGCAGATAAGCATAAGGTAGAATTGGACGGGGACAAGGAGGACCGGCATGTATGGTCAGAAGCTGTCCGTATAGAATCAGCAGATGTTTATGCTCTGCCTTATGTCATCCCTTTCTGATTTCTGGCCAACTGCTGTCTTAAGGTGTGGCATTTTGATCATCAACAAGAAGCTGGCTCGAGATGAACTGGTGTAGTTGGCCTTTTGTTCTTCCATACCCACTCGGACCTCCCAGCGCAGTCTTACCTGGGGTGTACTTCTCGCTCGTATCTGGACTGATGAGCATGGGCTGGCGGCGTGGTGTGTCAAGAATACGGTCATGGCTTTGGAGATTGGGGCGGTTGTGATACGATCTAACGTATCCGTGTTCTACCTGTGAGATTGATTCGGCGTGCACAAGAATTGGCTTTGATCATATCCTTAAGAGTGCAAGTGTAGCTGTAGAATCACATCACCACAATTTTGGGTTGTAACATAGAACTCTTAATTTACATAAAATGTAAAATAGAGGGTAGTTCCATTCATTTGATTATAACTGAGATGTAATTGTTGTTCATAGTCCCACTCGGCTTCTATAATATGTCTCGTGTTTCTGCAGAATTTTATATCTGCATTACCAATGTCAGGATTGTTTTAATTTCTCCAACAGTAAATCTAAGAATAGTTTAGCATTTTAATAATATATATAGGTATTATTTAAGATGATATAAGATAATAATCATTTTGGTCTTATTGGGAACGGTCTAGCGGTGGAGTGTGTTACTCTTTACTTTAAAGGTTTTAAATTTGAATTCCACAAAAGCCTTATAATTGGAGTGTGTAAGGTTTCAAATTTGAATTCCACAAAAGCCTTATAATTGGACTTTGTCGCACTTAATTTTTTTAAGTATGATAACCTTTTCTGTTTGGTTCATAGATTATTGTACAAGAGCGATTGTTACCTTTTTCTCATCATAAAAAAAAATTGATGAAAATCTTTTTGTATCTTTGAAATTGTGATAAAATGTATCCCTCCCTCTTTATATATTTTTATTATTTAACTTCATAAGTTTTTATGTGTCGAACCAACCATCTAGCTAGTATTCAAAATATTTCCATTTCATTTTAGCTTGGATTCCATGAGTGAGTTGTTCTATTTACTACTACTATACGAGTAGAGCCTTATTTATAAAATATAAAAATAATACTATTAGTTACAAAATATAAAGAGTATAATTTTACGAAATTTAATTTGTGTATTGTATTCTTATTAAGCTAGGGAGTCGAATCAAGTTTTAGAGTAATTATAAGATAAATTCTAACCATTAATCTTTAAAAGATAAATACTAATTAAAATTTCTACAAAATTACTATCTTACCCTTACTTTATATTATACATGACTAAGTATACATATAATATACACCACACACAAAATAACTTTCTCTCTCTAACACACACACATCACTGCATACACACACACACGCGCGCACACACACAGACGCACATGCGCACGCTCACACACAGAAACATGCACACACACTGCACACACACACACAACACACACACAAACGCGCGCACACACACAGAAACATGCACACACACACACACAAACACACACACAGAAACACGCACGCACGCACGCACACACTGCACATATACACACACACAAAAAGACGCACACACAAATACATGTATGAATTCAAGTTTTCATGTATGTACTCATGTATTCATGTATGTGATTATGTATGTCATGTATGCATTTATGTATTCATGTATAGATTATGTATTCATGCATGTTATGTATGCATCGGGTATGAAGGGCTTTTTGATAATTCGGATTATTATTTATCTTTTAAAGATTAATAGTTAGAATTTATCTTTGTCTTTTAAAAATAGTTATTTTCCCACATTAACTCTTAATATTAACTAGGAAGTAATTGAGTTGAGCGAGCTCAAACTTTCCAAATTTCCTACCGATCCAAGCTCGAGCTCGAGAAATCAAAGCTTAACGACCTCATGAAGCTCGACCAACTGCTCTGCTGGGCTCGATTAGACGTCTACATCGTGCATAGACCAGCAACTTCTAGTAAGCACTAGTTTTTATTAATTTTAGCTCTATTGTACTCTTCACTGATTAATAATGTAGGGTTTTCACAAGTAATTATATGGATAAGAATCTATGAACAAGCCATCAGTTTTAGCTGGCTGTTCCTTTCACTATTTAGTTAAGTAGGTTTGTTTCCTTTTTGATGCCACAAAAAATTTAAATATGGCATTAATATATAATGTCTTCATTCTTAGGTACATGTCCTCTTCATTCATTAATATTAAAGTTTATGTAGCAAAATAATTAATACGTAACACGTATAATGATACCCCCATGCACAGGTACTCTTAATTATTCGAATTAAATTGCCACACTTCTAGAAAAATATGAACATATAATCCTGAACTATGTTAGATATATAGTCTATAATAACAATTTAGGAGAGCTAGACGGTTTTTTCGGACCGTAACTTTTCTTGATTTGAAAAAAAGCATTTTTTTGTGCGGGCCGGAAAAAACCGGACTAATTTTTTTTTTTGCATCCGTACGCCAATTTAGGACCCAAACTAGGTGATGGCTTTTTCGCACGTGAATTGCACATGACGTAACAGCTGGAGCCCGAACCCCACTTCTACATACGTGGTACGACACATCCCCCTCTCCCACCTAGGGATGTAAACGGGTCGGGGCGGGGCCGGGCATTGCTTCCCCATCCCCATACCCGCTTCAGAATTCTATCCCCTTCCTCGTCCCCATCCCCATTTAAATCAGGGCGGGGCGGGGCGGGGATTACCCGTCGGAAAAAGGATACCCATCGGGTACCCGTTAGATAATTTATTTTATTTTTAATAATTTATTATAACAAAAAAAAAATTTATTAGTAATTTATTAATAATTTATTTTTAATACTTATTAAAAATTTATTTTTAATAATTTATTATTCAATAAATAATTAATCGGGTCGGGTTCGGGGTGGGGATCTATACCCCCTTACCCGATATGGGTTTTATAGTTTAAACCCGTCCCCGTCCCCGACCCCGAAATATTTCACCCGAACCCGGCCCATTAGGGACGGGTACCCACGGGGACCCGAACTCGTAGGTAAAATTGCCATCCCTATAATCCCACCCATGTCACCTTAATTGGAGCCGTAAAATAGGGTATGTAAAAATAAAAAAAGGCATTGCATACTAGTCAACAAATAAAACTAATAAAAAATAATTAAAATAAAAAATAAAAAAATAAAAAAAAAAATGAAGAAAAGAAATGAAAGTTTTTTCTCTCTCATCTCTCTCTCACCTGCCTCCCCCTCTCTCTTTCTTCTCCTCCGCTGCATCCACCACCCATCACCACCGTCTTCTCCGTTTTGCTGCACTCCATCCGCCGCCGCAGATTCAGACGGCTGTCGCTGTTCTACAACGCGCTGCGGCGCGGTGGTTCAAACAACAGTAACGGTTTCTTCTTCTTCTTCTTCTTCTTCTTCTTCTTCTTCTTCTTCTTCTTCTTCTTCATTGTACTCTGGCGATGTGAACAGCGGCGGAGCTCAGCAGCGGGAGGTCAGTGACGGTGAAGAATTGCGTTGTGGGTGGTAGCTTGAGCTCGTCGTCAATCCCAGCAACAACAACGTACGGCAGCGGCCGTGAGGAAAATGGTCGGCGAAGATTCGCGATCCGGCAAGGCGTGCGAAGGTTTGGCTGGTCACCGAAATGGCAAAGGCGGCGACGATGGCCTATGACAAGGCCGATTGAGATTAGTAGCCCCACAAGGCCGAATAATTATCCGATTGATGAAGCGCCTCTGTAATTGATCTGCAACGAAATTAGGGTACTTATTGACAATTTTAGGGTCCATGACTGATGTTCGAGCCTAACGCCGATATTTCAGATTTTCTGATGGTGTTCAAGCCCTCCCCTGTAACACCCTAATTTATTTTCTTTAAATATAATAAAAACTAATGTTGAAAGTCTATTAATATATATATTTTTTAAATAAAATATGAAATAACTCTAAATAAATACTTAGCTCAAAGTAAAAGAAAGAATTTAAACTTTCTGACAAATACAGTTCTAAAAGATAACATTAAAACTGGATTTAAAATACTTGATAAGTCTGAAATATTTCATTATAGTAAACTACAAATCCTAATAACCAAATTAATCCATCAGAGTTAAACATAACCAACCTAAATATTTTACCAAAAACATAATGCCAACTCATAAGTTTAAAATTTAAACGGAATATGAAATCACACAACTTCTGCTAATACTTAAATAAACAGTAATCTTTAAACAACCAACACATTTCCTTCACGCAGCTCCATGCTCTTCACCTGTAAATATTTTTAAGAAAACGGGGTGAGTATTTAAAATATACTCAGTGGGGAAAAATTCCAAAGCATAACTTTTCCTTTGTCCAACAGTATAAACATGGCAAATGAAAATATGGAAAACTTCAACCACAAGCTAATAACCTTGTGGGATAAAAACTTCAACCATAGATCATTTCAATGCACAAAGCAAAGTATGAATCTATAAGATATTTATAACTTCCACTATGCATAGGACATATCTTGCACACATATAGCATGCTCATTACATTCACTTCAACCACATCTCAAAGCACAACTAAACACGTTGGACATAAATCATATTTTCTCAAATAAGAACATTAAAAGCATTTCTTGCGAGACATAATTTGTAAAATAAAATATTTTACTTTACCCCACCTTGAATTCTTGAGAGACTCGACAAAGCTTTTAACGTGAAGACGGAGATCCTAATTGCGCCGCGCCTAATTAAATATAATAAAATAAATATTATGGGCCAATCTTCTATCTTAAATCAAAACTAATGATCTGAACAAAATTAATAAAATGCTTAAATTATATATAAACCTTAAACAACCTAATATATAAAATATATATGTATATATATTTACATACATTATTTTATAAAATATATTGCTTATTCATTATTATTATTATTTTTTAACCAAAAGCTTTACATCTTAATTACGTTGAAATCCATACAAATTATATAAACTTCTAAACTCTCTCCTGATCATAAGCAATCTTCAAAGATAATATAAATAAAAGAAATTTTCAATCTATTGCTGAGATATGTTCTTCATATTCAAATTCAAAACTAATTTCGATACTTAGCAATTACTCAATATGAGAAATCCTCAAATCCAAAATAAATACTTATAAGATGTTCTAAAATTATCCATAATCTACTATTTAATACAAAAACTTGATTTTGAATAATAGTAAAGAAAACCAATAAAATAATACTCAAATGAAACATTGAAAATTTGAGTTTTCTTCCTGAACGAAAATAAATGTAACCCTTAATCAAAATTTAATTAAACTATTTTCACGAGTAACCCTCACAAACAAACAAAATAACTTTTCCCTACTTTATTTCTTCTACTCAACTCTAATCAGAAACCCAAAGAAACATACCAAACTTCAATAATTTTTCGAATGGTGGAAACTTAAAAGAAATTGATAGAATTTAAGAAGATTTTTTTTATATTAAAATTTGTTGCATGGCTTCGTGAATTGGAAATAGAGTCAAATATGTTCAGATTCACAACATTGATTAAAAAAAATAAGATTAATACTTAAGTTAGAAACTCACTGTGATTTATTCTCTATTGATAACAAGATTCTATAAACAAAAATTATTTATTTTTCCAATCTTTGCCGAGAAAAACACAAACCAAATTATGGCGACACACTTTAAATTTTCAAAAACTTAAATCATAAAAGAAATCGACAAAAGTAAATTTCACAAAGAAAAACTCACCTATCAAATTCTGCTCATTTGAAAGAAAGTAAATAAATCTACCGAATACTTTAACTTTAGAAAAAGAACTTCGTGAACATATTTTTGATTGACACGATTTCAAGGTATAAATAGATGGAAAGAGTGAATCTTAGCAGGAGGATTTTTCGATAAATACGTTCATGAAACTGCTTGAGAATGAATCTATTGGAAATACGATAAAGATCGAAGAAGAGAATAAAAAAAAACGAAGAGAAACCGTCAGAAGTAGTAGCAATGAAATCTGGAAAGTTAGAACCGCTGAAGAACTGATGGAATAAATATATTTTTATTTTACATTCTCTCCCTCCTTAAAGGCTTAAGATGGACTTATTCTTAATTTATTAATTTTGAAAACTTAAGTTATCTAAAGCCCAATATAAAACTTCTCTTAATTTAATAAAATACTATCTCAAACTACTATATGGCCCTAATAAAATAAATTTAATCAAAATTTATTGTAAATTTTAATTTACTACGGCGAAATTTCGGAAATCCTATTAAAATTCAATTAAAAACTAAACTTAATAAAATATGGGATGTTACATCCCCTCCTCTCGTCTCTTTCTTCGGCGGCGGTGGTGTTTGGTCTGATTCCGCCGAGTCCCAGCCCCCAAACATATCACTCGTTTCTTCCTCCCCTTCAGCCCTCGCCGCGGCGGAAGCTCTTCTGCTGCTGCCGTTTGTCGTTGCTTCTGGGAGAGGCGGCATTGGTGGAGAACCGATGGGTACTCACTGGATTTTTCCGATCTAAGAGAGGGGAGGGGAATGGCGCTGCTGTATTTGAGAGTGAGAGAATGGTGTTGATACTGTTTGTGACGGCGAAGGAAAATGAGAAGATGGTGATCGGCAGTGGAGGCAAGGCAGTGGTGGTGGTTGGCTGTCGGGGCGAGAGAAAGAGGGTAAGAAAAAGAGAGCGAGATTCTTTTCCTTTTTTTTTACATAAATTATCTTTTATTAAATTTTTTGTTGACTAGTTGCAATGTGGGAGCCACATCAATATTGGGCTTGACGTGTCAAGTCACGTGAGAAAAACGTGTCAACAAGCCCGAAATTGTCATATAGACGATAAAAAAGTTTTAGTCCACATTCTAAGGGCCCGCACAGAAAAATCCATTTTTCCAAATCGAGAAAAGTTACGGTCCTAAAAAACCGTCTCCAATTTAGGAATTATGAGAATAATTATATTGTATCTTTTATACTAATAATTAGAGTTTTTCAATACCAACATTTCCACTTTTTTTTTTTATGAAAAATCATAATCTAAGATAAATTATAATTTATTAGTAAATGATATATATATATATATATATATATATATATATCATTAATTCAATCAAATCTATGATCGGGGCTACTCTCTGGTGCCAAGACCCAGAAACATATATTTCCTCCGTTCCATTTCAATTGACTCGTTTTGACTGGCTACAGATGTTAAGAAAGTGAGTTGAATGTGATAAAAGTGAAGAAAGAAAATAACATTTTAGAGGGTACTGTTGCAAATCAAGTAGGAGAGAGAAATGAGATAATAATTTTTTAGTGGCATTTTGTGTAATTAAAACTAAATTTGAGGGTGTTTATAATGTGTAGTGGGTATAAAACTTTTTATTTATGATACATGCCAATTAAAATAGGATAACCAAATAAGACAACCAGATCAATTGAAATGAGACGCATGTGTATATATGACATGGTTCATAGGACGCCTACGTGTTATTTTTGTCGAAAATAAGAAAGTTGCGTGAAAATGAAAAATGGATAATTATACTCATATATAAGAATATAATAAGTTTAGTAGTTTTACTTCAAAAAAAAAAAAAAAGTTTAATGTAGTTATTTTGATAGTGTACAATTGGAGTTTAAAAAGTGAAATAAAATGTCATATGAATTATCAAGGCATGGGTCATTAATTATCATTAAATTATGGTTGTACTCATACGTATAAATTCATTCGAGCGCAAAACTACCACCAGTCACCTACAATCTTAAATGACCCATAAGTGGCATAGCTAACTAGAAAAAAAAAATGATGGGGTTAATTTTTATATTTTTTTAATTTTAAAATTTTCATGCGATTCGGTTCAGTCGCAGGAGCTTTTGCACAACAAATCATTTTTATTTTTTGATAATTTGAAGATTTTATAGAATTAAAAAAAAAAATGTTTGGCAGGGGCTAAAGCTTCTCCATGGTTCCTTAAAATTAAATTAAATGTTAATTAATTTATCTTTTTCAAATTGAATGTGGAGGTTCTTTAATGAAAATGAAGACACATGCATGATCCCCAAGTATATATGAATTGGGGAAGACACCAATTACATATGTCCCATTTATTTGGAAACAAAACAACATTGCTTTTTTCCCCTTACCATAAAACCCTAACCAAACCAATCACAAAGGAAACAAAAAGATGGTGTCTTCTCCCATGGCACAAGGCCTTATCTATGACATAAAAGTATCATCCATCGGGCCGGCCTACGCGACCGGCCCGAACATGGTCTACGAGCCCGAGAACCGGGACTTGGCCATGAAGCTTCACTACCTAAGAGGGATCTACTACTTTGGGAGGGAAGCATTTGAGGGTTCGGGCATCCTTGTGATCAAGGAGCCCATGTTCACTTGGCTTAACAAGTATCCGGTGACGTCGGGACGCTTCCGTCGGGCCGATTCGGGCCGGGCTTACATAAAATGCAACGACAGTGGTGTGAGGTTTGTTGAGGCCAAGTGTGAGAAAACCCTTGATGAGTGGTTGGAGATGAAGGATGCCTCTCTTGAGAAGCTTCTTGTTCCCAACCAAATCATTGGGCCCGAACTCCAATTTTCACCTCTCATTTATATTCAGGTATCATTTTATATTTTATGCTGTCTAAATTATTTCTTGCATATATATTAATTGTTCTTTTTACCTCTCTCCCGCTTCTCCCAAATAAAAAAAAAAGAAAAAGAAAAGTGAACACATAAGTAATTTTTTGTGCACATATTGGATAAGGGAATAGTTCTGACTTCTGTACACACGCAGACACTCAATTTAGTAAATTCTTTTTTGACGGAGCAATTTAATATTTTTCGAGCACTTGTATGCTAAAAGAAAATCACTATTCATTTATTTTTTATTCATTAATATTAAATATTTCTTTATATATAATTCGCAAGAATTCGTTTATAATTAAGCCCACTAAATAAGATATTAAGAGCATCAACAGCAGCAGTGCTCTCCAAAATGGAAGGCACCAACTAAATTTGTGGGTCCGAAAGGGCTCTCTTTGTTCTCTACAATGGTGCTAATTTGGAGGGCTCTCTCCTTTTTTTTGTTTTTATTTATTTATTTAAATAACAATTATTTTATAAATGTAAATTTTATTAAATTAAAATAAATAAAAAACATTACATTAATAAAAAACAAGAAAATTAATTCCGACCGAAGCGTACTCACATTTCTTAGATCAAATTATCCTCATTTTTTTCTTTTTTCTTTTACTTATTATTTTTATTAATTTTAAATTACATAAATTTAAGATAAAAGAATATACTATTAACATTAATTAATACTTTTACCAGATTAAGGTTTAAAAAAAAACGAATTAAATAAATTAGATTAGAAAAGCGAATTAAATTTGGGGTCCCCCCACTTTCCAAGCCCATTTCTTCTTCTTCCTTCTTGCTCCTCTTTATTTCTGAGAAAGAAACCAAATTAGCCAACGTGGACATATAATTAATGTCTTCTAATTAATATTAATCTCTTCATTTCTTCGCCCAATCGGCTGTCGCCACCTCAGCTTTTCGCTTCCTCCGCCATCATCGAGATTATGGCGCAAATGTGCCATAGCGTGCAGCCCTCCGGTGGATGCCAACGCCAGCGACATCGAAAATTATGGTGTCCGCAGCGAACGTCTGCCATAAAAATGGCGCCACTGTAGGTGCTCTAATGGAAAGAAGCTATCACCACAAAAATACAAATTATTCTATACTTTCCGTTTAGAATGACTATTACGACTTCCCAGCATAAACAAGTGGGCGAATTTTGTAATTTTCATTAGGTCTAAAAAGAAAAGTAAAATATAGACGTAAATAAATAAATTTAATATTCATTAAATTAAGGGGTACTTTAGTTGGTAAGGGTAATAAATTGATGTGATATACTACAGCAGTACAGCTACGAATTCACGCTCTCATTTATTAGTAGTTGTTGGATTTCTTTTCAAACATTAAATTTATAAGTATTTGAGTGGAGAAAGAAATTATCATTTTAAATTTATGTGAGGTTTAAAATATAAGAGAGTGTGTGGGACTATGAAGCATGAATCCGCTATTTTGGGGTGCGTACTCACCCAAAAACGTATTTAATACGAATACATATAAAATATGCTCCAACTACTTATTAAATACATTTTTATTTATTTATTTATAAATTAAAATACGTTATGAAATACGGTCAAAATACGATTTATTGAAGTCAATACGTTTTAGCCCTAAATTAGATATAAAATCGTGATTTTCTTTCGCCTGCACTCTTCGACGCGAAGTGAGAACATAACAAAACTGCTGCACTCTTCGCCGTCGCTCGCCCTACACTCTTTGCCATCGCTCGTTCACGCCTAGCTCCCGACTAGGTTAGCGGCGCCGCACACCTCCGTAACGCCGCCTCCGTTCACGCCGCCTCAGGCTTGATTTCAATTCATCTTTAGGTTTGAATTCAATCTATTGATAGTGGATTGTGGGTTATTTTGATTTTGACCATTTGGCCCATATGGGTAGTGGTTAATTTGAAAGTAACAGTTGATATGGACTTTTAGTTAAATACTTGTTTGCTTTATTTTGAAATGAATGTGTTTCTCTGGTTTTTCTAATATTATTATTATTAATAAAATAATAAGATATATAAATAAATATGAACGTATTTTCAACGTATTCGTATCGTATCGTATTTGTATTTCGCTTCCGTTCTCGTGCTTCATAGGTGTGGGGTCATTTCCTTAAATGAAAAAAAATCATTCTTGGTGGACGACGAAAAAAGAAATATGACCACACTCTTTGTGGATGGAGGGAGTAGAATTTAAGCTGCCTTATTGATTCATTGTTTGACTTGTTTGGACTCTATTTCTTACTTCCCCTTACTATCTATAAAAACGAAGCAATACATACATTCAACATACATATTTGAAAATACTTTATATATTCTTTCTTGGTTGCTTTAAAATTAGTATAACATGAAAAAAATAATAAAATATAGAAAAAAAGCTACAAACTTATGGGAACGGTTGGCCGTAATTAGGGAAAATTAAGTAGATTAAAAGGTAATTAAAATTTATTAATTCTAGAATTTATTAATTTCAATTAGGAAGTATTAAGATTCACTCAAAATTAATTAAGCTTCAATAAGACAAATAATTAAATATTAGTTGATTATAAAAAACACGGTGTACCAAACCAACTGTACGGTACAATCGATCGCATCAGATAGTTACTAATTCTTAAATTATTTTGCAGTTAACCAAATTCAAATGCGGTGGAACTGCTTTGGGCATAAGCTTTGCCCATGTTATGGGAGACATGTTCTCCGCCGCAGAATTCATAAACATGTTGGGCCGGGTTGTTGCGGGCCAAGATTTGGGCCGGCCCTTTGACATGGCCCAAACTCTCACAAAGTCTACGATATCTAATGATAGCGGCCCACAAAAAGTTTCGGAGGATCCGATTGCGGTCAAACGGGTCGACCCGGTTGGAGATAATTGGTTGACTCCCACAAAATTCAAATTAGAGCCATTCTCTTTTGATGTTGCCCCCACACAATTGAGCCATCTTCAATCAAAATTAGGGCCTAAATTTGGCCCATTTGAGACTATATCAACCATAATTTGGAAATGCATTGCCAAAATTAGGGGCCAAGAATTGGAGCCAAATGTTGTGACAATTTGCAAGAAAAGTGAAGAAGAGAACAAGATATATGGAATGTTGGGCAATAGTCAAGTTGTGAGTGTGGTCAAGGCTAATATTCCAATAGTGGATACCGAGCCTAGTGTGCTAGCTTCTTTGCTAAAAAATGAGGCGTTTGATGAGAGAGAAAAGATCGATGAAGCTATGGAGAGAGAGAATGGAGTGCCTGATTTTGTTATATATGGTGCCAATTTGACATTTGTGAACCTTGAAGACGCGAAATTTTATGATTTTGAGTATAGAGGTCAAAAGCCAGTACGCGTTAGCTGCCTAGTTGATGGAGTGGGCGATCAGGGGGCGGTGTTGGTGCTTCCGGGGCCGAATGAGGGTGGCAGGAGCGGCAATGGAAGGGTGGTGATGGCGATCTTGCCGGAGGAGGAAATTGTTGAGCTTAAATCGGAGTTGAAACGAGAGGGACTTATTGCATGACCAAATTTACTTTTCTTACATTGCATGGCAATAATGTGTCCAAGTAATATGGATCTTAGAATTTAAAATTTGATGCACTTATGTTGTTTAGTTTTCAAGGTTTGTGGTTAAGGAATTTGTTTTATTTGCTTGATTTTCTTAGTAATGTTTTCCGAAATTGAATGATTTTAATTATTTTTATACCTTATTTGCTTAATAAAATAAATTAAATCAATATTATCTTATAAAATTACACGTTTGCATCACTCATCATATATATGTTACTGTCCGGTAGAGTTATGACAATTTTATTTGCTAAAACATATTTGCAAGTCCGGTTACGAAAATAAAATTTAATTGGTTTTAACATTTACTATTATACTAGAGGCGAGGTATTATGTTAAACATAATTTTGAGAACAAATTTGGATTGATTTATAAATTAGTAAGATCTTTTGAGAATTTTGGACTGCTCTTAATTAAGTTGATAATTACAATAAAACGTCAAAAAAAGTGAAATCATTATACCGTTCATATCTAATGCAAAACAAGTAAAAATGGCCTCAAGACTCAATCTTTAGTGCAAATGTATATACATACAAAATCTTAGGGCTGTATAAACGAGTACCCATAGATATACTCTATCCGTTTTTTTCGGGTATCCGTACCCGAATAAGCTGAAAATGAATATCCGTACCCTTTCCCGTTTTAGCTAATCGGGTATCCAATACCCGGCCGGGTATATCTGACTCGCGTAACGGGTACCCCGTCTACCCATTTAATAAAAAAAGAAAAACAAAAAGGACAACTCTATTTTTTCAATTTTCCATCCGTTTTAGCTCGATTTTTCGAAAATTTCAACGACAAAAATAACCATCAACAATTAAACAATAACAACAAATCAGTACCAAAAACGTAGTTCACTACAAAAATCTCGCAATTTACCGACGGAAACTTCCGTCGGTAAAGTCATAAAAATCCGTCGGTAAATCACTTACCGACGGAAATGCTCCCTCGTGATTTCATTCGTACCTAAAGGATTTAATGACGGAAATCTTATCCGTCAGTAAATTACCGACGGATTTATGACGGAATTTTCGTCGGCAAATTCTCGTTTGACGAACTGATTCCCAAACGGATTTCTGACGGATTTTTGACGGAAAATCCGTTGGTAAATACCAACGGAATCGGATCCGTCGGTAATTTTTGACGAATTGGATTTCGTCAATTTTCGCTATTACTGACGGATTCATCCGTCAGTAATTACTGACGGTTTTCAAATCCGTTGGTAATTACTGACGGATAAAAAATCCGTTGGTAAAGTTTGACGTACTCAATTTCGTCGGGTTGGCAATATTGTGACGGCTTTGTGACGGAATTTCCGTCGGTATTTTAGCGACGGAATAAAATCCGTCACTATTAATTTGTTGTTTTAATTTAATAATTATTTTGTTTTAATTTAATTTTATGATATTTTTGGAATATTTAATATTTTAGCCCGATTTTTACTCATTAATTTATTAATATTTTAGACGTAATTTTGAACATAAGCAAGCAATTTATAATATAAAACATAATATAAAAGTCGCTAAGTAATATAATAATAAGAATCTGATAGTTTTGGTAACAAAGTACGTACAAATATGAAAGAAACATTAAAGTAAAAGAATGACACTAACTAAAAGTCACGGACTAGGAGGGCGGTTACAACGAGCCATGAAGTCCTGCATCATCTTCTGTGTAGCCTCAAACTGGGCTTGTTGAGCCAGAATTTGTGCTTGAAGAAGCTCTCTGCCCTCTCTTTCCCGGCGCAGCTCCTCCTCAACCGCCAACCTCCTCTGGCGCTCCTCCTCCTCGTGTGCAGCCCTCCTCTGGCGCTCCTCCTCCAGCTGCTGCTCTAAAGACCCAATGCGGGTCTGAACAAACTCCTGTGTCAGGAGCTGGTGAGAACTACCCCCACTACCACTCGAGCCATCGCTGAAAAGGCTCGATCCGTGTGTTCCAAAGGAGTACACCCTCTGCTTCTGAGCTAGTTCGTACTCCTGCACCACAACCTTGTAGATCTCGTTCAGATCTGCCCCCTCTCCTTGTTCAGCAGCAAGCTGTTTAATCCGTCTCTGCAAGATACATTTTTAAAATTATAATTATTATGAATATATAACTTAGTTAATAAGATGTAATAATTAGAAAATATTTAAGAATACTTACATCAATCTTTTCATCCTTTTTAGTCAATGGAGTTCCATCAGTTTTCATGTGCTGATGTAGGAAAACGTCATGCAATAACTTGGTTGGTGGGACCCCTAGAGTCTGGGACTATTCATGTAAGATAAACAAAATATATGTTTAGTTAGCAAATATATATAAGTAATAAATTAACCTATTCCTAGCCGCTAAATAATAATTTACTAACCATCTGGTCAAGAAGTCGACGAACGGGCCTGGAACCTTCCTTGTGTTTGCTAATACCGGTTCCTAGCCCATCTGGCTCCGACAACCGGTTTCTACTGGCTTTTTGACTCTTCTCAACGACCTCAGAACGATCCCAATACTCACACAAACCATCCCACATCTCTTCATTGATATATGCCGGCTTATCTGGGCGCTCTCCCTTCAAATAATTAATCCAGCCGCTGTATCTTTGACGTGCCTTGGACTCCCATCGCTTGTACACCTGAATTTCCCACTCAGGTTCCCACGAGTAATATTTCTGTTTAAAAAAATTTACAAAATTCAATAGTTAGATAAAAAAAAAGTTAATTAATCAATAAATATGAAATATTAATTGTTATTTACCTTAAATTCATTAAAGTACTTATCTTTCACCTCTTTTGGTGTCAACTTCCAATTGAAGCCTGTGGGATTCTCTACCCTCTTAAAAATTGTAGTGCACGTCTGGGCAATGTTTCCATCATCTAGTAATTCCCTGTGGAGAGAAGCAATTAATATTTAAGAAATTATAATAAATCAGTAAATTAATTATAAATAATTAATACTAACCCATTAGACCCAAGCCAAAAAGTAGCCCTCGCTGGAACGCCTCGTGACGGTGCACTAGACCCAGTCTCGCCCACTGGCGTCTCTTATAACAATAAAATGAAGTAAGGTGATGAAGACAAGAATATTATAAAAATGCAGTAATTTTAAAATTCAAACAAAAATTGGGTAGCATAACCCCTCTATCTTAACTACCAAGTGCTCGACTCTACCAGCTATGTTAACCATAATGGTTCTAAACGTCTATATCTACCCCCAATGTGAATGTCTTTAATTTAGATGTAATTAATTTCTATCCCAAAGGGAGTAGATCCTTAAGAAATTAATTACATCTTTCACCAATAAAGTTCTAAGTTCATCCCCAACATATAATGATAAATAATTACATCAATATAATGAAATAAACTTTAACATCACATTGTTGGTTCTTAAGATGTAATTAATTCTATCCCAAAGGGAGTAGATCCTTAAGAAATTAATTACATCTTTCCACAATAATATATATGCAAAGATATACAAAACTTCACAATAACTTATAAACTCATAAATTTCATGCTCTTATGCTTCGATCACAAAAATATAAAACATATAACCAACTCATTCATGTATTGAATGATATGCATACTACAAATTATAACATAGACAAAAAACATACTACAAATATATACATACTTCAACATGGACAAATATATATACATACTACAACATACAACATATAACATAGGCACTTAACAAAGCAAAAAAAAAAATTTAATTTGTTCCAAATAAACTCATAATCCAAAATCCTAATTAATTTGCAGCACCTGATTAAATTGAGAAACTGACTTGGAAGATGGAGAGGGCAGCAGTGGTACGATGGCAGGGGAGGGGTGAGATTGGCCGGCGGCGGAATCCGGTGACAACAATAGGGTCGGTGGCGGCAACTGAGGTGGTGGCAGAGGAGGAAATTGGCCGGAAAATATAGAGTGAGTGAGAGAGAAACAAAAGGGGCAAGAGAGAATGAAAAGAAAGAGAGACTTACTGGCCGGCGGCGACGGGAAGGAGGAACGACGGCGGAGCGGCGGCAACGCTGTTCAATAAGGAAACGGTCAGAGAGAGAGAGAGCGCGCGCGCGCGAGAGAGAGAGAGATAGCGAGAGGACTTACTAGGGAGCACGACGACGGCGGCGGGAGTAGGAGAGGGAGGAAATTAGGGCAAAGAGAGAAGTGGGGGGGGGGGGGAAGGGACGCGTACGCTGTACTAATTCAATTATGCCTGAAACGACCCTGTAGTCGAGTCACCATCTAACTTGATCTCTACGACACCCTCAATTCTCACGAACTTTGTGAACTAATCACCGCTCGAGAGTCGAGCGTACACAAGTTAAGATTAGTCAACATCGATATTGTATCTCGCGATCTTCTCGTTTCTCTCGATTCTCACATACATTGTTTACTAATCACAGCCATTATTCGAGAAACGAGTCAAAATCATAATTCTAGAAACAAGGCTCGCAACCTATATATTAGTTACTCAGATTTGTCTAACTCGATCGATCTTTGTTTCCCTCAACTTTCACGGACGTTATTAACTCATCACCGCCATTAATCGAGAAACAATTAGCGCACATCGAGTACAAGAAAGTCAACTACTTGGTAATCTTATCGATTCTCGATCAACACGAAACATTGTTAGAGTCGTTAACTATAGAATTTCGATTTACGGTTTAGGGTTTACCAACGGATATGAAAACCGTCACTATTACCCTATTTACCAACGGATTACCGCGGATAATCCGTTGGTAAAGTTTTATTTTAAATAAATTTTAAATTTTACCGACGGATTCAGAATCCATTGGTAAAAGTAATTATTTTTTATTTTGAATTGTTTTTAACAAATTTACTGACGGAAACCAATCCGTCACTAAATTTCCGTCACTAATCTGTTGGTAAATCCGTCACTATATAAAGCAGAAAATTTAAATCGAAAATATTTAAATGAATATTACCGACGGATGGAAAATCCGTTGGTAAATAAAATTATTTTTTATTTTGAATTTTTTTAACAAATTTACTGACGGAAACTAATCCGTCACTAAATTTCCGTCACTAATCCGTTGGTAAATCCGTCACTAAATCAATAAATAAAAAAAATTAAATCAAAAAAATAAACTAAAACATTTACGGACGGATAAAATCCGTCGGTAAATTTATTTTTTTTATTTTTTAAATAAATAATGAACTTTACCAACGAATATTTCCGTTGGTAAGTTTAACAAGGGAATATCCGTCGGTAAATCCGTCAGTATTTACGGCGCGAATTGCCCCGCCAAATGTCCGTCAGAAATCCGTCGGTAAATATTTTCTAGCCGACCCGCTTTTTTTTCCATCACGAATCCGTCGGTATTTACTGAGGGATTTTGAATCCGTCAGTAATTCCGTTGGTAAATCATGGTTTTTTTGTAGTGGTTCAAACACTTCAACTTCAGTAACAAATAAAGTACAAAATTCCAAATATTTCAATATTCAAAGCAAAGTAACAAACAAATGAAATCCATACTATTTCCTTAAATAGGTTGTCTGTATAAAGTTGAAGGACAAATACAAAAAATTATTGAAAAAAATAAATTCTACTTATAATAACAGTAATATTTGAAAGATCAATTTTATTATGAACGAACTAATGAGAATCGATCGGGAAACTAATTAGTGTTGATCATAAGAATGATACTATCTATTTTTCCAAGTATACCCTTCGCAATGGTGGTTAAGAGCTGACTCAACGTGCCACAAACTTACTTCAATAACAAGATGAAAAATAAAAAAAATTGTATGAAAATTATGGGGCAGAAACAACATCGTATGATTGTACTTGATTAATTATGACAACAATTGATACGAGCCCGGAACAAGACGAACAAGCCGACGAGGTACAAGCCCATCTGGATGATAAACATGAAGAGGAGGAGATAAGTTTGGCCTAACGTCGTCAACGTCGAAAGATCACGAAGCCCATCCGTTATTCTAGTTAATTAGCCCTAGTTTTCATTGTTTAATTATTAAGTTATTTCCTTTTCTCTTGGCCATACATTTCGGCTGTAGCTTAGGATTTTCATTTCTTTTCCTTCAAGTAATGTTTATCTCAGTCTCTATATAAAGACTAGAGATCTATTATTCTACGCACCAGATAAATAAAAATTCTCTTTGGGCTTATTCTTACGTTATCCTGAGAGTTCGCAGGAGTTTCACGTTCTCTTTAAGGTGAAAATTAATACATCTCCTATTAATTGGTGCTTTCATTGTTGTTCTCATGTACCCGACTGGCAGAAACAACTCGACGCCCACAATGCCATCATCCAGAAACAGATCGATGAACTTGTTGCACTGTTCAAATCATCCCACACCTCTTCATCCTCCAACGCCTTCGATAACTCCACCTCTCGTAGCCCGACGGTTCGCCTGTGTTGGAAACGTAGATGGGTTCTTGAAAATTATATGACTCAAATACACACACTATATGTATACTGTATAAATAACCTGGATAATAAAACAGAGAAGTTTTTTTTTAATAAAACAGAGCAACAACGTTTTCTTTTACACACGCAAGGCTTCAGCCTTTCTTTCTATCTCTCTAGAGCTACAGCTCTCTTTCTTCTCTCTCTCTGTATTCTATTTCACTTCGTTGTGTATATAAGACAGCAACTCAAGCTATTTATAGGCTTTAAAACTAAGATATACATAATGTTTCACCACCTTTTGACCGACAGCTAATATGTTGTGTGCTCTGTCTTTTGCTAACCGCCTCTTTATTTTCTTGCCTTGATATTACTGCTTCTATTAAACCTATAAATACCCAGCTGTTTATTTTGACCAAGCTCTTTTACTTCTTACACTTGACTACTATGTATTTTATCAAACCCAGCTGTATGTTTCTGGAGAGTTTGAATTCTAACACTCCTCCTCAAACTCGACTTTGCATTCCGAGCTTCATCTTCATTTTACTAAATACCTTCGGCTTCAACGGCTTTGTGAAAATATCTGCTAAATTTTCTTCGGTCCTGCAATGCACCAGTTCCACAATTTTGTTGTTTACCTGTTCTCGAATAAAATGATATTTTATGTTGATGTGCTTGCTTCGGCTGTGGGACACTGGATTTTTCGCAAGTGAGATAGCAGATTTATTATCCACATAAATTGTAATCGGATCTTCTTTTTCAAGATTTAACTCGCCCAAAATGTAGCCTAGCCACATAGCTTGACACGCGCACGCTGCTGCTGCGATGTATTCTGCCTCACATGTTGAGAGAGCAACTGTCTGTTGCTTCTTTGATGACCATGAAAATATTGCCGAACCGATATGAAAAGCATATCCTGATGTGCTTTTCCCGTCATCCAAGTCACCACCATAGTCACTGTCTGAGTAGCCAACTAATTTTGAATCTTGAGAATAAGTGTAAAATAAACCATGATCAAGTGTACCTTTAATGTATCTCAAAATTCTTTTAGCTGCCATGAAGTGATCTTGCTTCGGCTTCTCCATGTACCTACTAACTAGTCCAACTGCATACATGATATCGGGACGAGTGAAAGTTAAGTACCTCAGACTTCCAACCAAACTTTTGAATAATGTCAGATTTACCAACTCTCTCGTTGAATCTATTCTGAGCTTTATGCTTGCTTCTGCTGGCGTGCTTACTGGCTTACATTCCTCCATTCTGAATTTCTTTAAAATTTGCTCCGCATATTTTTTCTGTGACATAAAAATCCCATCTTTGCTTTGCTTGACTTCAACTCCAAGAAAGTATGACATTTGACCAATATCTGTCATTTCAAATTCATTAGTCATAACTTTCTTAAAATCATCAAACATACCGGGGTTGTTGCCGGTGAAAATTATGTCATCCAAGTATAAGCACACGATCATAATATCTTCCCCTGAATTTGTTCTGGTGTAAAGTGCATGCTCGTATGGACTTTTCACAAAACCATTTTTCTGAAAGTATTCATCAATCCTTGTGTTCCATGCTCGCGGGGCTTGTTTCAACCCGTACAATGCTTTCTTTAGCCGGTAAACTTTATCTTTCTGGCCTTTCTGAACATATCCCGGTGGTTGCTCGATGTAGACTTCTTCTTCAAGATAACCATTTAGGAATGCGGACTTCACATCCATCTAGTAGATCTTCCATTGATTTTGTGCTGTTATTGCTGTAAGAAGTCTGATAGTATCAACTCTTGCAACCGGAGCAAATACCTCATCGTAGTCAATCCCGTATCTCTGCTTGTAGCCTTTAGCCACTAGCCTTGCCTTGTGCTTTTCCACTTTGCCTTCTTGATTCGTCTTGGTCTTATAGACCCATTTGACACCAATTGCTTTGTGTCCTTCTGGAAGATCTGTGAGCTCCCAAGTATCATTCTTCTTGATTGAACCAATTTCTTCATCCATGGCTTTGTTCCATTTGCTTTCTTCATAAGCTTCCTCAAATGTTACTGGATCACATTCAGCCATTAGACAAAATAAGGAATAATCAAAGGTTGTTTGTACCGGACTTGTTGCATCATAAATGTCATCCAGACTCCGTATTTTTCTAGATGCTCCCCCTGAACTTTTGCTGCTACTGCTGCTTTCTGAACTCGATGGTGTTGAGGCAGGAGTTTGTTGATTTGGACTTTGTGGAGGAGTTGGATCATCATTTTCATCATCTTCAATGTTGGTGTCATCACCATCATCATCATCATTAAAGAACAATCCTGCAACTTTTCTTTCTTCCTTGCTCCATCTCCAATAATCTGATTCATCAAATTCAACGTCTCGAGAAATGATTAATTTCTTCGTCAGAGGATTATAGAGTCTGTACGCCTTGCTTCTTTTGTCATATCCGGTAAAGATGCACTTCTCGCCTTTATCATCCAGCTTCTTTCTTTTCTGATCGGGAATATGGGCATATGCAATACACCCGAAAATTCTGAGATGTCCCACTGATGGTTTGCTACCACTCCATGCTTCATTTGGAGTTTTGTTTCTGACACTTTTTGTTGGACATCGATTAAGCAAATAAACTGCACATAACACGGCTTCAGCCCAAAAAGTTCTTGGCATGTGCTTTGCTTTTACCATACTTCTTGCCATGTCTAGGATGGTGCGATTCTTCCTCTCTGTAACGCCATTCTGTTGAGGAGTATATGCCGTTGTCAACTGATGATTGATTCCATGTGCTCTGCAAAAACTTCTAAACAAGTTTGAAGTATACTCGCCTCCTATGTCTGATATGAGTATCTTCAAATAATGTCCACTTTGTTTCTCCGCCATTGCTTTGAATTCCTTGAATTTCTCAAGAGCCTCCGCCTTTTCTTTGAGGATATACACCCAACTTTTCCTACTGAAATCATCAATAAATGTAAGGTAATACCTGTTTCCGCCAAGAGATGCAATGTCAAATGGACCAGCAATATCTGTGTGGACTATCTCCAATGGCCTCCTAGCTCTCCATGATTTTCCAACGGGAAAACTTTGTCGATGTTGCTTTCCCTTAACACAAGCTTCACACAGCTGATTTGGTTCGTTGATTGCTGGCAAACCGTCCACCATCTTTGTCTTTGACAATAACTTCAAACCAGAAAATCCAAGATGACCAAATCTTAAATGCCATAACCACGAGTCATTTTTAATGACAGACTTTAAGCACTTCTGCACCTTCGTATGCATATCAAGTGTGAACAGACGATTCTTTGACATCTCCACATTTGCAATTAATACTCGAACTTGATTTCTGATGGTAAGAGAATTATCCTGGATCTGAATATTATATCCCTTCTCCACAAGTTGGCCAAGACTGATGATATTACTTTTCAAAGCAGGTACATAATAAACATCATTTATATACTTTTTATCACCTCTCTTTGACACAATCGTAACAGTACCTTTCCCTTTGACTGGAATCTTTGTTGAGTCACCAAAAGTAACTTCTCCGCTAATAGTGTCGTCTAGCTCCGTAAATAATTCCTTGTGGCCACACATGTGGTTGCTGGCGCCTGAATCAAGATACCAAGTATTTTTCTTGCCTTCCTCGTCTCCTTTGTAAGTGAGGAACATAGCAGAACCAACATCTTTGTCTTCTTTTGCTGCTGCAAAATGACTTCGTTCTTCCACCTTCGGTGCTCTACACTCATAACTGAAGTGACCAAATTCCTTGCAATTATAACATTGAAATTGAGACTTGTCACCTCGTTGTTGGAATCCGCCTCTTCCTCGGCCTCTAAAATTTTGACATCGACCAGATGGTTGATACCTTTGAGAATTCTGGCCTCTGTTAAAAGACTGCCTACCACGTCCTCGTCCACCACGGTAGCCACCTCTAAAGCCACCTCTTCCACGAACAGAACTGCTACTGGCAGGATTTTCACCAATGAAAACTTTGCTTTACAACGCCTTCTCCAAATGGCTTGCATCATCATATTGATTCATTCGTTGCTCGTGCGCTTGAAGTGAACCAACTAGCTCGTCAATAGAAATTATGGATAGATCTTTCGACTCCTCGATAGAAGTAACAACATAATCAAATTTTCTTGTTAGCGAGCGAATGAGCTTTTCCATGACTCGAACATCATCGAGACTTTCACCGTTTCTTTTCATTTCATTTGTTACTGTTTTCAAACGAGTAACATATTCCCCAATATTTTCTGAGGCCTTCATTTTTATGTTTTCGAACTCGCCACGAAGAACTTGGAGCCGCACCTTTTTCACTTTTTCAACACCTTGGAATGATTTTTGTAAAACTCCCATGCGTCTTTCGCCGTCTTTGCTTCTGAAATTTTTTCAAAGGTGGATTCGTCGACACCTTGAAAAATTGTAAATAACGCCTTTTTGTCTTTTATCCTGAACTCCTTTAACGCTGTCTTCTCGACATTTGGAAGTGCTGCTTCAGCGGTTGCATCTACTGGCTCGCTATACCCACTTTCGACAATATCCCAGTTATCGTAGGAACCGAGTAACACCTTCATTTGGATACTCCAATTCCCGTAATTTGTACTCGTCAACTTTGGAATTTGAGGCTGCGCCATCATATTTGCCATTTTTCACGAACGGAACCTTGGCTCTGATACCACTTGTTGGAAACGTAGATGGGTTCTTGAAAATTATATGACTCAAATACACACACTATATGTATACTGTATAAATAACCTGGATAATAAAACAGAGAAGCTTTTTTTTTAATAAAACAGAGCAACTACGTTTTCTTTTACACACGCAAGGCTTCAGCCTTTCTTTCTATCTCTCTAGAGCTACAGCTCTCTTTCTTCTCTCTCTCTGTATTCTATTTCACTTCGTTGTGTATATAAGACCGCAGCTCAAGCTATTTATAGGCTTTAAAACTAAGATATACATCATGCCTTACATCATGTTTCACAACCTTTTTTGACCGACAGCTAATATGTTGTGTGCTCTGTCTTTTGCTCACCGCCTCTTTATTTTCTTGCCTTGATATTACTGCTTCTATTAAACCTATAAATACCCAGCTGTTTATTTTGACCAAGCTGCTGCTCTTTTACTTCTTACACTTGACTACTATATATTTTATCAAACCCAGTTGTATGTTTCTGGAGAGTTTGAATTCTAACAGCCTGGACGTTCTCCGTTTTGACGGCGACAACCCTCACTCTTGGATTTTTAAGATTGAGGAATATTTCCAATATCACCATACTCCTGATACTCAATGTCTTCAGATAGTCGCCTTTCATCTCGATGGCAAGGCCTCTACTTGGTTCCAATGGCTAAAATCTCAGGGAATGCTTTCCTCATGGTCTGACTTCTTGACGCGCGTTCGCTCTCGCTTCGGCCATTCTCAGTTCGAAGATCCCGAGGGTATGCTCGCCAAACTTTCACAGCTCGGGTCTGTTGCCGACTACCAATCTTTCAACAACCAGACTATCAAATTTGGCTTCAAAATTACCCAACTCTAAGATCCTTAAGATGAATCTTCTAGATGAGGATGATAGTTGGCACCTGCTCTCCAAAACTGTGTTTGGAGCTCCAAAACTGTGTTTGGAGAAAAGGATTGCCCACTTGAATTTGAGGAAATTGGGAAGAAAATAGGGAAAAGTTGCAAAGGACCATTATCAATTGTTGTGGTCGGAGGACTTTTGGCCAAGTCCGAACATACAATTGAATTTTGGAAACATATAGAAGAAAACATAAATTCAGTAGTGAATTTAGAGGAAGATGAACGTTACTTAAAGATATTATACATGAGCTATAAGCAATTGCCCGTTCATCTAAAACCATGTTTTCCTCTATATGGGAGTTTTCCCAGAAGATGAAGAGATTCGTACCTCAACGCTCATTAAGTTGTGGGTTGTTGAAGGATTTCTAAAAGCAGTAAGTAAGAAAAGCATGGAAGAGATAGCAAGAGAGTACTTGGAGGAGCTTATTGGTAGAAATCTTATTTTGATTCATAAGTTGGGGAGTAGAGGAAAAATAAAAGAGTGCAAAATTTATGATTAGGTAAGAGACTTGTGCTTGAGAGAAGTTGAAAAGGAAAGGTTTTATACTATCGTTGCAAGTCCACCTAGTTCTCAACTGATAGTGAATGCTGCTTCCCAACGGCGCATTGTTGTTTCAAGTAGCGCATCAGAGGATGAAGCCATAAATGCCTTGTCGTCTATGCCACTAGCTCGTTCTTTGATATGGAATCTTGATGAAGACGAACTACCACCGCTCAATTTGATGAGGTTGCTAAGGATTTTGGAATCATTTTTTTCATTCGAAAATATGAAAAATGCATGCTATGAAAGCGTGCAGCAGTTGGTTAACTTACGGTACATCAATATCTATGCTTTCAGATGCACTCATTCATTTGGCCGATTTTGGAATCTACAAACATTTTATTGCGAGTCGTGGCAGTTACGTCCGACAACTTTGATTTGGGACATGATTCACATCAGACATATTCAGTCTTTTTTTAAGGTGGAACGAAACGACCAATTGCAAGGTGATAATGTTTTGGGAAATCTGCAAACGTTGGGGTCATTATCGAATTTCAAGTGCAGCAAAGAAATAGTTGAGAGAATTCCCAATATAAAAAAATTGTCAATACATTATCCTGAGACAATCTATGATGACAGGTATTGTCTCAACAATATTGTTTGTCTAGATAAACTTGAGTCCTTAAACTGCTCTTTTGGTCAAATAGGATATCAAAGAGGATCTCTACATTGGCTAATTGACTTCCCAAATTCGCTCATAAATTTGAGTCTAGAATTCGAGGATTCCAAAAATTGTTGGGAACTCAACATATTGGATAAGATAGGTGCGTTGCCCCTTCTTCATAAGCTCACGCTGGAAAGGGGAGCTTCGAAGAAGGGCAGTGGGATACAACTGAAGGCCAATTCCACAGCCTCAAATTCTTGGCTCTTCGCGAATGTAAAGGTCTACGAGTCTGGAAAACAGAAAGCTCCCACTTTCCATGCCTTGAGAAGCTTGTTCTCCAAAGATTATAGGAGCTCGAGGAGATTCCTTTAGATTTTGTAGAAATATCGACACTTGGAGTAATTGAGGTGAACTTTTGCAGCGATTCTGCTGTGGAATCTGCTAAAAGAATAGTAGACGAACAAGAGGAATTATACGGGGAAGAAGAAGCAGCCCTTCAAGTTCATGTTATGCTAGATATGAAGAACGAAGCAGCACTGGAGAGCTTGGCGAGTCCTAACTTTCATGTTACATGATCGGAGAAATTATAAGGTACGGAAAAGAAATATTGTAGGATTGTTATTAGTTTCGTTTCTGATATTTAACTGAAAGATCAAAGTTTGCTGGCAATTCAGATTCCCTATTTTCAATCTGTATTTCATTCTCTACTCCTTCCATTGATTGAATAACATGTGGCATGATTAGAGTTTATTCCACTCAATTAGGGTATATAATTATCTTCAAATCGTCAAATATCAATAATCCAACGAATAGAACATAGGATGAAATACAATAGGGAGTAGGGGTCACTAGAGGATCCGAGTTTGTTTGTTGGTAGTAAGTGCATGGTGCAGGTGCCTCTTTTCTTTATATTCGGTTTATTTTTTATGAATTCTTATTTCCTTTTTATGTACTTTATTTATAAATATATCAATGGGTTTATTTCTTTCGTTTATATTCAAAACTTAACAATATCACCGTTCTTACAAGAATCAAATTCGTGTCCACTTGCACTTTCACAGTTTGTTGATTTTGTTTTCCATGTTGCATAAAAATATGAAAACAAAAAAGTACCATAGCATAAATATATGATAATATTTGACTGAGAGATCAAATTGTACAGGTAGTGATTGCATGGCTGCTGCAGGTGCTCCTCTTTTGTTTATATATTCGATTGTCTTTTTTCTTTTAAATTCTCATTTCCTTTTTAATGTTTTGATAAATATATTTGTGGCTTATTTCTTTCTTTACATTCATCTTCCATCTTACATTCTTGAATGATAGAAATGCAATCAATGTATGATAGAAATGCTTCTTGAATGATTGACAGCAAAAACATTTTATAAGATGATTGAGAGATTTGGAGGAAGCTTCGGATCGACGGTTGTCGACTTCTGCATCACCTCTACAACAAGGAAAGTGGAGAGCTTTGGAGTGTGTTGGTCCCGAGACGGATACCTTGGTCAGGGCCGGTCCTGACAAAAAATGGGCCCAGGGCGAAAGATTAATAATGGGCCCTCTATTGGTTGAATATTATTTTAAAGAAGCAATAAGACACATATGTAAAATTAAACTATAAATTTAATTTAATAAAAAATGGCTTTTTTTTAGATTTTTTTACTTGAAAAAATTATTTATAGTATCATTTATTTAACGATTTTCTAAAATAATTTTTTTCAATGCTTAAAATTTGCAAATCAATTAGATTTTTTCTCAAACGAATTAGATTTTTCTCTTCTTTTTTTATGGGGTCTATCAATCTGTATTAGAAGCTTGCTTTTTCAATTTATTTTCATTGCATGCCATTTTTTATTTTTCAATACTAAAAAATATGCAAAATAAATTTAAAATTTGAAAGAACGATCTATATAGTTGTATCTAAATCAAATCAATATTTTGTTAACCGTAACATCAATATTTATATTAGGCCATAATCTATTGGCCCCTAATGTCAAAAGTTTTTTTTTTTTTTTAGAACCAGAAGAAAATATTTAAGAAACTTACAAAAAAATTAATGTTATATTGGGCCCATAACCTCAAAAAAAAAATTAAAAATCATCTATTAGGAATCGAACCTTGTACCTTTGAAGAATGAAAACACAACTTCACCAACTCATCTAACCATCATTACATTGATTTTTGCTCAACTAAATATTTCTTATACTTAGATCATATATATGTATTTAAAAAAAATTGGGCCCCTAAAATTTTGGGGCCCTGGGCCGTCGCCCCGGCCCACCCGCCCTCAGGGCCGGGCCTGACCTTGGTGTAGTTCGATCCAGCTGGAAGACAGCTTGATCGACACAGTTGGCTGCGTGCGAAATGTGGTGGATTTTTGGAAAGTCCGTCTGTTACTCCAAATATATTGCAAAACTTTGTTTCTCTTTTCAGTTAGTCAGTTTATGCAGCTTGAAAGAATGCTTATGATGAGTTAGCTACATGCATAAATAAAGCAGTAAAGAACAAAGCTATTTAACGTGGTTCGGAGAAACTACTCCTACGTCCACGACCATAAACCTTCTGGTAATTCACTAAGGATACCACTGACTTTACGCGCAGTCAGCAAGCGTTGCAGCTTAGTTCCTCAAGCTGGATACAAGTTTACGCGTACTTTATCGAAACGTAACCAACTGTTTACGGGCACAGTTGAAGCCTAACCTGTAGTTTACGGGTACTACAGAACCAACACTCGAATTGTGCGCTTCGAGCAAGCGTACCTTTACCTAACCTTTTCTGGGTAGAAGGGTTTGGGTTTGGATTTTCCAACTATGAACGAGTTCTTACAATGAAGAACTTTGAGTATAATGAACTCGTTCAAACTAGACTTATGATAGGAAGGATTTTATGCCTAGATACTAATGGGAGAGAGCTTCAGCAGCCTAAGGATGAATAAGTACTCAGAAGGATGTAGACTGCTGGATCTTGAAGCTTTTCTGAGAGATCTTGATCTTTAGTTAGACTTCTTTCTCTGTTGATCTCTCTTGTATATTCTCTCTCTCAACACGTTATTTCACTGATGATGAAGAAGACTCATATTTATAGGGAGAGATTAGAACTAGCCGTTGGAAAGAGCCGTTCTGAATCTCTACCTAACTTCTCACAAGTTGGTCTTGTCTTCTTCCTTGATTTCCTCGTAAAGCAATCCTAGGTCTGACTTCTAGGTGCTGAGGTGTCGAGTTCCTGATGGTCCAGGTCAGTTCTGACTTTATCTCAAGTTGACTTCGACTCTGCTGTGCTGGTGACTCTGAGCTGTCTTGAACTCTGCTGGGTCTTGACGCTGAGCTGAGTTGCCACACAAGCTGGGTCTTTCCTACAGCTGTGTCTGGATGAACTTGATCGTCTTTAATCTGGATAACGTTGCTGATCATTCGACTTGGCTTGCCCTGCTGTGTACTCAGCTTGGTCCGCTTAGCTGTGTCTTCTGCTGTCTTCAGCGACTCTACCTGTAAACTTAGAAACTCTATAAGCTCAAAACATGTGAGCTGGAAAAACACTTAGGCTTGCGCAATCATCTACTCAGTTGGGGCCAGCTGGGTTTTGGTATCAAATCAAAACTCTATTAATTTTCCTAATAATTTCCCCCTTTTTGATGATGCCAAAACCCCAAGATGGAAAAACAATTTACTTCCCTCTTACCAGGAAACGGGGTTTCAAAAGATTAAACATTCACAGCAGGTAATCTTATTCAGAGCCTGGACAAAGAGAGATTGTCTTCAGGTTGATTTTGATAAAATGAACTTTTCATTAATAAGAAGAAATTTTACAACTTTCTAATTACAAAAGTTCAAAAGATAATTCCCAGTTGGCTGGGTCTTCAGCTTTGCTACTTCCTCTGTTCGTCAATCTGATGGTCAGTCTTGAGACCATATCTGTTGAAGATGAATTCTTCCAAGTTCCTCAATTCATCTTGATTTTTAGACTTGGAGATTCCTCTCTCGCCAGCCCAGTAATGAACTTCTTTGATAATTTGGGCCTTGTCAGGTAGATTCGCTCCAGCTATAGTGGGATGCTTTAATTGCTTGACTTTTGGAGCTTTGAGCTGGATGTCGTTTCTCTTGGCAGCTAGGGCTAATGATCTTGCCATCATTGGATCTTCTTCATGAAGTTCGAGCAAGTATTCTTTGAACGCAGTTTCATGATCCATACCTTTGTATTGATTCAGGTAGTAGAAATCTTTGATGAATTCTGTTTTGCATTGTTCCCAGTTTTCATTGATTACATCTGGGTTCTTCTTGTCAGATCTTGGAATGCTTGAAGCTGCTTGGACTTGTTTCTTCCAAGCTTGCCTGTAGCTTAGTCTTTTATTCTTCTGCTTTTTCTCAGCAGGCTTGAGCGATTCAGCTTTCTTCTTAATAATCTTGTCCAGCTCCTGCATTTCTCTTCTTTGCTCATTGTGAAAGTTACAAAGCCAGTGGTAGTCACTGTATTTTTCTGGCTTGTATCCACAAGCTTTGGCTAGAGCGACTGTTTTCTCTCTCCATGTCTCTTTGACTGCTGCAGTTGGCTCTTCCTCATCCAGCTCTTTAGCAAAGTCGTCGATTTCTAACTGATTTTGCTGCACAGGTTTCCCCTGAGCTGCAGCTTTCCTCTACATTGTTTTTCCAGCTTCTTCATTCTTTTCTTCCCCCTTTTTGGCATTATCAATAAGGGAGGCAGAGAGGTCAGCGACTGTTGCGTTGAGCTTGGCGAGAGTAACTTCAACATCAGCGATCTTGGCTGAGTTGTCAGCTGTGGCGATGTTCAGCTGAGTAGCGCTGTTGCTTCCAGCTCTGAACTGAGCATCCAGATCTTTGAACAGGTTGAAAAGCTGGCGGATGTCAGAGCTGTTGGAGAGAGTAGACTTTTTGATGGTTCCAGCTGGCTTGAAAGATTTGATATGTCGTCGACCAGTAGAGCTTGAAGTCTTGTTACTATCTCAGGAACTCTCTTCTCTAGATGATTTGACTGATCAATGCTTTGAGAGACGAGAGATTGCTTGAGATCTAGACTTGTACTTTCTTGTAAATTTTGGGCAAATTTATGAACTTCATCAATTGTCCGCTGTTGTTCTCTAACTTGACAGTCTAGAGCTGTGAATCGCATGATGACATCGACTTGAGACTTCAGTCTATTCTGAAAAAGTATTTCCTCAACCTCTTTAGAGATTGCTTCTTTCATGGCGATTGATAGTTCGGCAGCTGAGTCCGTTTGGGTTTCGGATTCAACATGACTGGGTTTGTTTGACTCGAACTCGACCAGTGCGTGAGTGTCATCGACAATTGGACTTGGTGGGGCTGCTGCCTCTGGTTCAGTTGTTGCATCAGCTGTTTCTTCAATGATCATTACCTCAGCTGTGTTATTTGGTACAACTTCCTTGGTAATCTCAGCTGAGACTTCTTTGAAGTTGTCAGCTCCAGAAGGTGTTTCCCATCCCGTTGCTGTAAGAAGCTTGTTGACTGACTCCCAGACGTCTGCTGGGTGCGGCTTGGGGTACTGCTGAGATACTTTGATGATACCTCTAATGAGATCATCTTGATGCAAGTATGCATCCTCCAGACTTCCAAAGCCAAAAGTGTGCTGGAGGCATGCTTCATCCGTCTTCAACTTCTCGTAAGAGAAGGTTTCTATCAGCTGCTCATTCTGGTACCAAGTTGCCATCTTGGTGGCCAGATAGAACTTGAGATCTCCAACTTTGACGAGGGCGATGGGCAGATGGGCCAGAATTGGATACTGAGTTAGAACACTCTTGATCCCTGCAATGCGTAAATCCTCGTACATAACTTCCATGAAGGCTGAGTCAGTAGAGTTGAGTGATAGAGAGGCAGTAGAATCACTCTCCTCTGATTCTGTGGAGATTTGAGGAATTGGATCAATTGGGTTCACAGTAGGCTGTGAAGAAGCATCAGCCAACTGCGTGGGAGAATGAACTTTGGGTGATGGCTGTTTTGGGGGTGAGCTGGGATTAGTGGAAGAGGGTTCATCTTGGGTGTCAGCTGGCTGTGAAGTAGCTTCAGCCAGTTGAATATCTGCCTGCTCTCTTACAAGAGATGGCTCTTTGGTTGAAGAGCTGGGTGGAGGAGAAGGCTGTTTCGGCGGAGAGCTGAGGCGGTGAGGGCTGGGGTGAGCTGGGATGAACAGGAATATCGCCAAGTACTTGAGCGATAACCTGGGTCGGGGAAGGTGGAAGAGCTATCTGACTCCTTGGATTATCCAGCTCATCCTCTGAGCTGGATGACGATCCATCATTCAATCCCATCTCAGCCAGGATGTTTGATCCAAATTGATTGAAGGCCGACACTGGCTGTGGGGAGAGAATCACCATTGCTTGACTTAGAGTTGCTTCAAGAAGAGCTCGCCTCAGTTGGTGGAATGACAGCTGTTTTTTTTTATTTTCAGCTGGGCCTCCAGCTGGTTTGGGGTCAGCTGTCTTCCTTTTTCTTTGTTTCTTCTTAGCTGGAACTTTTGCCTCTGTTCCTTCCAGCTGTTTCTTGCCTTTGCTCACAGCAGGCTGTTTCTTTAGGAGATCACTGATTTGACTAATTCTCTGGAAGAGAATCTTTGTTTCTGGAAACGGTTCTGAATCAGCCCATTTTACTGTGTGCCCTTTCACAGCCTGCTCTATCAAGAATGAAATCTTAGAGCATAGATACAGGGGCTCTAAGCTTGAATATGTCATCCTGGTGGAGTCGTACTTGATCTTCTCTGACTCCTTGACTAGTCGTTTGAGTAAGAAATCAAACCAGTTGATATTTGCGCCTTTGATCATGGCAATCATTGGCTTAAGCTTTGGAATACTGATCTCTCCTTGAGATCCAGCTATCCCAAGAATACACTTCTGCGTAATATCCAGCAGCAGCCTGTACTTTGGCTTGAATAGGAGCTTTGACATGCTCGCTCTGTACGGCTCTGGGGAGATAAGCATCTCTTGACTGAGGAATTCATCCACTTCCTCACGGCTGTAGTCGTCTGGAATGAATTCTCCTTTGCTGGGCAGATTGAACACCTTTCGCAGCATTCTGTTGAGCTTGATATTGACGGTGGCTGAATCATACTTTCCGTCAGCGCCCTTGACGATCATATCGAATGAAGATGAGTAGAAGCCGTCTTCGTCAATGATGTTGAGGTAGAAGAGGGCAGCATCTTTCTTCAGCATAAGCTTGGGCATGGAGGTTGCCCACAGCAAGAGACCGGAGTCTAAAACTAGATCCACCATCTCTTTGAGTTCTGAAACATGGAGGTTGGAGGTGGACAGAACACTCTCAAATGACAACTTTGTCATTAAAGCTTCAAACTGGTTCATCCATGCGGTTGATTTCTTGGGTGCCATTTCTGCAGTTTGTAGATTTTGATCGTGCGAAGAACTTGTAGAAAATGGATAGAGGTTTTGAAGATTTGAAATTCGTAGAGATAAAGATGAAAGACGAAAGAATCCGCGTATTTTTTCCATATATATCAACTGCCATAATGGATCAACGGTTGAGATTGAAACAGCTGATATTCTGATCAACGACTGGGAGAGATTCACTCATCACGTTTTGCTGACGTGCTTACGGCGAGTGTCTTACAACCGCGCGTGAGGCAGTTCAAACGTTTGACGTTCTGCCTCGATACTGCCGTGCTACAGTACTTTGCAGACTTTATAATTAATGCGATGGAAAAGGAAACTTATCAAACAATTTAACTAAGGAATGTATGTCCGCTGAAATCAAGAATTCAAAATAATTGGACTTAAATAGCATATTCCTTAGAGTAATAAATGCATGAGACGCAAACCGGTCAGCTTGGACAAAGTATCCAGCTGATACCATGACGGTCTTCTCCTTTGCTTGATTGAAAGTTCTCCTCAGCTGAGTATCTGGTGATTAGCTTGATTTTCCTTCAGCTGAGTTCCTTTGAGCTCTGCGTCTGATGTCCAGCTGAGCTTGATTAGCCTTCATCTGGGTAATCCTTCTGAACTGAGCTTTGAGATCCAGCTGAGTTTGTTCCCCCTCAG
The DNA here is from genome assembly GCA_031470985.1 of Agastache rugosa. Classification (NCBI taxonomy): domain Eukaryota; kingdom Viridiplantae; phylum Streptophyta; class Magnoliopsida; order Lamiales; family Lamiaceae; genus Agastache; species Agastache rugosa. The sequence continues at coordinate 19,264,223 of CM062604.1, forward strand.
CTGGATAATTTTTCTTCATCCGGATTGAGCAGTTTAAGTAATTCACACATCATCTTGATTTAGATTTCAGCATGTTGTGCTTCTGTGTGAATTTCCCAACAATGGAGTCCTCCAGATGTTGAGAAATCTCTTGGATGCTTTCATGTCGTCAGCTGGGTTAGAGAATCATCTTGATTGCTCCGCTGGATCAGGTTTCTCTTCAGCTGGTGATTCCAGCTGAGTTTTATCTTGGTGAGTGCATCCTGCTGGGCATTCTACTTGATTTTTGTTCTCTTTCCAGCTAAGTAGAGTTCCCCCTTGATTTGATAGCAGGTGGCTTTTTCTTTAGCTGCATCCTACTTCCTTTGAGCGGATTTTCTCATCATTGGCTCATTCCTTTGATAAGGTCAGCTGTCCCAAATCCAGCTGATTCATCTGCTGCTTCTGAATTCTTCTCTTGAGACCAATGTACTCAACAGTGAGACTGGCTGAGTTTTTAGTTTGTATCCAGCTGTCTTTATTTCACAGCTGGTCCCAGTCAGCTAGCTGGGTTTCTTCATTTTCTTCATCCGTTGATTCAATAAAATGTTTCAGACATCTTAATCAGAGCAATCATCCTCATCTGAGTCGGAGAAGGAGATTTGATCATCATCCATTTTGCTCGCTTCGAACCTTTTATCCTCTCTCCGGGAGGATGACTCAACTGGGTTTCTCTTTGGGTAGAGTTGCTTGTCGTGATGAACCTTCACGATATTCTTGTACCTTTCCTTGCTTTGTTCCAGCTGATTAATGCCCCGTACAAGCATGGCAACTTCTTCGTTCAATTCTTCTTTGCTCATATTTCTGTGCTCCTTGTTGGTCTTTCCAAGCTGAGCTGATTGAGCTTCTTTCCTTGGCTTGATCCTCAGCTCTGCTTCATTCATTCGGCTGGATGAATCTCTGCTTGTGATCCCCAGATCAAATTCGTTGGCTTTCAAGATGGAGAACAATTTTTCCGTCTCCACGCTGCCTAGATCAGTTCTGCTTAGGTGAACCACCTTGTGTGTACACCATTCTGAGGAGAGAGCTGAAAGAACTTTCAAGTTCTTGTCTCGAACCGTATATTTCCCAGTCCAGATCGTCTCGATCTTGACAACGAGGTTGGAGAATCTGAGCTCCATTTGATCAATGGACTCGTAGGGGAGTTGCTTGAAGTTGTCGAACTTCTGGCATGCAACTGAGAATTTAATCTCTTGAATTTCCTCTGAGCCTTCACATAGCTTGGCTAGAGTGTCCCACATCCCCTTAGCTGTCTCGCAGTTGATGATCTTGCTGAGATAAGCATCTGTCACCGTTGAGGAGATGACGTTACGAGCGTAGCTGTCCAATCTAGCTTGTCTTCTTTCTTTTGGAGAGTACTCCCTTTTGGGCTTCACAACTTGCCGAAGTACTGGTTCAGCTCCAGGTGTGGTTTCTGCTTCTCTTTCTGACTTCATGATGACGATGGGTCCGTTAGTGATAACATCCCACATCATGTCGTGTCGTGCTCACAGAAAGCTTTTGAGTCGGAACTTCCAGATCTGATAATCATCGACAGAGAATGTCGGAAGATTCCTGCACAAGGAAGATTCCATGACAGTATGCAATATAATGATTTTAAAAAGATTTTGAAACTTTGAAGGATCTGTTCAGGTGACCACTATCAGCAAAGAGGCTAATTTGACACAGATACAGATATCTTTTGAACCACTGCTCTGATACCAATTGTTGGTCCCGAGACGGATACCTTGGTGTATAGGGGGGGTGAATACACCAAGGTTTAAAAACTTTTTCAATTAAAACTCTTTGAGTGAGCTGGCTGTGTTCGATCCAGCTGGAAGATAGCTTGATCGACACAGCTGGCTGTGTACGGAATATGGTGGGTTTTTGGAAAGTCCGTCTGTTACTTCAAATATATTGCAAAGCTTTGTTTCTCTTTTCAGTTAGTCAGTTTATGCAGCTTGAAAGAATGCTTATGATGAGTTAGCTGCATGCGTAAATAAAGCAGTAAAGAACAAAGCTATTTAACGTGGTTCGGAGAAACTACTCCTACGTCCACGACCAGAAACCTTCTGGTAATCCACTAAGGATACCACTGACTTTACGCGCAGTCAGCAAGCGTTGCAGCTTAGTTCCTCAAGCTGGATACAAGTTTACGCGTATTGTATCGAAACGTAACCAACTGTTTACGGGCACAGCTGAAGCCTAACCTGTAGTTTACGGGTATTACAGAACCAACACTCGAATTGGGCGCTTCGAGCAAGCGTACCTTTACCTAACCTTTTCTGGGTAGAAGGGTTTGGGTTTGAGTTTTCCAACTATGAACGAGTTCTTACAATGAAGAACTTTGAGTATAATGAACTCGTTCAAACTGGGCTTATGATAGGAAGGATTTTAAGCCTAGATACTAATGGGAGAGAGCTTCAGCAGCCTAAGGATGAATAAGTACTCAGAAGGATGTAGACTGCTGGATCTTGAAGCTTTTCTGAGAGATCTTGATCTTTGGTTAGACTTATTTCTCTGTTGATCTCTCTTGTATATTCTCTCTCTCTACACGTTATTTTACTGATGATGAAGAAGACTCATATTTATAGGGAGAGATTAGAACTAGCCGTTGGAAAAAGCCGTTCTGAATCACTACCTAACTTCTGACAAGTTGGTCTTGTCTTCTTCCTTGATTTCCTCGTAAAGCAATCCTAGATCTGACTTCTAGGTGCTGAGGTGTCGAGTTCCTGATGGTCCAGGTCAGTTCTGACTTTATCACAAGTTGACTTCGACTATGCTGTGCTGGTGACTCTGAGTTGTCTTGAACTCTGCTGGGTCTTGACGCTAAGCTGAGTTGCCACACAAGCTGGGTTTTTCCTACAGCCGTGTCTGGATGAACTTGATCGTCTTGAATCTGGATAACGTTGCTGATCACTCGACTTGGCTTGCCCTGCTGTGTACTCAGCTTGGTCCGCTTAGCTGTGTCTTCTGCTGTCTTCAGCGACTCCACTTGTAAACTTAAAAACTCTATAAGCTCAAAACATGTGAGCTGGAAAAATACTTAGGCTTGCGCAATCATCTACTCAGTTGGGGTCAGCTGGGTTTTGGTATCAAATCAAAACTCGATTAATTTTCCCAACAGAGTGAGATCTCAAACATTTCAAAAATGAGACTTTCTTGAAATTTTAGTTGTGATGAAAATGGGAATGGGTGTGTTGTTATTTATTCTTGTGTGATGTTTCTGTGTTGTTATGCTTATTGTTTGCATATGTAAACTCAGTGTTGTTGGCTTGCTTAACTGTTTTCTGCTATAAAATGTGTATTCATTATTATGTGTCTGTTTAAACTTTAACAAGTATAATAAGCGTGCAATCAAGGATTCATAATAGAAACGGCTGATTTTTCAGTTTAATTTTAGAAAATATATTGAATTAATTTATTTCATGATGATGTGTAATGAAATTATGAAATTAGATTAGATTAGATTAGTATCTCATCCCAACCTCTAGACATTGAAAGATGGAAGTTTTGGACTTTTGGGTATGCGAGATTATGATTATCTGCACACAACCTCTAGGAATGTCAAAGGAAAAAGACCTCCTCCACCCCACTGTTTCTCTCAAAATAAAAGAGAGAACGGGACACACAACTCCCTGGGATGCGGAAATCAACGTCAACAAGATTCTGACAAAGGAATTCAACCTGAGAGAAAGCCCAGTTAGAACTGGACGAGATGTTGATAAAGCCGGAGTCTTTAAGAGCAGACATGTCAAAACTCTTGCTCCGCCACAAGAGGCACAGAAAAAGATGCAGGAGACAAAGCAGCATGCATCTACTTCCTTCCCAGCTAGGAAGAGGAAACAACTTGAGGAGACAAAACAAGCTGAAGCACCGTCCTCAAAGAGAAGACTCAAGTTAAAGGTGCTTAGTCAGTCAGCCGAGAAGCGAGCTGACATTGAGAGAGAATTCATAACTACTCTCCGAGGAGCAGAAGGTCCACAAGCAGTGGTTTCTTACGGTGGAGAATTACTTCATGTGTCAGCATGAACATCATCATCGCCACCACCACAACGACGTATTCCAGCTGATCAACTAAGCTTAGACCCAAATCAACTAAGCTTAAACCTCACAGCAGATGGAATACTTCAACACCTTCTCCTCAATTTCCTTCAGCTCAATAGGGACACCAGCTTCAAGATCAACTTGTGGAAGTTGGAGCCCCTGCACCAAGCTCAAATGGAAAGCATCATCCCGCCGATGATCACTTGCAGCTGGATGATGAAAACATGAGCTGAACCCCATAACAACCACTTCAGAAGTGGAAGGGGAATACTTAAGTCCCTCAAGAGTTGCACGTGACGCCTCCATCTCAAGGTTTGAAGACCTCATGCTTAAAGGAGTCACAAGCGCAACTGAAGTGCTGAATCAGACTTTCTCATTCAATCTAATGAAGTTTGAAGAAGCCAAATTGCAAGGAATGAAGTTGTGCCCTACTACTCAGAAGATGTCATCTCCAGTGCCAACTCATACCTCCAAGAAGATGTCATCACTTTTTAAAAATCAATTAAGGGTAATTCTAAATGTAGCTCCCAAATTACTCTTTGTAGCCCCAATATAAATAAATTATTAAAATTAATATAATTTTACAATTTTAACCCTGTAGCCCATATTTAAACAATAATTAAATATAATACTACTTCATCCCTATGACCGTCTAATATAAAATTATAATTGTAATAATAATATAAACCTTAAAATAATACTAAAAAGCAGTTGATCTACTGTAGCCCCCAGACACTTTTTATGAAAGAACTGTAAAGCTCGAACTTAAACTTAACTCACGGTGTTCACCGTCGTCTCTCATCGCCAATTTTTAGCACAAATCACCTGCTTTCTTGACCTTACTACAGTGGTTGGGAGAGGTCAACCCTTCCGCCAACGGTTCCGCCACTTCGAACAATGTTGTTTATGCTCCTCTCTTGTTGTTGAATCTGCCCCCTCAATCCCGTTGACGGTGACGATGGAGTTTTCGAGTTCACCGCATCAGAAATCGGCAAAAATAGAGACGGAAACAAAGATACTAAAATGAATAACTGTTTGAATCATTTAATTTTTCCTTACAATTATATTCCCCTATCTTTCTCTCAATTGGTGTCTGTAAATTTTTCCGTGTATGTGGTGCATCCGACTCCTCGAGGTATTTTATTTTACTTTTATGTTTCAGTTATTTTTGTGAGTACATGAGAATTGAAGAAAGAGGATCTTAGAGAGTAGTGGTGTTGGGAAAATTATAAAGTTTTGACTTAATACCAAAACCCAACTGTTCTCCAACCGAGTAGATGATCGCATCAACCTAAGTAGTGTTTTTCAGCTCGCCTGTTTGAGCTCTAGATTTTCTAAGTTTACAGGTTCAGGAAGCGAAAGACAGCAGAAGCTCAAGACAACAGAAGATCCAGCTGTGTCTACAGCAGGAGTCAACTATCAGCTGAGTTTTCCAGCTGAGCTGAGTTCAAAACGGAGCAGGGTCAAGCTGAAGATAAATCGAGCTGAGTTCAAGACACATCTGGTCCAGCTGTACAGAATAAAGGGAACTAACTCTGAAGACGTCACTTCGAGTTAGTTTACCCAATCCAGCTCTAAATTCAAAAACCAGCTCCAAAGGCAGAGTCCCGGTGTCAGAGGAAATCAATATACCTCGACCATTGAGGGATTGCCAAATCAGCATCCTAGACTTCAGAACCTAGGATGTGACACTAATGAAGACAGGTGCAGAAACGCCCAACGGCAGATTTCGAATTTAAGAAGAGTAGGTAAGATTCAAACGGCTCCTCCAACGGGTAGTCTTGAATCTCTACCTATATAAACCCGTCTTCAACTTCAGGATCAGATACAAAAAACTCTCTACAAGCTTTCATTCTCTGAAATTATCAAGCTTTCAAAAGCTCATAAGCAGTTCTAAATAGTTCAAAGAACACTTTATCTTAAAGTGTTTCTAGTCCAGAAACTGCCTAGTTTTTCGTCTGATTCCTAGGCAGAAATCATTGTATATCTTAAGCCTAGATTTCGAACGAGTTCATCTAACTCTAAGTTCTTCATTGTAAGAACTCGTTCATAGTTGGAACCCCAAACCAAACCCCTCTTTACCCAGAAAGGTTAGGTCAAGGTTACGCTTGCTTGAAGTGCGAAATTCAAGTGGTTGTAAGGTTTTTTTAGTACCCGTAAACTGAAAGGTTAGGCTTGACAGTGCCCGTAAACTGTTGGAACGCAACTCAGGTTAGAGTTGTGAAGTTGCTTGGTACTTGAAAATCAAGTGGTAGTGAATTACCAGTGAATCTGGTCGTGGACGTAGGAGGTGTTACTCCGAACCACGTAAAATCTCGTGTTATTTACTTTCTCGTTATTTTCAGATATTGTACTAATTCCATTTGCATATTGCATCTTTATCAAATCTGCATACTCAGCTGCTCCCCAAAGACAGCTGTGTTTTGTCAATAACCTTGTATAACTTGACTAAGTTGAAAACGTAAAGAATATTTTCAAGCTGAGTTTTTCTAAGCAATCGAGCTAAGTTTTCAAACCACCACTTTCCACACCGCCAGCTGACCTTCCTCAGCTGGATTCATAACTGAGCTCACAAACTCTGTTTTAAACTTGAAAAAGTTTTTAAAAATCTATCTTTGGTGTATTCACCTCCCCCGCTCTACACCAAAGACCCAGCTCAGGGACCATCAATTGGTATCAGAGCAGTGGTTCAAAAGACCGCTGTTTCTGAATCAAGAGTTTTGTCTTGACAATCTGTCAGTGGTCAACTGAACAGATCCTCTTCTGGAAAAACTCATATTATTTGATACTGTGCATATCTCAATGGATTCTTATCTTAACAGGAACCTTCCCACCTTCTCGGTCGACGATTATGCAATCTGAAAGTTCAGATTAAAAAGCTTTCTTTGTGCGCATCATGACATGATGTGGGACGTCATCACAGACGGACCCATCATCATTTACAAACAAGGAAACGAGCTTATTCCAGCTCAAGATGGTGGACAGCCAACGTATCAGCTCATTCCCAAGCCAAAGAATGAACATACCTCAGAAGAAAGGAAACAAGCTGGATTAGACAGCTTCGCAAGGAACACCATCTCGTCAACAGTCTCCAACGCCTACCTCAGCAAGATCAACAAGTGCAACACCGCAAAGGAGATGTGGGAAATCCTAGCCAAGCTATGCGAAGGGTCGGAGGAGATAAAAGAAAATAAATTCACAATCGCCTGCCAGAAGTTTGATAACTTCAAGCAGCTTGTCAACGAGTCCATCGAAGGGATGGAACTCAAATTCTCAAATATCGTGGTAGAAATTGAAACCATCAGAACTGGGAAATACACCCAGCGTGAAAAGAACCTAAAAGTCCTTTCAGCGCTCACAGCTGAATGGAACACATACAAGGTGGTACACCAAAGTCGAAGTGACTTGGGTGATCTTTCAACTGAAAGATTATTCTCCCTGCTCAAAGCCAACGAATACAACTTGAAGATTACCATGAAAGAATCTTCAAGCAATCAGAATGATGAAGAGCTGACACCTGCGCCAAAGGAGATTGCTTTCAGAGCTAACTCTGAAAAATCCACATACATGCAGTCAGCTGAGTCATCAAAGAAGGACAAGAAGGACATGAGCAAGGAAGAACTACTTGAAGAGATAGCCATGCTGGTAAAAAACTACAACAGACTCAACACCAGCAAGGGCAAGTACAAGAAGTTCGCAAGAACTTACAGAGACAAGTACGCAGCAGCTGATGAGAAGTCAGCTGACAAACGAACAGACGAATGATGCTTCAACTGTAAGGAACCGGGACACTACAGGCTAGACTGTCCTAAGCTATCCAAGAAAGATAAAGACCAACTGAAAGCTAAGGCAGCTGACAGAAGGAGAGCCTACATCGCCGACGAGGAGTCGGAGTGCAACAAAATGGAGGATAACATGTCATTTTCAGACTCAGAAGAAGAAGCACTGATGGCTCATGATGAACCTGAATGGGATACATGCTTCATGGGACAGACAGACGGAATCGATGAAGATGAGGTAATGTCAAGAACTCAAAATCTATCTAACCTCTCACCATCACACGAACACTCTACACAGGTTTCAAAATCAGGGCTACCTGATTGGAGTTTAGTAGAGAAGGTTATGAACGATTCCAAGGAGCTTCAACAGATCCTTGACATCAAAATGTATGAGAATGCCGAGCTGAAGGTGAAACTAGAAAAGAAAAAGGTATCAGAAGCAGCTGATACAACACAGCTCCAAGAGGAAGTTATTTCACTAAAAGACAAAATAATGAAACAAGATCAGCTGATGAAAGACTTCTACTATGAAAAGAAACAGCTGATGGAAGAATTGGAAAAGGCCATAGCTGAATCAGAAAAGAAGTCAGCTGAGATTATAGAGCTGAAAAGTTCCGAAGAGGTACTATCTAAGAAGATGGTAGCTCTCATCAAAGCTACAACAATAATGGACGAAATCATAAGTGCACAACGTCTAGCAGCACTCAAAGCAGGACTGGGTTACAATGAATCGAAGGATGCCACAAACATTGCTTCCACTAGTAGAACAAAGGTAATGTTTGTAAGAGCAAAAGAAAACCCAATTCCAGCAACTCAGCAACAACCGTTGAGGACACAACAGGCATCAAAAAGGCCAGCTGTGAGACAACCTCAAGCACAGATCAGACAGCAACGTGCTCAAACCCAACAAAGACAGCAGGCTGGACAGTTCAGATACCAGCAACATCAACAACACGTTGAAAGATATCAACCGAGATATCAAAGGAGATACCCAGCTGGATATCACTCATATGATCACCAGCTGGAGCACCAATTCCAGCCGAGGTATCACAAGAGACAACAGAGACAAAGGAACGTCTCAGCTGGATACCGAAAAAGACCAGGACATCAACAAAGACATGAAGCTGGGAAGATACTGAGATCAAGACCCCACCAGCAACAACCGAAGAACACAAAGAATGTGTATATCGACTCAGCTGGAAGGATCATCAGATCAAATGACCCAATTCGAGTCATCAAGCAGATATGGGTCGTAAAAGGATGTCTGTCTAACCCACAAGGACCCAATTAAAACTGGGTACCTAAATTTTGATCTTTTTTATAGGTTGCAAGGGAACGACACATCATTGAGGAGTCGATGAGAACGCTATGGTACTTGGACAGTGGATGTTCCAAGCACATGACGCACTTAAAACATCTACTCCAGAAGTATATCGAGCGTCCAGGCTCACAAGTAACATTTGGTGACAACTCCAAAGGTCTAACCAAAGGTTATGGTACATTTAAAACTAAAAATGTTATAATCCCCAATGTTTCTTATGTACAAGGACTGCAACATAACTTGCTTTCCATTAGCCAATTCTGCGACAACGGTTTTTCTGTCAAGTTTGATGCACAGTAAAGCACAGGGAAACCAAGCAGATACTACTAAGAAGGAAAAGAGAAGGAAATATGTATTTCGCTGATTGGAACAGCAGCCCTCCTGAGACTTGTCTTGTATCGAAAAGCAGCAATGAAGTCAGCTGGTTGTGGCACAGACGGCTGAATCATCTCAACTTCAAGACAATCAACAAACTGGCTAGAAACCAGCTCGCTAATGGAATCCCAGATCAAGTTTATGACAAGAGTCATATTTGCAGCGCTTGTCAACAAGGAAAACAGACAAAGATTTCATTTTCTCTCAAGCCGACGCCCTCAACTGATCGAGTTCTTCAACTCCTATACATGGATCTTTTTAGTCCAGTTACTCCAGCAAGCTTAAATGGCATAAAATATACTCTGGTCGTAGTGGATGACTTCTCAAGATTCACATGGGTGTCATTCCTGTACCAGAAGAGCGAAACAAGGACTAAGCTGTCAATCCTGCTTGAAAGGTTGTCAACTCAGAAGGAGTGCAAGATAATGTCAATCAGATCAGATCGAGGAACGGAGTTTCTGAATGAAACTATTTATGAATACTGCGAGAAGAACGGAGTTCAACATCAAACCTCAGCAGCACGCACACCTCAGCAGAATGGTGTAGCAGAGAGAAGAAACAGAACACTCAAAGAAGCAGCTACCTCAATGCTAGCCAGCTCTGCCATTCCAAAGAAGTTCTGGGCCGAGGCAATCAACACAGCATGCTTCACTCAGAATCGCTCTCTACTCACATCAAGGCAAGGAAAGACGCCGTATGAGCTATGGAATAACAGAATACCATACATTGGATATTTCAAGGTCTTCGGATCCAAATGTCATATCCTAAACAATGGAAAAATACAGCTCAAGATGTTCGACGCGAAGACTGACTGAGGAGTATTTCTTGGTTACTCTGCTGTGAGTAAAGCATACAGAGTCTTCAACAGAAGAACTCAAACGGTCGAAGTAACTCCACATGTTACCTTTGACGAATCATCATTCGAATATAGAGATTCTATCAAACGAAGAAATGAAGGAGAATCTTCAAGGCAGATTCAGACAAGAGCTCAAGAAAATCGAATCAGGAATCTGGCCGAACCATTAATATGGGATAATGAGCTAGAGGAGGAACATCAAATCAATCGGGAAACTCCACCAGCTGGAAATCAAGAGGAACCTCCGACTCCAAATCAAGGGGGAATGCCATCAGCTGGAAATTCAGACACAGCTGAATCCCCAGCACTATCTCCAGCAGAGCTTCTACAGAAGTCACCTCAAAACTCAATCCAATGAGAGTCTCTTTCTCAAGACTCAACTCCAGAGCAACTCCAAGCCAGACGAAATCTAGCCACTTCTAGCATCAATCAGCTGGAAGAAGAAATTCGTAAAAGAAGAAGATGGATTGAAGATCATCCATCATCAGCAATCATTGGAGAACCATCTGACCAAGTCAAAACCAGAAGCTCAGCCGCTCAAGCTACATCGGATCATCAAGAAGCAGCTGACACAGCTCAACTCTCAATAGAGCTAGAACTGACTGTCTATGATGAAGACACAGCTCTAATGGCGTGTTATGTAGCTCAAGTTCTAGAGCCTCAAACAATTCTAGAAGCCTTAAAAAGTGTACCCTGGACAAACGCCATGCATGAAGAGCTAAATGAATTCCTCAGAAATTGTGTCTGGGAATTGGTCGATAGACCTGAAGGAGTCAAAGTCATAGGACTCAAATGGATCTTCAAGAACAAACTAGATACCCTTGGAATCATCATTAGAAACAAAGCTCGACTAGTTGCCAAGGGCTACACAGAGTAAGAAGGAATTGACTTCGAAGAATCATTTGCTCCAGTAGCACGATTGGAAGCAATCAGACTTTTTCTCGCTTATGCAGCACATCACCAATTCAAGGTTTATCAAATGGATGTAAAGTGTGCATTTTTAAATGGAGAAATCAAAGAAGGTGTCTATGTTGAACAACCTCCAGGATTTGAAGTAGAAGGAAATAAAGTCTACAAGCTGAAGAAGGCGCTTTATGGATTGAAACAAGCACCTCGAGCTTGGTATGATACTCTATCAAATTTCATTGTATCCAAAGGATTCAAGAAGGGCTCAGTAGACAAAACACTCTTCACCATCAAGTTGGGAGAAGACATCCTGGTTGTTCAAATCTATGTAGACGACATCATCTTCGGATCAAGATCAACATTCTTATGCCAAAGATTTGGAGAGATAATGTCAAAATAGTTCCAAATGTCTATGATGGGAGAAATGAGCTTCTTCCTAGGACTTCAAGTCAAGCAATCAGCAGAAGGGATTTTTATAAATCAATCCAAGTACGTGAAAGACTTGATCGCCAAGTATGGAGTTCAATCCAGCAGAACAGTAAAGATTCCGATGAACACCAACTGGAAGATTGAACCTGGAACTGAAGGGAAGTCAGTTGATTCCAGCAAATACAGAGGGATAATAGGTTCCCTGCTGTATCTAACATCTAGTCGTCCCAGACATCTCTTTCGCAGTCGGAGTGTGTGCCAGATTTCAAGTTAATCCAAATGAAGCACACATGCAAGCAGCCAAGAACATTCTCAAATATCTCAAAGGAACTCAGAATGTTGGGCTGTGGTATCCAGCTGAAGACAATCTACAGCTGACTGGATATTCAGACTCAGACTTCGCTGGAGATCGGTTGGACAGAAAATCAACTTCAGGAACATGTCAGTTCCTAGGAAGCAAGTTGATCTCGTGGTTTTCAAAGAAGCAAACGTGCGTCGCAACCTCCACAACAGAAGCAGAATATATGGCAGTTGGAAGTTGCTGCTCACAAATTCTCTGGCTGAAACATCAGCTGGATGACTACGAAGTGAAAACTGGACAAGTTCTAATTTTCTGTGATAGCTCAAGTGCGATTGCTATATCAGAAAATCCAGTACATCACACAAGATGCAAACATGTTGACGTGCGCCATCACTTCATCAGAGATCACGTGGAAAAGAAGGATGTGATTGTTGAGAAAATTCACACAGACATACAGCGGGCTGATATACTCACAAAGCCGGTGATAGAAGCAAGATTCAAGATGCTGTGTGGATTACTTGGATTACTCAACCCAGACGAAGCTACATCCAGCTGAATGGAAGCAGACCCAGCTGGAATTCAGAACCAACCTCAAAGAACCTAGCTGAGAAAGAATCAAGCTCAGCTAGACGCCTAAGTTGAAGGATTATTCAGTTGAGGGGGAACCAGCTGGAAAAACGATCACTCAACACAGCTATTCATAACCGAGGTATCAGCTGACTACGATGATCAGCTGAGAGGTTTGCAACATCATTACATACACCTACTCATTCTGTTTTAGACAGACATCAGTCAAATCATATCTTGTCATATCTAATAAAATTTAATTAAAAGTCTGCAAAGAACTGAATCATGGAAGTTTCGAGGCAAAAGTCAAAACGCCTCAACCGTCCTCTCACGTACATTAACTCGCATTTTCTAAACAAGAAACTGACATGACGCGAGAATCACTCCCAGTCGTAGATCTTCTTATCAAACTATAAATCTTGATCGTCCATTCATCAAGAAAGTTGATATAAATATGCTAGAAGAGATACGCAAACATTTTGCATTAACCCTAAAAAGTTTTTTCGGCACTCTTTCTTCTTCCTCCCCTTTGTATTATTTGTTCTACTAACAAAAGTTGCAGAAGAAGAACATGGAATCTAGAAAGATATCTCCAGAAGCCGATCAAAGAGTCTGTCAAAGCTTCACTATGAGAGTTGCTTAACTCTCAGGAACCACAAGAAGACAGAGTTCCAGGAGAAAATGAAGCTCATCGACAGATCCGGTCTAACGCAGTGGGTGACTGCAAAGCTCAAGAACATCATTCACCAGGAAGTTGCGGAATTCTTCCTAGGAATGTCAAAGGAAAAAGACCTCCTCCGCCCCACTGTTTCTCTCAAAATAAAAGAGAGAACGGGACACACAACTCCCTGGGATGCTGAAATCAACGTCAACAAGATTCTGACAAAGGAATTCAACCTGAGAGAAAGCCCAGTTAGAACTGGACGAGATGTAGATAAAGCCGGAGTCTTTAAGAGCAGACATGTCAAAACTCTTGCTCCGTCACAGGAGGCACAGAAAAAGATGCAGGAGACAAAGCAGCATGCATCTACTTCCTTCCCAGCTGGGAAGAGGAAACAACTTGAGGAGACAAAACAAGCTGAAGCACCGTCTTCAAAGAGAAGACTCAAGTTAAAGGTGCTCAGTCAGTCAGCCGAGAAACCAGCTGACATTGAGAGAGAATTCGTAACTACTCTCCGAGGAGCAGAAGGTCCACAAGCGGTGGTTTTTTACGGTGGAGAAGAAGTTCATGTGCCAGCGTGAACATCATCATCGCCACCACCACAACGACGTATTCCAGCTGATCAACTAAGCTTAGACCCCAATCAACTAAGCTTAAACCTCACAGCAGATGGAATACTTCAACCGCCTTCTCCTCAATTTCTTTCAGCTCAATAGGGACACCAGCTTCAAGATCAACTTGTGGAAGTTGGAGCCCCTGCACCAAGCTCAAGTGGAAAGCATCATCCAGCCGATGATCACTTGCAGCTGGATGATGAAAACATGAGCTGAACCCCATAACAACCACTTCAGAAGTGGAAGGGGAATACTTAAGTCCCTCAAGAGTTGCACGTGACGCCTCAATCTCACGGATTGAAGACCTCATGCTTAAAGGAGTCACAAGCGCAACTGAAGTGCTGAATGAGACTTTCTCATTCAATCTAATGAAGTCTGAAGAAGCCAAATTGCAAGGAATGAAGTTGTGCCGTACTCAGAAGATGTCATCTCCAGTGCCAACTCATACCTCCAAGAAGATGTCATCACTTTTTAAAAATCAATTAAGGGTAATTCTAAATGTAGCTCCCAAATTACTCTTTGTAGCCCCAATATAAATAAATTATTAAAATTAATATAATTTTACAATTTTAACCCTGTAGCCCATATTTAAACAATAATTAAATATAATACTACTTCATCCCTATGACCGTCTAATATAAATTATAATTGTAATAATAATATAAACCTTAAAATAATACTAAAAAGCAGTTGATCTACTGTAGCCCCCAGACACTTTTTATGAAAGAATTGTAGCCCCCGAACTTAAACTTAACTCACGTAATTCACCGTCGTCTCTCCTCGCCAATTTTTTGCACAAATCACGTGCTTTCTTGACCTTACTACGGTGGTTGGGAGAGGTCAACCCTTCCGCCAACGGTTCCGCTACTTCGAACAATGTCGTTTATATCCCTCTCTTGTTGTTGAATCTGCCCCCTCAATCCCGTTGACGGCGACGATAGAGTTTTCGAGTTCACCGCATCATAAATCGGCAAAAATAGAGACGGAAACAAAGATACTAAAATGAATAACTATTTGAATCATTTAATTTTTCCTTACAATTATATTCCCCTATCTTTCTCTCAATTGGCGTCTGCAAATTTTTCCGTGTATGTGGTGCATCCGACTCCTCGAGGTATTTTATTTTACTTTTATGTTTCAGTTATTTTTGTGAGTACATGAGAATTGAAGAAAGAGGATCTTAAAGAGTAGTGGTGTTGGGAAAATTATAAAGTTTTGATTTAATACCAAAACCCAACTGTTCTCCAACCGAGTAGATGATCGCATCAACCTAAGTAGTGTTTTCCAGCTCGCCTGTTTGAGCTCTAGATTTTCTAAGTTTACAGGTTCAGGAAGCGGAAGACAGCAGAAGATCCAGCTGTGTCTACAGCAGGAGTCAACTATCAGCTGAGTTTTCCAGCTGAGCTGGGTTCAAAACGGAGCAGGATCAAGCTGAAGATAAATCGAGCTGAGTTCAAGACACATCTGGTCCAGCTGTACAGAACAAAGGGAACTAACTCTGAAGACGTCACTTCGAGTCAGTTTACCCAATCCAGCTCTAAATTCAAAAACCAGCTCCAAAGGCAGAGATCCCGGTGTCAGAGGAAATCAATATACCTCGACCATTGAGGGATTGCCAAATCAGCATCCTAGACTTCAGAACCTAGGATGTGACACTAATGAAGACAGGTGCAGAAACGCCCAACGGCAGATTTCGAATTTAAGAAGAGTATGTAAGATTCAAACGGCTCCTCCAACGGCTAGTCTTGAATCTCTACCTATATAAATCCGTCTTCAACCTCAGGATCAGATACGAAAAACTCTCTACAAGCTTTCATTCTCTGAAATTATCAAGCTTTCAAAAGCTCATAAGCAGTTCTAAATAGTTCAAAGAACACTTTATCATAAAGTGTTTCTAGTCCAGAAACTGCCCAGTTTTTCGTCTGATTCCTTGGCAAAAATCATTGTATATCTTAAGCCTAGATTTCGAACGAGTTCATCTAACTCTAAGTTCTTCATTGTAAGAACTCGTTCATAGTTGGAACCCCAAACCAAACCCCTCTTTACCCAGAAAGGTTAGGTCAAGGTTACGCTTGCTTGAAGCGCGAAATTCAACTGGTTGTAAGGTTTTTTTTAGTACCCGTAAACTGAAAGGTTAGGCTTGACAGTGCCCGTAAACTGTTGGAACGCAACTCAGGTTAGAGTTGTGAAGTTGCTTGGTACTTGGAAACCAAGTGGTAGTGAATTACCAGTGAATCTGGTCGTGGACGTAGGAGGTGTTACTCCGAACCACGTAAAATCTCGTGTTATTTACTTTCTCGTTATTTTCAGATATTGTACTAATTCCATTTGCATATTGCATCTTTATCAAATCTGCATACTCAGCTGCTCCCCAAAGACAGCTGTGTTTTGTCAATAACCTTGCATAACTTGACTAAGTTGAAAACGTAAAGAATATTTTCAAGCTGAGTTTTTCTAAGCAATCGAGCTAAGTTTTCAAACCACCACTTTCCGCACCGCCAGCTGAGTTATTAGCCCAGCTGACCTTCCTCAGCTGGATTCATAACTGAGCTCACAAACTCTATTTTAAACTTGAAAAAGTTTTTAAAAATCTATCTTTGGTGTATTCACCTCCCCCCTCTACACCAAAGACCCAGCTCAGGGACCATCAAGTGGCTATTAGAACATTTAGAAAGACAAATTTCGAGGACAAAATTTTTGTTAAGTGGGTAAGATTGTAACACCCTGCTTTTTAATAAGTTTTAATTTATTTTATATGAATTATTGTTATTATTATTGTTGTTTCTATTTTATGAATATTTCAACTTTTATAGCAGCTCGAAATAATTTTGTTCGGACTTAAGGGAGTCCGTAGTTGCGCCTAGATAAAAGAATAATCTCTAGATATAATATTGGTCTTAATATTTTCACTTATAAGGGTTTTAAATATTATTTTTGAGCCACACTAAGTATTTCGAAACCTTGATTTTTGTCTAATGCAAGGCTGGACTCTTGAATAGTAATAAGTGCAATATTATTATTTCATTTATGATTTTGGAGCAAGGGATAACAGATTTTTTGCTGGAAGGTATTGAAATAGGATAGAGATAAGTTTTATCTAGATGAGAATTTATAATTGTTATAGTTAATAAACTATCCGAATTTATCGTTTTCAATTCTTCCTCACGTCTCATAATCCTACTTCAACTTAAACTCTTTTCAACTCTACGTACAAATTCGGCCGCAACAGATTTCAAGAATTGGATAGGAAACCGCATAGAGGTGGTCAAAAAAATCGAAACCGCCGAAACGAACCGAAACCGAACCGCCGGTTCCGGTTTGGAATCGAGAACCGCATAGACGGTGGTTCGATTTCGGTTCCAAAGTTGCGGAACCGAAACCGCCGGTTTCGGTTCGGTTTCGGTTCCGAACCGCCGGTTCCTCCTATTTTTTTTTATTTTTTTTAGGTTTTTATCTATATTTATGTTACGATTCATATTTATTTCACCTAAATGTTACGTTAGAATGCATAAAATTACAATTAAACAAGAAAAAATAGCAAAAACTGAAAAAAAAATACAAAAATTAAATTTCAAAATATGCGGTTCCGATTTGGAACCGCCGGAACCGAACCGAATCTTGCGGTTCCGGTTTGAAACCGAAACCAAAGTGAACGCAGTTCGGTTCCGGTTCTCTTGGAATGGAACCGAGAACTGCCGGTTCGGTTCCGGTTCCGGAACCGAACCGAACCGCGGCCACCTGGCATAGGGCCCAAAAAACATGTACAGCAGGCTCCATACTCCAACAGTGTCGGGGCGTTTTGTGTCAACAATTTGGTTATGAAACTCTAGTTATAACTCTGTTAGTATGGTTTATGTTAGCATCTAAGTTTATGCTTCATTACACTTTAGTACATTTTTATCTAATTTTCTTCCCCTTGCAGAGGCTTTTCTTCCTTAATGGATAGCAGGACCTGTCGGCCTTTTTGCTTGTGGACTTGGGTATTGTAAAATATCCTGCTTATAGATGTATAATCTGAGAGCACATTTTTTCAAACAGGAGTGACTTGCTATCATATCTAACTTAAAAAAAAAAAACATTTTCCTTTTTCTAAGGGCTACACAAATTATGGTTGAATCTCTTGACGAGAACAACTCGGAGTTGGTCTTAAGATGTATAGAGATATGTGTTTCACGCATGTCAACTTGTTCGAGAGAGAATAAATCTTCAACTGGTGGATCAATTAATGGATGCTTTTTTATCCCGGTTCTCCGCCTCATGGGTGTTTCCTTTTTTGAGCGTGAGAAGAGGTAAGTACAAACTCTCATGCCTATTCCTTTGCAATTCCTTTTACTGAAGCTCTACAACTGATAAATGTTTCGAAAACGAGTTGCGTTCTATGGTGGTTCTTTGTTCCAATGAAAAATGACATGTAGAAATACAAAAGCTAAAACATCACATGCAAAAATAAATACATTCATTTCTGATAGAAGGAGGGGATATTGGACTTTGCGGCTTTCTGTTGATTTGGAACATCTTGGGCGTTGCAGAGGATGGTTTACATGATCCGTGGGTTCGTGCAGGTTCAAGAGTAGCTCTCCACTGGAAAATACCCAGTTATTCTAATTCTGCTAATAGAAAGATTTTTCAGGTACAGGGCAACTTGAGTTGTAGCTCAATATCGTTTAATGTTCAAGGAAGACCATTGAATGGTAAAACAGGGATGAAGAGCATCTTTTACGGTGAAGATGGAGAACGATGTCTTGCACTACAGTATTATGCTGGGGAAGGAGGCGGCTGGCGCGGTTTTCACACAGAGAGTGGCATTTGGCAGAATAGCTACTCATCACAACATGCCTGTCGAGGGGTGAACTGGGAGAAGCACTCTTTGTCTGATCTTCGAGCTGCTGCAGACATCTGGCTCAGGATTATCGGAGCTGGTCCAGTGGCATGCCCGACTTGCTGCTATGGCGTCTCCATGACTGCTACAGAGGTGAGGCAAAGCTCGTGGAAGTGAAAGGTCCCAAGCGCGCGTGGCTACTCTTCCTTATCGACTGCGGCTTCAATGTCGAGGTTTGCAAGGTAACTCCGAAACCACTAGGAACATCACATGACAGCCCCTTGTTGGTTGAAAATGAAGCATGCTTCAATATTTATTTATGTATACACAAATATTTACACACACATTCTTCTATTTCAAGCAATTTTGTATATTATATTTACTTATACATATTTGAATTATTCTGTAATCATTACTTAATTCATTACTTAATTGGGACTTGGTAATTCATAATCTATTATGTATCTATTAAAAAGGCAGTTTGAAATCTCAAATCAAATTTTACCATCACTCAAGGAGTTTTTGTGTTAACTGTGTCTATGTTATTTTATGAGATATTATAAGATTCTAGCACTTTTAAGGAAAAAAAATACTAATAATAGTATTACTTTTTAAAAATACAATAAATAGCACTTTATGACTTTTCTATCCCTCATAATTTTATTTATAAAATTCACCTTATTTTAATATTTTTACACACAGACATTCTCACTCACATCTCCTCCACCAACTTCTTCCCCTTCAAAGAATCCCAAAATTTTGGTCTTCATTTCATCCGCCGCCGCCATCCTCCCCCACCCCAAACCCGCTGCAACCACCCAAATCGCCGCCTTCCCCACCGCTCTCTACCACACGTCGTCCGCCTCCCCCACCAAAGCCCTCTCCATCTCCTGCTCATCTTCCACCCTCCAGATCCCCACCTTCGCCGCCTCCACCACTGATCGTGTCTTCAACTTCGCCGCCGGTCCCGCCACCTTGCCGGAGAATGTCCTTTTCAAGGCCCAATCGGACCTCTACAACTGGTGCGGCTCCAACATGTTGGTCGTGGAGATGAGCCACCGCGGCAAGGAATTCCTCTCCATCCATCCAAAAGGCCGAATCAAATCTCCGCACCCTACTCAACATTCCCTCCAACTACACCATCCTCTTCCTCCAAGGCGGCGCCACCACACAGTTCGTCGTGCTACTGCTCAACCTCTTCAACCACCCCGATCTACATCTGATTACACATTATTCTTCATGTGATTTCATATTATTTTTTATGTGATTTCACACTATTCTTCATGTGAATTCACATTATTTTTCATGTGAGTTCACGAATTATATATGAAATCACACAAATTATAATGTGATTTCACATTATTTTTTATGTGAATTGCAGCAGCGGAAGTTGGGTTTAGAAGCGGCGGTAGAAGATTCTTATAGGAGTTATACCTGTCATTGTGGAAGAGAAGATTTGCAGAAGTCGTTGTCGGCGTTGTACGCGTTCATCGACGATAATTGTTGCCGATCAGAAGTGTGGCGGCGGAAGGCTGATCAGTTTGTATTGTGGCGGCGGCGAAGAGAGTGGCGAAGTGGAGAGAGTGGGTGGGGATGGAAGAAATGTGTTTATTAATTAAAATTCTATGATTAAATCAAATTAATAAAACATAAATAAAAACGAAAATTCAAATAAAATTAGGAAGGGCAAAAAAATCCATAAGTGCTAGTTTTTGTATGTTTTAGAATAAGTGCTAGAATTAGTATTTTTATCTGTAAAAGTGCTATTTACCCACTTCTCCCTTATTTTATTGCAAACAAGAAAAAAATAATACTCTTTTGTAATCAAGAATCGTATTCTTTACGTTCTTTAATTAATGATTAATCAAACTTAAACTCTTTGTAATATATATAGTAGGCTTGTTTTCTCGTTCACAATTTTAATCCAATCACATAAACTGAGCAAATAATATATCAAATTCGGGGTCAAAAAGATATAATATGTTATTGTTATCTATCAATTTAAGAGCTACCTTTCTTTTAAACCAAGGATTTTAGAAATAAACTAACAATACGAACAAGGAAAAGAGAAATCAACCACAATATTGGGATAATAATTCGTGGCTATTCGAGCAATAGCATGTGCCACATTATATTTCAATTATTTTTTATTTAATCCTTAAAAATATTTTTATATGTAAAATTGAGGAAAATTTTTATGTAAAATTAGTGCATAAATAATCCAAGAAGAAAATTTCCAATCTATTTATTTATTCATCATCATCATCATCATCATCATCATCAGTCTTTATAAGCTTATGTTAATGTCAACCGATTTTATCATATCACAGTATCAACCACGATGGTCACAGAAGCCAACGACGCCGTTTCCCCCCAAACTCTCAACCACCGCCGAATTGTCTCCGACAACCTCCAGCGGCGGCGGCCTTATCTTATCAATTACAGATGTGATGCGCTCCTTCCTCACCAAATCTTCCACAGATTCCCATCTATCGGAAGAACTCAGAGACCTTTCTTCCTCGCTTAGCATTCAGTCGACCGCACCCTACCAATCCCTAAAAACGATCTGGTTCGGATCCAAACCTGATTTCAGACCTCATTTATCCTCTCTCCTCGCCGGTTCTAATTTCGTCTTCACTAGCCCCAAGCCCCGGCAAAAGGTAGATTCATTTATTCTAGGGTTAGAATTTCTAATCCGCATATCTGTGTGTGATTCAATTTTGAGTTTTGGTGTTTTAATTTTTGAATAGAGCGAGGAGTTGAAGGCGAGATTGAGAAAGCTGGAGGAAGCAGCTGAGAGGAAGGCGTACGATGAATTCGTGAAGGACATTACTCCGAGGAAGCCTGTGGAAGAACCTTTTTCTTCTTACAAAGATCAACTAGGCTTCGGTAATTTGTTTGACTCTTGTCTTTCGAATTTTCTTACTTTATATCAACAATTCAAATCAAAATTGCCCCGAGCTATACATGCTAGGTGTTTTATCAGTCTTATCTAGAGTTATAAAGAATGTGTGCGTGCGTGTGTGTGTGTGTGTATTCATAGCTTAAATTTAAGAAAGGAAAGCATATATGATGATAGCTCTATGAAAGTATTTGGGATGTTCTTATTTTTCTGTTTACTTTTCAGCAATCAATTTTAAGTTAATTCATGCTGTTTCACCTTAGAACCTAATGTGCAAACTGTGTGGTAAATCGTGGGAAATATCAACAGATATAGTGACTTTTAAGCTGAATAGGTATAAAAAACATTATATTTCATATGTAAGCAAAACCATAATTGTGTTTGCCTACATCTATCTGAAGGAGTAACATAGAATTCCTATGTTTCAACTATGAGATTTTCCTGTTCTCTATTTGATTTCCCGACGTGTTTACTGATTGTATCAGTAAAGAAAAGTGAGCTAGGTGGTAATGGAACAGCTCTTTTTCTTGATCTTTTCTTCCAGATTTCTAGGATTTTCCAGTTTTCATTATTCTGGAGGTTGCCTTTTCTTTCCCATATGAACTTGACTAATTCGTATTTCAACCCTTCTTTCCTCGCCTCTAAAATTTGAAATCTTTTTCTGGATCTATTGAGGATTTTGGAATTGTGATATTCTCACAGTTTATTTATTAATCATACTTTAATATGACTATTCCTTGTGATCAACGATGTCATGACAACCTTACAGGATTACACGTTGTGGTCACAATGTTTACTGGATACTTGGTTGGGTATGCAGCATTCCGGGCCCTGTTTGGCCAAAGTCCTCCCATGGTAGTTTCCGTTATGCAAGTTCTTTATCGTTCGTGAATTTAGAGAAAAAGGGAGAGAAAGCCCTCCTTTACATTCGAGTCTAATTATTCTAGTTCTATGACCGTATACTTTCTTGATGGCAATTAATGTCGTGTTTCTTTGCTCTTCAGAGTGCTGCTGGAGGCATCCTTGGTTTGGTCGTGGCAATGCTAGTCGAGACGCTTCTGTTTATACTCAGATTTTCTGACCTAGGTGCTGAATCCTCATCTTCTGGTTCCCGTCCTTCCAATTTGAAGATAAAGAAGAATCAGTAGGTTTGGATTAAGACATTCTTTTAACAATTTTGTTTTTCTTGGAAGATTGTATGAGAGTAATATTATTTATATTACTTTATCCTAACATAGCTACCAAATGAACCCTAAATTTCAAGTTTTTGTTATCTGCGTTGAGTTAACACAAGTTACACAACATTAGTTTGTTTTGGAATAAGATGTCGGTATGAAAGCACATACAGTACTAATTAAAGTGCATGTTTGAATTAACTTCAAAAGAATATAGTCTACTCCCATCTATTTTGGGCCCTGACTGGTTTTTCTCCTTGTTCCGGTGGGCTCGGATCAAGTTGGATCGACGATTTGACACCTCTACCTATGGGAGCCCAACAATTATAAAAGAGCTTAGCCAGTCCTAGCCCGATATTTCTAATTTTCCTATTATTATTATTATTATTATTATTACTATTATTATTATCATCTTTTTTTTTATTTTGGAGTTGGTGGAGGGGAATAAAAATTGAACTTCAATTTTTACCTTTAAATGAACGATGAATACTACTGGATTATGTGCTAGTGGTTAATATTTTTATTTATCTCTTACTTAAAAATATTCAATTAGTTCCCACCGGATGGACATCTCAGCTAGAAGTGGCCAAAAGAATCGGAACTGTCGGAACCGAACCCAAATCGAACCTAAACCGGCAGTTTCGGTTCCAGAACCGAACTGCCGGTTCCGGTTTGGAACCGAGAACCGCATTGACGGCGGTTCGGTTTCGGTTTCAAAGTTGTGGAATCGGGAACCGCCGGTTTCGATTCGGTTCCGGAACCGAACCGCCGGTTCCTCCAATTTATTTATTTATTTTTTTATGTTTTTTATCTATATTTATGTTGCAATTCATATTTATTTCACCTGAATGTTACGTTAGAATGCTTAAAATTACAATTAAACACGAAAAAGTAGCAAAAAAACGAAAAAAAATACAAAAATTGAACCCTAAAATATGCGGTTCCGATTTGGAACCGCCGGAACCACGGAACCAAACCGAACCGAAACTTGCGGTTCCAGTTTGGAACCGAAACCGAAGTGGTCGGCGGTTCGATTCCGGTTCCGGAACCGAACCAAACCGCGGTCACCTCTAATCTCAGCATTGTTCAAACTTTCAAATTTACGAAAAAAAGTCATACAAAATGTTCAACCATTTCGCAAAATAAAATTGAAAGACATGAATCGATAGATGTAAAATTGCTACCAAAACCTTAGATTTTGGAATTATATCCACAACTCGAATTAATTCGATTAAATGACCGTGATGGATGAAAATGGACATAATTAAGACATACTATATCACATTCACGGCAGAATGAGATTTGGAAAGGTAAGAATTTCTTCTCTATTTTCTACATTTTTTTTCTTTAGATAAAAAAGGTACTCCCTCCGTCCCGTGATAAGTGACCACATTTCCTTTTTGGGTTGTTCCGAAATAAGGGGTCACTTTCCTTATAAGGAAATATACCCTCTCACAAAAAGTTATGGCCCCATCACTTTCTATCTTTAGCCACTTATGGTAGGACAGAGAAAGTTATGGCCCCATCACTTTCTATCTTTAGCCACTTATGGTAGGACAGAGGGAGTATATAATATAAGTGGAATGTGCTAAATAAATAAATAAATAAAATTGTTCTAAATTAACTAGTCGCCATTAAATTTAGAATAATGGAAATTCCGATTTTAGTTCAAATTAAATGAATTAGCTCAAAAATAAAAAATAAAAACTAAAAATAAAAAATAAAAGAAGAATCAACTATAAAATACCAGAGGAAAATTGCGGAAAGTTTCTCAGTAGGATTTATCATTTCTCTGCGTGAACCCTCTCCTCCCTCCTTCCCCGTTTTACTTCGACTCCACTTCGCTTCCGCCCGCCGCCCGCCGCCTCCGCCGCCGCCGTGTTTGGAAAAAGTAGACACGAGTCTCGATTTTTAATTAAGGGTATGTCCTTATGATTATTTTTTCAGCTCTTTGAAAAGATCGTTACCAATTGTTTTGGATTTGTTGAATTCGGAATTCTGAGTGGGAATGGTGTTTAGTGTGTTTGGAGCTTTGAATGCATTATTATGACAATGCATTGTAATAATACATAAAATATATTATTTTAGTACATAAAATGTATTATTATTTTTTATGTGAAAAATATTTTGTATGTAAACCAACCCATATATATATATATATATATATATATATATATGATTTCTGGCTGAAATTTGCACATGACTTCATAGAAGCAATGTTACAAATTACATTAATTCGAACAATGACGAGCCGGAATTTTGTTCAATTTCAGTTAAGATTGATTTAATCAGTTCAATTTCT
The DNA here is from genome assembly GCA_031470985.1 of Agastache rugosa. Lineage (NCBI taxonomy): Eukaryota > Viridiplantae > Streptophyta > Magnoliopsida > Lamiales > Lamiaceae > Agastache > Agastache rugosa. The sequence continues at coordinate 19,289,274 of CM062604.1, forward strand.
TGGATTGGAATTATAATACTATTTGTCTTGGTTGAGTGTTGTAAATAGGCGATTTGGGTTATAATTTCTAATTCCACATCTTACCTTTGAGTGACCATCCCCATTTTTTCCCCCAAATACACAGACGTTCATTAATCAAATAGAATTATAACAATACTCAAGAGCAAAGATAGTCAATTATATATCACACCATAAAATAGAATGTTATCTAAATCTTTTCCTATACAAGCTAGCTCATGTATACCTTTATTCGTCTCCCAACGCATATGATTGAATAATTGAACACAATCTTAGGGCCGGCCCACACACTAGCCTAATTGGGGCAAATGCCTAGGGCCCCAAAATTTTTAAAAAAAATTCATTAGTAGTATGTGAAAAAAAAAATCCTCAACGGGAGGAAAGAAATTTACAGATATTACATTAGTCCCACAATAGACTTGCAACTATAAATTGAAAATATGAGTTGAAAATGAGGTATTCGAAAAATTTAATCTTGAAGTTGTTATTGATAATTTTGTTTCTCAAAATGCTAAAAAATCAAAATTATTTCAATAATTATTTGATCATTGTTTTTGGTTTATTGTAGATGTTACTAATGTTTTCTTTAAAGTTAATATTGTAGTTGTGCTCTCTCAGAAAAAAAAAAAAATTGTAGTTATGAAGTCATGCAAATATGGAAAAATAAAAATAATGAAAGGATTTTTTTTTTTCTTTTCGCCTAAGGCCCCGAAATGTCAGGGTCGACCCTGCACAATATTTATTTGCCTATGTGATAGCTACAAACAAATCCTCATATCTAAATCCACAATTATTTTATATAAAGTAAACATATCTGGAAGATTCCTATACACTTAACAGAACATGTTCTCTTTATTTGTTTAATGTCTTAACTAACGTAATGGAATTGTTTACACTCATCAAAGATATGGTTAGTGGTTAAAGCAATCTTATATTAATTAAGAAAGCGATCGAATTAGTTCAACTTATCTAATTATCATCAAACTCATGGTTAGGTAGATGTAGCCATCATAAGAATTAATAAAGATTAAAGAAATTACTTGATTAAATTGTCTTCGTTTCCTCCAACCTAAGAACATTTTCTTACCACTACTAGAAAAAAAAGGCCAAGAGTAATGCATTTAAACCATGGAGATATCATTAGATTGATATCTCTAATGGTTTTATACGTGGCAGCATCTCATTGACCCTTAGCAGAATATTCTAACCGTCTCACATGTGGACAAAGATATAAAAGATTTGAAAAGACTGACGTGGCAACTATGCGTGGTATGCATGACATTTGGAAAAGACCGTAGTACCCTCAACATTCACAAGTAGTAGTCCTTGTAAAAGACAAAAATATCTTCTGAGCGCACATATCTAAATTTACTATTTTGCCCTCATTGTAAATATCTATAAATACGACTTCCATATACTGAAAACATCATAGTATCTTATGTATTTTCACGAATAAATGCAACACTCTAATATTTTAACGTAATTCTTTTTAAAAAAAAAGTAATTTCTCTATATTTCTGGAAAATTTGAGAAGGACTGCGATAAAGCTTCAAGTCTTCTTCGATTAAATCTTTTCAGACAAGACTATATTTGTGTTTCTCGACAACCAATGCTCATTTCACTAGCTTTTTCCTATTTTGAAAAAATATTGTTGATGTCAGATTTAAGGTAGAGGCTACAGTGCAATGCACAAGCAGTCTGCTTGCCACGTATTCGGACCTTTAATTTTTTTTAAATGCGAAAACAGAAGTTTCTGTTTGCTGCCTCAGTTAATGCAATCCTTTCCAATGGGTTCCACATATTTTTCACCGGCAGTCACCTTATTTCACCGGCGATGTATTTCTCCGACGACCGGCTCATCGGCAGAACAATATTCCGGCTCGGCGATACGAGGCCGACTTGATAACGTCCTCGGCTCATCGGAACTCCCAGTATTCCAATTTCTGCTCCGCCCTCTGCTGTCAATGCGTCCGTTGGCATTCCCGAGGACTCAAAGCTTCCTCCACAAGCTTTCAATTTATCCCGGCATGTGATATTACCCCAGGCACGAGTTTCAGGCAAAGGGCATGAAATACCGAAATGTCGATTTTACCCTTATAGAAAGGCGGTAGTTGAGGGTAATTCTCGTCATTTTTCTATCAATTTGGATTTATTAAACTCTGCTTCAAATTCAGAATTGTAAAGAGCATATGAAATTCGCGGCGCGCTCCCGAGCTCCTTCGTTCTCTCATCTCTTCCTTTCTTCCTTCTTCTCTCTTCTCGCTACCGCTCTGTTATCCTCCATTTAAATTTATCTTCATTTGAACAAAAGCCTGCATTTCACGCTGTACTCTGCTTCAAAGGTATTTTTGTCAGATTTAAGGTATGTTTTCATATTATAAACCTATAAACTGCATTTAAAAACTATAAATATGTTAATTACTTGTTTTCGTTGTTTTTGTCGTTGCAGGTTTCTTGTTTCCATCCATTGATTAACGATTTCGAGGTAAAAAATTATAATTCACTTAATTAGGGTTTTGTTAGGGGCTTATCCCCATGTGTATTTATTCCAAAGTTCTGAATTTCGCTGGAAGTATGTTTTTTATTTTGTGAATTACGAATTAGGTTTATCGATGAAAGGTAATTTTATTTTTAATTAATAAAGTATATATTTTTTTTATCCTTTGGCCTTTAATTAATTGATTGCTTGTCTATCTACATTTTTTTCCCTTATTTTTAGATAATTATGGATATCGATTTGAATGTTGGCCTAAATAATGAAGTTTCAGACGATCATGTGTCGGATTGGCATTCAGTTGACTCTGCAAATTTTTAGATGGTTGTTGTAAAACATGTTGGGATGATACACCTATAGGGGGCGTTTGGTTTAATGAATGAGATAAATAATGTTGGATAGGATAGTGTAGGTTGTGATTATTTAGATTATTACTCTTGTGTTTGGATTGTTTGATTGTGGTGTATGATAATTGAAGGACTATGTGAGTGTGTGCTACTATGTGTTGTGTGTGTGAGTGTGTGTGCTACTGTGTGCAGTGTGTGTATGTTTTGTGTGTGTGTGTTTATGTGTGATTATTTTAGAATTTTGCATTATGGATTAGACAAGGATTAATAATCACTCCAAATTTGGGATGATAAGTTATCATCCATTTGCATGATGGATCACGGGCCTAGTTATTCATCACAGGTTTCATCATTCAAACCAAACATGTGATTAGGTAGGATTATATTATCAATCACTCCTTATCTTGCAAACCAAACGCCCCCATAGAACAGTTACTTAGTGATGATGACAAAATTGATGATGGCCAGAATGATGATGATCTGCTTGTGAAAGTGATGATGATCCAGATAAGGAAGTTAGTTGTACAGATGGATATGCAGAAGAGAAATGTGATGGGGAGGAAGATGTTAATGATAAGAATTTTTTTATAGCTCTATGTAGGGCAATCGAGAATCGATTAGTTGGTTCCACTCTTGATTCTTTGGTTCCACTCTTGATTCTCTTGATCAGACTTATCTTTTGTATTGCCAGTATGAAAGACTTATGGGTTTTAGCTTGATGAAAAGTATTAAGGATTATTACTTTAAAACCACTGAAGTGCGCATCAAAAATTATTTATGTTCTTACCATGGCAGTAGCAATCAAACCTGTTCCGATGAAGTTTTAGCGAGTTATAAAAACCAGAATTACAGAACACATTGTGATACCTAATTAGTCATGGTTTGAGAGCGAAACGGACCCTGGAATGTGGTTAAGTTTCAGAAGGAACACAACCATGAATTGGTTCCTTACGAGCAAAGTTATATGTTGCGTTCATGTCTGCAAATGACACATGCTAACAAAAGTCTCATAGAAGCTCTTCATTCTGCTGGTATTCAGATTACCACTTCATGCCATTTTTTGAAGAAGGAGTCCGGAGGACCAACGAATACTGGTTTCACCAGAAAGGATGCCCATAATTATATTACTTCCTTGAAGCAGAAGACCAAGGTTGAAAATGGTGATACTGATGCTTTATGTACTTTTTTTCTTTCTAAAGAAGGCAAATCACGAACTAGGATTCTATTGGGATGTGCAGTCCCATTCCGATGGTCGCTCAATGAATTTCTTCTATAGGGATCTTCGATGTGCAACGGATTATGAATATTTTGGTGATGTGTTAACAGTGTACAACACACATAAAACTAACAAATACAAGCTAGTTTGCATTCCTTTCATCGGCATTAACCATCACATGAACAACGTGTTGTTTGGTATTGGATTTCTATCCAACAAGAATACGAGTTCATTTGATTGGTTGTTCTCCACATTCTTGGACTCCATGTATGGTAAAGAACCGGACATCATCTTTTCTGATGAGTGTCGAGCCTTAATGAATGACATTGATGCCAATGTCAAAACTGCAAGTCATCGTCTCTGCCAGTAGCACCTTAACAGGAATGCGCCTTCACACTTTGGAAAGTGGAATAGACATAAGGAATTTAATAATCAGAGGTATCGTTGCGAGAAAGGTTGTGGCAGCCCGAAAAGTTTGAGAATGAGTGAAAATTACTTGTTGACCAGTACAAATTATCACCTAAATGCAAGAGTTAGTTCAAAAAACAATACAAGTTGAGACGTCATTGGTCTTCTACATTCACGACGACTAAATTCTATGCTGGCTGCATGCAACCTCACGTATTGAAGTGACGAATAAGGTTCTTAAGGAATTGTGTGCTTCTACTGGAAGTATTTTGATGTAGTTGGCAAAGTATTTTACCTGGAAGGTCTTCAAGATATTTGAGGTTAAGTATTCACATTTAGGTAACGTGAAATTAACTAAAAAGCCTAATGACCTTGATGTTGATTTCTTGCAATATTTTGCTTTCACTGATGTTGATCACGGCAAAACGAGAACTGTTACGATTATAAATTTGAAAATTCAATAAAGTGTAGTTGTCATATGTGGAGAACACCAGTATTTTATACAGGCATATTTTTAGGGTCTTCTTGGACTTGTACATAGAAATCATCCCCCGATCAGTATTTTCTGAAAAGGTTTTCTAGAACAGCCAAGATACGTAACTGCACGAATTATGATAATGGATATGCCAAAACTGGTTGTGCAGATACTTTCGATGAACTATCATTTGTTAGTCATGTCATGCGCTTTACATGCGACCTGCTCGAATTTGCCATGAAAAATACTAAATATCGTTCCGTTATTCTTCATCACAATGCACTGCTGCAAGCAGAGATATACAAAACCATGGGTGTTGATACCAAAAATTCGAGTAACAACTGTTGGAAATGGACCTTTCCAAATTTTGGTGTTCGGCACCGTTGCCAAAATGGCCTGATAAGGGAAACTCACTTGTACAGAGTCATTAGGACCGCCATAAGAAGCGGAAAATTAATTCACAAGAAAAACCCAGTAAAGGTTGAAGCTACTGTTTACCTTTTTAACTATATTCATTATTAAAAAAAAACTTATAATCTTGTCAACATGATGAAATTAATTAAACATCTTCCTAATATGATTTTGCAGCCTCACATGTTGACAACCATGGCAAAGGTTCACAGGTTCTCAAGATAATATGCCTGCGTCTTCTTTGGGATCACAATTTTCCAGATATTATAATGAATTGAAGGCCAATACGAACCCTAATACTCCATCCATTTCGCAAACCCACTCGACGACGGGTTGGACCAATTCTATGCATTATGTATATTTTATTTATACATGAAATCATGCAAATAAGGATATTTTTTTGTTATGATTGGCTCTGACACAGGTTTTTTTTTAATGCTTTCTTTATCAGGAAAGGCCCGGTTTGGACCCTCTATTTATGCATGCCACACAAAGACACCATAATTTATTTACAATTATTGGAGGTAATTCTTTGCTGCTGTGAAATCTATATTTGTCTTCCCAGATATAATTTATTTGTCTTCTTCTACTAGCGCATTGAATTCAGGTTAAATATATTTTTGATATACCGCGGTATCTTAATATTGCAATTTTAATACTTTTTTTTAATTAATCTTTTTTCGAGGATGCACTCTTCCATCTTGCAACACAACATCTCTCTTACCACTTTTGTACCCTTTTGTTGAGGTAATTTCTAGTGCCTCTAAATTTTAAACTTCTCTCTCACTTGGCAAGCACTTGATTAATCCCTCCCATGCAGTTGTGAACATAGCAGAAAAAAATTTATCTTAGAACATAAAAGAATTTACTAGTGGGTTGAAATGATCCCACAACATTTATTTATTCGTCATCGGTTCTGTAGGGGGTAAAATACCATATATAAATGTTGGAAGCCCTATATTTTGACAAACATAAAGAAAATGGCTCTACCTAAATCCATTTCCCAGAAAAATCTATTTTACACGTCACCTTGGTCCAGAAATATTAAATCTCTAGTGCTCAACAATCTTGATTTGGAGTGGTTAAGAGGTAACTGGATTGCGGACGTCGATAGTGAAAACAGGATATGCGTAGAGCGGGTGCATAACATGTTGATGCATGAACCTTACTGTGTTCGCATTTCACTTCCTGAATATCATTGTAAAGTGAATGAGTGGGAGTCTCGATACAATCGATTCTCCTCTCTACTACGATCAAAAGGGGTTTCTTATTATGAAGCCACAAATATAGTTACAACTAATTGCACAGTAATTGCCCAAGTTGTATGACATTATATCCGTGAAATATCATGCATTTTCTTACCCTTCATCTGACCCTTTTAATTTTGACATCTGACCCTTTTAATTTTGTAACAAAGCAACCCAGATGCCTTGTGTTATGTGGATGAAGGAGTGGTTAGCTGGCATTTTTTGAAACGGCTTTTTGAAATTCATCTTGTTGTCTTTGACAGTGTGTCGCTGCAACATGAGAGGCCACAGAGTAGCTATGACTCCGATGGACAAGCAACTGATGGAGCAACAAAAAGACGATTATATTTTTAGTTTCTGTTTCTCTAATATTAAAGTTTTTTGGAATGTTAGATTTCCTGAGCTTCACTATTGTTCTAGAAACAATAATATTGCATATCGATATAAAATTATATTTTTCAACAACTTTTTCTGTTAATAGTGTGTTCCGCAATCCACTCCACACTATCTATATATGCAGGTTCTATCATATTAATACATATGCAGCAAAAAAATTCCATGGAGCCACTCACACTGGTCGATGGACTCGCCACATGGAATATTTGGTCCTCTCCCAACTAAGTTGGGAGAGAAGAAGATGTAATGTGGCAGATCCTGCCCAGCGTAAAGAAATCATCATACAGCAGGCCAAACAAAGTATGAATGCGATGGCTACGAGATTCCACTCGAAGAATATTATGGGGAGTTTTGGGAGTGGGAATAGCATTACAACAACTATAACTCCTTTGTCAACCGAGTAGATGTGAGGCACGACATACAGAGGTACAAAGTGGAAACAAATGACAACGTCTGGACTGTACTATAAATAAAGGTTAGGTCTTCATGCCCCTATCTACTCAAACTGAAAAAAAAACGATTCTAGCAAAAACATGGCTCCACCGGCGCCTATCTCATAGAATGGGCTTTACTACTGGGAAATTTGGATAAGGGCCAACGAAAAAATTGTACTCCGCTATCTTCACAATGAATGTTTTCACGAAAGGCTGCGAATGACGTCTTCCTATATGGGTGAATATTTTGTTGTAAGCCTACATCAGTTTATGCATCGTGGTCGTGCTTACGGAAAACTGAAGGATGTGTGGCATAAATTTTGGGAATGGCGCAAATGGTATAACAATTTCTCTAGACTTATTGGAATGCGATCTGTGAGGTATGATGCAGCTCGTAACAAAGTAACCGCTGGTGACGAAGTGTGAGAGTATCTCGCTGAGGTAAGAGAACTTTTAATTCGGCATTCATATATGTTTGTTTACTAAATACACTGACTCGACATTCATACAAGCAGTATGATCAGGAGTTGTTATGCTACATGAATGAAGGGGAGGAAAATTGGTGTTACTTGAAGGACACTTTCACCGTTCCTGCAAATACTTATGATGCGGAGGAAACAACTGATAATGTAGGGGAGGTCGTGTCATCATGGGCAGGGGAACGACGTGATTGTAATCGACTCGGATATGAGCGACGAGATATAGGCATTTCGGTTATGGGGGTAGTATGGAGTTCTAGTATTCTATGGTTTGTTCTAATTCGTTGTTTTATGTAGTAGTAGTAGTGGTCTTTGTTCGTGGTGTATTAATGAGTATGATGCAGGTCTTTGTTGTTGCTAGGCGATGGAGTTAAAACAGTCCAAAATTTTTTATCGTAATTTTGCTCCACCTACAAGTGAAAAGAAAAGCAAAAGACCATAAATTATTGCCGAATTCACGAAATATAAATAATGGAATGGAAACCTAGAACTTAAATACTGGATATATATATAAATGATGTTGCAGTTAAAACAGTCCAAAATATTTTATCGTAAGCATGAATAAGCAGCACCCAAAATATTTTAACTTATACAAGTCTGCCAACAATAAATTCGAATGCATATTGAACCGAAATTTAGAGTAGTTATATGACATTACAAAACCAGATTTAAATGATGTGTGTTCTAATCACAATTTCCCTTTCTTTGTCTTTGCTCTCCTTTTCTAACCTACGATATCATATGCCTTCGGTCCGACGTCTTTCATATCAACACACAAGGACTTTCTAAAGTTGTAGAGCAATTGGCCGAACTCCTACTCGCTGTAATTCGGAGGGCACAATATTGATACCGGCTGGCCCGCCATGAGGCACTGAAGAAATTTCATTGCTAAGACTCCGCAATCATGATTATTGGGTTGTTGAGGTGGATGTTCGAAAACAATAATGGGCCATGTAGGTTTCAATTCGGAACCATCTTCAACAAAATCCCACAGACCATCTCTCTCCAGTAGCCATGGCAACATACTTGAAAACATCTTGTATGTCCTTGGCTGCCACAACCAATCGCGAAAGAGAGTCGTACACGACTATTTCTTGTTTTGCAAAATCCACCTCATAGCATGCTCAATGTTCTTCAGGAATATAAGCAATGCCAAACAATTTTTCAACCTTATTCCATGGGATAGGGCGGTCATAAGGTCGGTTGCCGTTGACATACTCCAAAATCATGCTGGAGGAAGCAACTATGTTTTCAAGGGAAAAGGGCTTGTTGTGTTACACCAAAAGTAAGTCAATAAAGTATGCATTTAAAACTAACAAAGTTTAATTACGTAAACAGAACATATAATGTAAGATGAAGTGAATATGTAAAACAGGAAACTGACCCAGCACTGATGATCTAAAGCCGTCCACTTCTCGATGAATAAATTGGGTGACTCATTTGCTTTAATAAGCACCGTATCAAGCAAGGAATCAATAATCTAAATACGGAGAAAGATGCTTATTTAGTAATGCGCATAAGAAAACCAAATAATAGAATTTAGTAAGCATATGATGAAAATTAAATGGTTAAAATCAACTCACTCCTAACTCAAGCAATCCCCGACAACTCCATATCGGGTGGAACCATTTTGCAGTTGCTTCTGGATCATGCGGCACAGTAACAGCTAAGGAGTTATCCCTGAAAAAATTAATTGATGTAGATGTTATAAAAAACACAAGTCGAGAGTTGAACTACCGGATGAGGTCATAATATTCAATTTACTATCGAAGAACTCACCCTTTTTTAATGTTTGCACGGTACCACTTATCAAAGGCCAGGGTTAAACTACCGGATGAGGTGATAAGAGGATAGGGTCGATCTGTTGTATTTAGTAGGGATAGTAAAGATGCATTGAGGGATCTCGTAGGCACTATGTTTGGGGATTTTGGAATGGCAGTAGAATTATGTGTGGATTGCACCCTAGCCACGTCTTGCTTTACAGCTTCATTTTGAATGCCAATTTTAGAACCCTTCATAGACCGCAACTGTCTGGCCTGCTGTGTAAAAGCATTTTCTATAGAAGAACACATTGGATGATAAGTAGGCTCACCATGAACTTCCCATGTTTGCTTTAATATGGCAGGTACAGGCTGAAAACTACTGGCTACAACTTTTTTTGCAGTCAGCATCTAGCTACTTCAAAGCATTGCTAACTTTAATATAGGGTTGAACCTCACCCTGACCCGACATCAAGAGCTACTTCAAAGCATTGCTAACTTTAATATGGGGTGGAACCTCACCCTGACCCGACATCAAGTTTTCCTGGCAATGTAAAGGGCTTTGCTTTCTGTTGCTTGCGCTGAAACATGATTGAAGAAGTGGATTTTGTAGGGTAAACTTTGCCGGTGCAAATGCAATAGTTTCTTCTCTTCTCGGCACCTCATAATTTGGATTGGCCCAGCTCCTAATCTGCATCATACTTGCCTTGCGTTCGCTTCTTTCACCAATACATCTTGTAGGTTCGTTTTACAAAATAACCCAAACGTGGTTCTCGTTGAAGGATCATGCTTGTCTCGATAGACATAAGACTGAAGCTCAATGTAAGGGTCTATCATGGTTCCATCAGGCCTCTCTTGACGAAAGTTTTGCTCACCAATGCTACAGCTGTGTGCGTTCATCAATGTGTCAATATCGCTCTGCATCTTTAGTTGTTTACTTTCGAAAGATGTGAACTTCTCAAGTAACACATTCATATGTTCCATTGCATGAACACGGGTGTATATTAGAACACATATTATATATAAACTTCTATGACCAATTAAAGGGTCAATAAAAACTTACACGGTCGGAAGATGCATCTTCAGGAGAGGAGCTTTGATCATCATGTCTGGATGACACTGATTTAATGGTACTTCGCTGCGAACTACGAAGATTGAAATTGGGTGAACTACCTGATCCACGTATACGTCTCTGAGAATTTTGAACATCAAAAGTTAGACTACCACTACAGCCGACTTCCTCAGCTTTATCCTTACCCTTCACCTTCTGTTTCTTCTTCTGCGATTGACTGCCATCAAGAGATAGTTTTCTCTTCAATGGTTTCAAACATTTCGGTGTTAGGAGCTTAAAATGTTGGAGGAGTTTCTCAATCGGCACTGGACAAACCATATCATTGTTAATTTCATTGGATGCAATCATCTCTCTTTCCTCGTCACTGGGCTCCATTAATCTCTGCATATTAGTACTAGGATTATAAGAAAAAACTGATTGAGATTATAATCATATGGACAAAACACATTTTATTCAAATTCAAAGTGTGTATTACCACAGATGATGCATGTGACATCTCAAAGTATTTCAAAATTGCAGCCAAATGAAAGAAAGTATTGACACTCCACCGCAGCATTCTCGGGAAGGCATTTGAAGCACTTTTTATAGGTTGCGCACAATACAGGGCAAGGTCTCTGTAGTCCTCATAGGCAAAGACTTGTAGGGTAAAGACCAAAGACATCAAAAACAGGTTTCTCAAAAGCACTCAAACTTCTATTTATAAGAGACTAAACCTCATGGGAAATTGTTAAACTTACGCAAATCATCAACAAGGTACAAATATTGCACCTCTATTCTTTTCGATGTCCGGTGCCGCACCAGTAGAGTGCCGAAGGGTACCAATAAAAATGCCAGTTTAAGCATCGTGTCACCCCTACCTTTCAACATGTTGCTGTGAACGTCGAAGGCCATATATATGTCTGCAACAAACAATGTATCTTCTCCACCAAATATTTCATCATGGATCTTCGAAGAGGAAGGAGGTTCTTCACAGCCTCCAAAATGCAATCCTGTTATTGTAAAATATTCCACTGGACCAAGTTCTAAAGTACAACCATTTATAATAAAAGAAATCCTACGTCGTTCGATGGCCGTCGGATCTAGGTGCTTGTACATATGATATACCTGTTGACCTTGAAACTTCTTTGTGTGGACATCTATAAACTGCCCAAAACAAGACTCCCTAAACTTTTTCAAATTTGAACGGTCTAGTCTTTTACGAATTACCCTCATATGTCGTTCTGATTTCTACAGAAAAAATTTGCACCTCCTAGTAAATACAAAATGTTCAAAACAGATAACATAAAGAATGTCAGAAACAGAGAATAATGTAGGACACAGTATTATTCAAAACTTAGTTTAATATAAATATTCGGAGTTCAATTTCATTCATAGGATAATAATGTAAGACACGGTATTATTCAAAATTTAGTTTAATATAAATATTTGGAGTTCAATTGTATACATAGGATGAGCAAAACGATAATTAGTCTGAAAACAAATAACTGTAAAGGTAATACTAGGGGAAATGCAAATATTCATGCAAGATTTGTACTGGTGAACTCTATTAAAGGATATGCAATCAAGGTAAAAGAATATAAATATGTTATGATTACAAATAAACCACAACTACATACGTAATAAACAGATTAAGGGTTAGAGCTAGGGTATTAGAAAATACTTTAGTGCCTGACCTCGCCATTTGGGTAACATTAAATAAAAATAAAAGAACCAAGAAAGTACACTACACTGTAGAGATCAGACAATGACCGCTTCAAAATTCAATCCGACGGCCTAGGGTTAGTAATTTATGGGGAATTACCTTCGTTTGGGCAAGCCTTCACTCCAAGTAAACCAAACAACAAAAACTCATTTTTGGACCATGCAATTTAAATTGTATAATTAACGTGTTAGGGGTAGGATTAAAAAAGTTTGACGGCAATCGAATTCATCATTTGGGCAACATTAAATAAAATTAATATTACCAAGAAATACACTACACTGTATAGAGCAGACAATAAAAAAATTCTAAATTCAATTCGACCCGGTCAGGGGTTAATGACTTCTGTGGAATTAACTTCGTTTGCGCAAGCCTTAATTCCATGTAAACCAAGCAACAAAAACCCCTTTTTGGACCATGCAATTTTAATTGTATAATTAACGGGTCGGGATAGGGTTTACATACCTATGAGAGCCATCGAATTTTGAGTGTTGTCGGCCATTATAAACCAAATTAAATAGTCGACCAACTCGTATTAATCGAAAATTGAAGATGAAATACTGCAAAATACTGATGAATCAACATAAAAAAATAGAGAAAATTAACAAAAATGGGGGGAGAATAAACCCTAAAAACATTACATTTTTCTTTGCAGAGTGCTGGAAGTACAAACTCGAAGAAAATGAGTGGCGCAACCGGGCAAATTGATGGAGAAAGTTGAGGGAAGAAATGAAGAAGACGACGCAGCGGAGGAGACGAACGGAGGCACCAAATTTTGAAAGAGGATGAATAAACCAAATTGACAGAATAATTCAGGAAAATACCCTCAACTACCACCTTTCTGTAAGGGTAAAATCGACATTTCAGTATTTGATGCCCCTTTGTCTGGAACTCGTGACTGGGGTAATGTCACATGCCGGGATAAATTGAAAGCTTCTGGAGGAAGCTTTGAGTCCTCGGGAATGCCAACGAACGCATTGACGACGAAGGCCGGAGTAGAAATCAGAATACTGGGAGTTCAGGTGAGCCGACGATGTTATCCGGCCGGCCTCGTAAAGCCGAGTCGAAGTATTGTTATGCCGGTGAGCCGGTCGTCGGAGAAATACATCGCCAATAAAATAAGGCAGCTACCGGTGAAAAGTACGTGGGACCCATTGGAAATGATTGCGTTAACTGAGGCAGCAAACGACATCTTCTGTTTTCGCATTTAAAAAAAGAAAATTTAAAAAGGAAATGACACGTGGCGAGCTCTTTGGTATTTTCTATGGTGTTTGACGAAAATTAAATTATTCAAAATGGAGATACAAAATAGAGTAAAACCTCTATTAAGGAATACTCTATTTAGGAATAAAAATTCATGGTCCTAACTTGAGACCAGTTATAAATAAGAATAAAATTTTGGGCCGGCCCGGGCTCCTCATTTTCAGGCCCGAAATTTTTTCGGTCTGGCATGGCCCGACCCAATTTTTCCAAAAAGCCCGATGGACTCGGGTCGGGCCGGCCCGGCCCAGCCCAGACTTTTGACACCTCTAGTTAAAACTCATATATTTGGTAATTATAACCTTTATGTATTTTGTATACACTTTAAAATTTAAAAAAAACAATAGTTTTTCATCTTATACCTCTATTTAAAAATAACCTCCATTTAGAAATATTTTTTTGTAGTTCCAAAGATACGACTTAATAGAGGTTTTACTATATATATACATCCAGTTTGTTCAGGTTTGAAGATCGATGCTAACTTATATTTGGACTGGTGTGGAGTTTTGTGTTGATCCAGTTGTTTAAGCTACAATATTGTTGGTCCATGCTAGTTTTGAGTTACCAAATTGCTTCAATTTTGTTTCAGTTCGGTTCGATTATAAAATATTACTCCCTTCGTCTATGAAAAAACTGTCACATTGTGGACGATAAGTTTTAATAAATTTGTTCGATGTGTTGTGAGTGGAATAAGGATCCCAATTTTAATGTACTTTTAAATTGAGTAATTGTGTTATGAGTGGAATAATGGTCCCATTTTTAATGGTTTTAAATTAATATTGTGGGTCCAATAATGATAATTTTTGTAAATAATGGTGTATGAGAAGTTAATTAGTGAAGTTGTATAATTAAGGTCTATTACTACTATAAATGGACGTGACAATTTTTTTGTAAATGGACTAAAAATAAAATTGTGGCAAATTTTTCGTGTATGGAAGGAGTATATGTAATTTATTACATGCATGCAGAATTGTAGAGTAAAAATAAGGGTTTTTTATTTTTATTTTTTTTTTTAGATTAAGAAAAAATAAAATCGGCTCTCCAGATCGTTTGAAAATGAGGTACAAATTAACCACAAAAAATATAAATGTATGCATATGATTGTTTGAAGATTCACAACCATAAAAAGAAATTATGAACGGTTAAAATATTTTATTTTATTTATATAAAAAAAAGAGATTCCTTTTATTGAGGTTGAAACAATATTAGCAAGGGAATCCCAAACTCCTTATCAAACCCTTAACTATAAAATTGACAACCATAATAAATTGTATGGTTGTCACGTTAATAATTGCCAATACCTCACTTTCCCAAATTCAAGAGCTAAGTATAGAAACCTTACATTTGTCTATATATATATATATATATAATAATAATAATAATAATAAATAAATAAATGAATATCTTCAAGAAGTCGTTTTCACTCTAGAGTCTGCTTTTACGACAAATGATAATAATTGAGGGGCCAATTTGTGGATAGAAATTTCCTCCCTCTAAATTAACTGAAAAAGACCCTACAATAAGGACATTTTTATTTTAACATCTTTTTTTTAATAGTATATGAATCAAATAATTAATCAAGAATATGGATAATAATGCTTTCAAAGAAGAAAAGAAAAGAATGTGGATAATAATAAGGTTCCGTGCTAAATTCGTGAGTCATTTGATCAAATTCCTGGAGATGAATTCACACCTTTAATTTTTATATATACCCTCCCATTTTTAATATAAGTCTTTTTAAACTTTTATAATTTTTGTAAAATATATATCTTTCTAGTTTTTTTCAACCTCCTAAATCCATAATTCACCAAAAATCGCTCGCTTGTAACAAAATTGTGAAAAAATGAAAACGTTGAATACTAATTTATAATTATGCTTACTTTACGACACTATTGTGAAAAAATGGAAAGTTATGACAATAAGTGGTATTTACTTCATAAATAAACAATACGGTATGAATATTTTAGAAATTGTCAAACTTAATGAGGCTCCGCTTATGTGAAATAGGAACTCGTTATACCTTTGAAATTGTATGCGAAATTATTCTCGAACTACTTCAAGTTAAAAATGATCTTATTAATTGAGGTCCATTAAATGAACACGTTACCTCGTGACCAAATTCACTAATATATTTATATGCTAGCTCTAAAACATAAAATTAATAATATTTTATTTAACTGTATAATTTAATTAGTGAAAAGTATATATTAACTATCTGATTAACCTATTTAACCAAAAAAAACTATCTGATTAACCTTATTTTGTAATAAGAAAACAGTACTTACTCCATCCCGAGTTAGTATGGTGCGGAGAGTGCGACCCGCGTTTTTAAAAAAAGGTAAGTAAATGTTTGTTGAGTAGGGAAAGACGACCATATATTTGATTTGTTGTGAGGTATAAAATATTAAAAAGTTAGTGGGGTCATTTTCATTTATGAAAACACCACACTTATAAGGAACGACCTCAAATAGCAAATTAACCACACTTTTCGGGGCGTGAGGAGTATATTTTAATAAATACGGATAATTTTTAAATTAAAATATTACTTTCAATATACTTCCTCCGTCCCCTAAAAGTGTGGTGCATATTTAATTTGTTGTGAGGTATAAAAAATTAGTTGAACAAAACTAACATGGGACGGAGGAAGTAGTAAATTTTAAAAAGGAGACAACCAAAAGCTCCAAGAAGCAGTCCCACTAGTGTAAATGTTCATATAGGTGGTGTTCGATTGGATGGATTAGACATGACTTAGTAATTTAGTATTATGATATAATGTTCGATGGGGTGGATTTGGCTTAGTATTTAGATTTGGGATAGTGTCACGTAGGATTAATCTTGTCTTATGAGTCTTGGTCTCTACCCTATAACAAAATTAATCTTGAGTAATCTCAAATAATTTCAGACCAATTTAATTTATCTTAACAGAACACAATTGGTTGAATTTAGTTTAAGAACATTCAAATTAACTAAGTCAACAAATGAGGTAAGAGGACTAATTCAAATGCCAAATATTGTTTTCAGAACGTGGGTTCTTGTTCATTTAAAAGACATTTGTAGCCCCTTTTTTGATGACATATTAATGAAGTTAGTATCCTTGTTTTTAAATATGTCTAAGTTCGAACTCCACCAACATTTTATAGTCAAGCATGTCGTATCTAATTTTCATTGTGCATTTTATCCTCTCATTGATGGTTTGCAGGTTCTATTGCGAATCCCACCAACATCTTATAGGTCAAGCATGTCGCACCAAATTTTCTTAGAGCAATTTACATTTTTCGTGTGATTTACCGGCTATTATTATATGAAGGTCTACATGGATTACATACTATTTAGTACATGGAAAAAATATATTCAATATACACTTCGAGCAGTATGGATTACCTCAGCATGAAGAAACATATATCTTTTTTCTAGTGTATCAATATCAATATGGGATCAATTTATGATTAAATTGAATATTATATAAAACAAAAATTTATATGGCCGTTGGTCCAATTATCGTGGACATATCTATATACCTATTATAAAAGTGTCTTATTTATAAAATTTGATTTGTCTATTATGCCCCTATTATATATCTCATTTAAGGGCTATAATGTAAAATCATGTTATTATTATTATTATTATTATTATTATCATCATCATTATTATTATTATCATTATTATTATTTACGAACAAAATAAGTGAATTCCATTCCAATCACAATTTTAAACTAGCTTGAACTTTTCAGTTTTTCTTATTATATATAGAGATACTACATCAATATGCATAACTAAATAGCTAAAACTAATAAAGAAAACAGAAAATAGACAAATATATATAAAAATTTAAATGTTCATTATTTTATTTGGAAAATAATTGGTTTGTTCTAAAAGTATGCTAAATATACTAAACTTTTATAATAAATAACATTACTTAGAAATTTAATATATATTTTAGTTTATTTTATATATTATACACTAATCGACCAACGATAGACTTTGACATTTCTAAGAAAAATGTCTCACATTTGATTACAAAATACATCGATAATAGACAAAATATTGGAAGAAGCATGAAACAAAATATGAAATACACATTTTTTAAGACGACCAAATAAGTTTTCGAATGAGCCATTAAACTTTGTCATGTTTAAAAATTGATATTAGAAAAGTATATTAATAGTATTTCTTTTCAAGTCTTTCAGTCATGCACATAATCTCTGCTAGTAAAGAAAAAAGATTGCAGACATTCAGATAAAGGGCGAAAGAGATGAATTAACTGGTTTAAGAGAGATTCTGATGAAGTGATTATATTCAGACTATAATACATATATATTATTTATATATTAGTTCTTTTGTTAAACAATATTATTTTTTATATATTATTTATATATAATTACACCATGCTTCCATATTTAGGTCAAAAACTATGAAGAGAAATGTAAGTAAAGGGGAGGCTATATACAGTCATAAGTAAAGGAATTAGCAAGTTGATGATGTTTCGTTCCTCTCTCTACGCATCCTTGCGCCCCACGACATACTATCGCCAGACTCCTTTTGCACGCTTTTCCTTTTGAGCTCCGATAGTTGACACTGCCAACGGTTCTTCCACTCGTTTCTGTCCTCAATTTCCTGCTTTCACACGAGACCCGTTGTTAGACAGCAAGAACTGGAAAACTAGGAGTGCAGAGATGAAACAAATATACCATTCATGTAGCATATAAAATCAAGAATGCAAGAGCAAAATCTCTATCCATTGTAGATGAAAACAAGGCAAGTTCTCGATTAGAATTTGAAAACATCCGTACACAAAGTGAAAAGGGGCCGATGCTGTCGATCAGATTAAAGATTATTTATACATACAAGATATGAAGCAAATAAGGAGCATGAACTTGATCTGAAAATCAAGAATGCAAAAGTAATATCTCTATCCATTGTAATAAAAGGGAAATGCCCCTCCACACACAAAGTCAAAGAGAGACTAAACCAAAAGTAAGCAAGTTCTTTATTACAATTTGAAAAAAATTCTACACAACGTCAAAAGGGGTTGATGAGATTAAAGATTATATATACAATATATGAAGCAAATAATGAGCATGAACTCGATCAGCATAATCAAATAATGAGCATGAACTCGATCAGCATAATCAACACTCGTAATTCCAGCTAATGTGTGGGGACTAAAAGCAATTACTAACTAAGAGTCAACTTAATCCCTAAATTATTGAATAATGGTGTGGCAAATAATGCAGACCGAGACAGAGACACTCAGTAGAAGTATTGTCAACCATCAATTCAGAACTACACCTTTTTACAAAGGAAGTTAATAAACAATCTTATATACATTTCATCACAATCAAGACGTGTACTCAACTACTCATATATTCTCCTTTGGTTGAATAAATTTGGATTCAAATATTATAGTATTTCACATTATTTCTCCTAATTCACACGTAGCTCCCACCTTTTTAGTCGAACAAATATACAAAATCCAGATTCGAATAGTTAGGAAAGATGTGAACACACAAGAATTGATTCTTCTTATTTCCATCTACCTTTACTGTAAGAAAATAATCAGAATAATTAGATAACCTTCTACTATCTTCTCAGATGTAACAAAATCCAACTATGGCAGATAAAATTAATTCCAGATCACATAATTCAAAACCAAATTGTATATACATACAGCTCGAGACGAAACATTAAGGTTATAAATTTCACACCATTCTTTACCAAGGATAAAAGCACAGACAAAAGCCAGATAATGCATTCATAAATCTATGAAAAGGAGAGAAAATTAAATCATATAGAACAATATTAGTCTAACTTATCCATTTCTATCACCCCAAATTCGTAAAATCAATAATACCAACATTAAAAATTCTGGATCCACAAATCCCCAACACATTCACAAACACTTCAAAATCCAAATAAATTCGAATCCAAAACCCTCGTTAAAAATAAAAAAACACAATGTTCAGATTTTGCAATTTAATTAATTAATCCGAACCTCATCGAATCTGCTTCGGCGGCGGGCGGCGAAGGCGAGGTGGAGCCCGGCAGCGATGTGGTGGTCGTAGAGCGCCCGCCGACTAGGATCCGACAGCGTCTCGTAGGCCTCCTGGACCCGAATAAAGCGCTGGGTATACTCATCGGCCTGACCCGGAGGCGAGACGTCGGGGTGGTACTTCCGCGCTAGCTGCTTGTACGCTTGCTTGATCTCGAGCAACGAGCCCGTCTCTGGTATGCCGAGGAGGTCGTAGAAGCTCATGGCGGCGGCGGCCTCCGAAACTGTGTCGTTGAGCGCAGATCGGAGGTGGACGGGGGCGGGTCGGGGGCGGGGGCGGGAGCGGAAGGAGACGGAGTGGGGCGGGTTGGCGGGTCGGGTGGAGCGGGGGAAGGAGAAGCGGAGGGTGTCGCCGCTTATGGAGAGGTGGTGGTGAGCTAAGCCACTGCTGCTCATTTCCAAGATTTAGAGTGGAATGAATGTAAATGAGGTGAGAGAGTGAAGTTGAAGTTGTGTTTTATAGCATCTGAATCAGATTTAGGTATATTTTAGTGGATGATTCTAATTTATTTACCATATGCAGAGGAGAGAGAGGAGAAGAGAAGAGAAGAGAGAGAGAGAGAGGAATTAATGCGTATATGCGTAATTAGAAGAGAGAGAGAGAGAGGAATTAATGCGTATATGCGTAATTGATGCATGTATCTTATCATATTTTTGTATTTGAGGTGATGGTGAAAATACTTATTTGTAAAATAAATTTTCAAGTCCAAGAATATATAAAATTTAGGGAAAATATATCCGAATCTAAATTCTACACGTTTACATCAAAATAATTCATACTATCGATATTAAACAAAAATAGTTCTAACTATCAAGTTTTACTCTAATATGATATTTGTTAGATTTTCATTGACGTAATCGTTAGTTACGACTGACTCGGCGAAGACACAGAAACATAGCCTTTGTCATGTGGATTCCATGTCGTCGTGTCTTGATTGAGTCAGCTTTAACTAACGGTCTATCAATAAAAATTTATCAGGTATCATATTAGAGTAAAAGTTTGATAATTTTGGTTATTTTTGTGTTAATATAGATAGCGTTGGTCATTTCAATATAAACGAGTATAATTTAAATTATTTGGATGTATTTGTCCTAAAATCAATCCATTATTTATGAAAATAAATTAATTATTTTTATTTTAAATCCTAAATTATTATCACCCACACCACATGCATGGCAGCCTCAACCCAACCCTCACCCCCAAATCCGGTCCAAATTTATTAATCTTCAATTAAAATTTAATAATCTTTAATTAAAATTTATAAGTAGTACTTCATTAAAAATTAAAAAAATTAGTAAAAAAGAAGCAGACACAATGTACGATCGATCGCATGGGAGTGTGTAGTTCCATCACTAATCCAATCCTTCGCCCAAATTTTCGAATAGCAAAGACAAATTATACCCACCATAAAACAAACATACATGCCAACTTTTTTATGCGTGTAATAGACAAGTTTACCTTGAATGCAAAATAGGCCTAATTCTAATCCTCGTCTCTCTCTCTTAATTATTTGTCATATCATTTAGGGGTTACAATCGGGCCAGGTTCGGGTCGACCTGATTTCTAGGGGTGCATAAACGGGTACCCATGGATACTCTATCCGTTTTATTCGGGTACCCGTACCCGGATAAGCTAAAATTGAATATTTGTACCCGTCCCGTTTTAGCAAACCGGGTATCAAATACCTGGCCGGGTATACCCGATCCGGGTAACGGATACCCGGTCTACCCGTTTAAAAAAAATGGCCAGCTCAATTTTTCAAATTTTCACCTATATTTGTAACTCGATTTTTCGACAATTATAACGACGCAAATAATCATCAACAATTAAAAACAACAAAAATTTAATACCAAATACATGGTTCAAATATTTCAACTTAAACAACAAATAAACTAATAAAGTATAAAATTTCAGTTGGACAAACATCACAGGGATGGATGGAAAGTAGGAAAATGGAAACTGTGGGTGGTGGACGGACAGGTGGAGTGTGGGAATGGAGTGGAGTTTCTAACCTATTTTTTTTTTAAATAATATAATAATTTTTTGACCGGATATTGACCGGGTACCCGATACCCTAATGGGTATGCCCGATACCGGGAATTTTGGAAAAACTAATACCCGTACCCGGAAATTACGGGTATTGGATACCCGTTACCCGGTCGGGTACGGGTTACCCAAAAACCCGTTTTCCGTTTATTCACCCCTACTGATTTCGACCTTATCTGTTAAGGCCCAATCCGAACCCATCCTGTTAAGAATATGCTCAACCCGAACCCGAATCCAACCCGAAATGACTAAACCCGATCACGACACGAACCTAACACAAATACGAAATTGATACGATAAAATCCGGGTTGACCCGACACGATAATGACCCGAACCCAAATTTAAAAGATTTAATATGAGAAAAAAAAATTTTAAAATAAGATTTAATAAGAGAAAATATATTTTAAAATAAAATTTAATAAGAGAAAAATAAATAAATATTTAAAAATTTAATATCTTTTGATGACTTGGTTAGAAAAATAAATATGTTATTAATTTAAAAGCTTGATATGAATTAAATAAATATAATATTAAAAAATTTAATACTTTATCGGATAACCCGAACCCCACCCGAAATTTTCAGGTCCTTATCTGGTCAATCCATTAAGGACCCGAACCCAATAAGGCTTAACCCAAACCCATTAATTTCGTGTCAGTTCGTATCGGGTTATCGTATCGTGTCAAAAATTGCCCGCCCTAATATCATTTATGTACTTTAAAATTATTTATCGTTTACTTATTATATAAATATCTTCCTACGTGTAGTGGTTTATAACATCCTTCTAGATGTTATTGCCTTAGTGAGCCTCAATAAGAGTTATCAAATGCCTCAGCAATTCCCCATATTTGAATAATATTGGTTCTGAATGTTTCAATTTCAGCATTTGATAGTTGAACACCAATATATTATCTATATATAATTGTCATATAAGGTATTTATTTTAATTTCAAAAGATATTTTAGTAGTTTAATGTATATAGATTTTATTTATCATGATATAAAATAAGAATCTCTGTGTATCTAAAATTCTTCGAAATTTGTGATAAAATTTATCTAAAATTTGTAATAAATATGTATATGAGTATATGTATATTATTTAGAATAGTTCATATTAAATAGCTATAAATTAAACTCCTGTAAATGAGTGATGATAGTCGAGCTTCTTTGTAAAATATAAAAAACAAACTTTTGTACTTCCTCCGTACACGATAAGTGTAGCACAATTTCCTTTTGCGTAAGTCATGATAAATGTAACACTTTCTATTTTGGGAAATGACCCTACCCACTATCCTTATTTAAAACATCACAACAATTCATTATGGTGGGTCTCTTTCTCCACTCAAAACCAATCTACCAACCATTTTTTAAAATTCGTGTCGAACTCAAAGTGTTACACTTATCGTGGACGGAGGGAGTATTTCATATGAACAAAGTTATTCACCAATTTGGAAATTATGATGATTAATAGAGTGGTGAATGCACCTATTCTACAATGGAAGGTATGTATATATAATATATCCGATGCATTGAAGTTAGATGGACTTTATGTCTTGGTACATTTAAATTTACAGAATTACTGATTTTATGATTATGTAAAGTGATACGATATAAATATGTGAACAGAAAACGCATGCCAAAATTTGCTGTGCGTGACATATGTTTCCTATTCTTTTCTCTTTTTCTTCGTCTTCCAATTATTTTAAATCAAATCACCACTTATGCTTAATTTGTAATTGCAAGTTTTGCGATGCTACTTTCAAAATAATGCAAACAATTACACAACCTAGGGTTGCAAAAATGAGACGGATCGGATACCCTACCCAAAAAACCCGAGTACCCTCACCCAAAAATGCCCAAATTTATGCACCCGTTTAAAAATCGGGTACTCAATACCCTGCTGGGTATATTCGGGTCGGGTTATCGAATACCCACATATTCGGGTACTAAAATTATTAATTTAAATATTTATAAAAATTATAATATATAAAAATAAAATTTGAACTAAATTTTATGAAAGACTAACATAACATTTGTTGAGTTTATACTTTCAAATTTCAATCCTAGCAAAATAAAATTTTTGAGAAGAAAATACTCCTATAACATAGTAGTAATAATATAGCTATTTCAATCATACCTATAACCTTCTCACTCACTCCTCTTTTCTTTAAGAAAGGTGAGTGAGGGAGAAAAGTTATAGATATAACTATGAGTAAAATAGTCAACACTCATCATCTCAGGGTTGAAAAAATCGTGACTAGGAGAGTGAGAAGAAATCATATTTTTTATTTCTCTTCCCTAATACTCCCTCCATCCCAAAATAAGTGATCACATTTTTTTATTGGATTTTCCATATAAATGTTTAGGGATGGCAACAGTTCGAGTTTTTAAGGGTATCCGATTCTACTAAACCCTAATGGGACGAGTTCGAAAATTATTAAATAGTTTTGGGATGGGTTTGGGTAGAAACATTCAAACCCGTGATGGATTTGGACCAGCTACCCAAACCCATTTATATATATGTAAGATAACAAAATATTATATATATAATTTATAATATAATTATAGATATTAGTATAAATATTATTAATTTTAGGATTTTTTATTATTCTTTTTAACCCACATACAATGAATTAATAATTTTAGTAATTAAATATTTATTTTATATATAATTTATATTAGTATAAATATTAAAAAATTTAGGATTTTATATTATACTTTTAATCCACATATAATTTTATTTAATGAAATTTTCTATTTATATTTAGTTAAAATTATGTTCATAATATTTTGTTTTTTTTTGATAAATTTATAACATTTTGTTATTTCTACTAAATTTAATATTGATATTTATGTTCTAGCACATTCGGATTTTTAAAATAACTTTTTAATCGGGGTTGGGAAGAGTATGGGTTGAGAAAATTTTAATGGGTTTGGATTTGGGAAATGCTTAATGAGTTTGTACCCGACCCATTGTCATTCCTATAAGTGGTCATTTTCCTAATATGAAAATTTCTTTCTTCTACAAAAAGATGTGGGCTTCATCATTTTCTATCTTTTTGCCCTTTAAATATCATTCTCCTAAATACACGTGCCCAAAAAAAAGTAGTCACTTATTGTGGGACAGATGAGTATTAACTAGTAAAAATTTGAAAAATAATACTCCCCCGTCCCACTGAACTTGTCTTCCTTTTCTTTTAGGGTTGTCTCATTAAACTTGTCTTGTTCCAAATAAGGAAACAATTAACTCTTCAAAAATGGTGAGAACTACACTCACTTTCTATCTTTTACCTTTTTCCTTAATACCTATGCCGAATAGTAACATGACATATTCAGTGGGATAGAGGGAGAAATTATTTATTATTATTATTATTTTATTATTATTATTATTATTATCAAGTGTCTGGGCGGGAACCAGGTTCGGATTGGGTAAACCCGATACCCACCAGACCAAATTAATCCTACTCGTCACTCGCCCCGTACCTCCCTAACCCGAATTTAAGGTGCCCATTAATCTGCCGAGTTTTGGGTCGGGTTCGAGTAACCCTAATACCCGATAATCGTTTCTTCACCCCTAATACAACCTATTGAATTTTTGCAATTGGGATTGCGCTCAATTTATTCGGTGACCGAAATTATGATTTTATTTTTATGTTTGATATTGTTGTTTTGTCCATATCAACAAAAAAATTATCTTTATAATTAAAAATAAATCACATCATAATTTTGATCATCAGAATAATTGAATTAATAGACTGTGTATATGAGTGGTACATTTTAAAAGTGATGGCACAATCGAAGTATAGATATTTATTTTATTTTATTCCAGGCGGACGGGGGGTTTCAAATGAGTTCGATTTTTTTAATTTTTACTTTTATTTTTATTAATTCGGTTGAAATGTTAATTTTATATGATACAGATTAAAACACTTACAAAATAAAATGTAACTAACCCAAAATAATAAATAATGGAACAAATTGTACAGAAAATAAAGACATCGATTAGTGTGATTCATAAGACTTGATTGATAAAATAATTTATCAAAATCAAATGTTTGATTTGAATAATTTTGTTTGTGATGGATAACTCGACCCGTGATCCTATCAACCAATTGAGTAATAATTAATCCTTTCAAATTTGAGGTGATTATTAATCAGCACATACAAGATATCCAAAAATAACATAATCCTAATCATATCAATCAATTCAAATACAAAATTAAAATAATTAAAATAATTCAATTTTGTTCTACCATACTCTATCATATCATATTTTATCAATCGGTTACTCTAAACCAAATGAAAAAGAAAAGTAGAAGCAATCGTCATTTTATAAAGTTATGTGATAAGCACATTCACATGGCATTACAGTTCACGATGATTACTTTGTTCGAATAAAGTTAAATAGAAAAAAAATTAAAAAAAAATTGAAAGAACAAATTTATTTTTATCTTATACGCTGATAAATACGTTTCATAATATCACATTCATATCTCATAAAGTCATACTCATAAATACTCATAAACAAGCGAGGTAAATAATCAACGGACCTATAATATTCCGTACTATCTAATTTAATGGAAAAAAATACCTTTTTGTTGAATACATGAGATCTTTTTGAATTTAAAGTCATCAATATTTATAGGTATTTATTAACTTAATATAAGTATTTACAAGTATTTATTAACTTAAACCACAAAAAATAGATTCAAACTAACGTGATTATAATTTCTTTTGAAGTATGATAATAGATTAAGCATCAGATTGCTCTTTATTTTGTTGATCGTGATGAGGGGAGGCTCTTATATAGGCTGACGATAGCTACAAATAACCATTTATAAAGAAATATTTTGATATAATTAGAGTTGACAATTTTTTATACGGCATTAACACACACAAAATTAATGATTAATGTATCGTGTTCGCATTTACTTTAGCGGATTGATTTAACGAACCTCAAACGTAAGTGTGGTTTAACCGAATTTGATTACCAATTGTTGTGTCGTTTTTCTGTTTTTTTCATTATATTCTCGTGCACATGTCTCCCCCACGTTAGAACATTTTACATATATGTATTAAATTCATATGCACACGGATTAGGATATTTTCAAATATATTTAATTTAATTTTATAAAATTTATTTTTTTAATGATATAAAACAACCTTTCTTTATAGCCGAAGATTCATGAATTGGAGCAGTAGAGGCTCAAGATGAAACTGGCCAAGAAAATCATACTAAAAAGGAAGAAGGTATAATGGATATAAGAATCAGTACTGGACTTATACCTTAATATAATCTTTTTTTTTTCTTAAGTTGGCGTATAGGGAGCGGTGGGATTTTGAATCTTAGATCTTTTTGTTTATAGAAGATATCACATCTTGGATGTTTCCGAAGGGACTAGACTTTAATATAATTGAAATTTCTAAATCTAGTACTTTATACATATAAAATCAAAATTAGTTACTACAAGATGTAGCATAGTTAGTAGTACAAGGAACATAAACTGTGACATAAAATAAAGAACAACCCTGTTCGGTTAAACAACATACATCTAGGGAGCCATGCCCAAAAAGAATAATCCACTATTAGCAAACGTGATATTTTACCACAAACAGATCTCTGATCTTGTGCTACCCATCCTCTCACCATTTTCCTAATCTCGCTTATACTATCGATATGAAAAGATAGTTGTCTCATCAATAGATAGAAACTCAAACACATTTAACAATTTAAGTTTGGACCACTCCAAATACTCACCTCTTATCCCCTTACAATTTTTTTCACAAAAGTCTCAAGTATATGAAAACAATAAAGAGTACTCTCTCACGAAAGTAAATTCTTAATTAATAATTAATAAAATAATAAAAGCAACATCTTCAATTGCTTGGTGTAGACGTATTTTTAGAACCTTGAGAAACCTTAGAAATAGTCTTGACCGCCTTTTAACTTCGTTTCCTAGTAGGAAATACATTCCTTAAAGATAAACCACATAAGCATATCTATCCAGATCGTTTCCTTACGCGTTTAGGATATATATGGAAAGAATCTCCGAAAATTTCGCATATATATCCATAAATTGTATCACGTTCGCTCAAACTAAAACACACATCACACAGGATGATCTCGCAGTGGTTCGAAGTCTTTAACTGAACTTTTGATTACATAAACTTGTCAAACCTTGAATGAGTTTCACTCATAATCTAACAATAATGGATATCGTAAGAAAGTAAAATAGCCCGTCCTAGGCTAGGATTATGGCTACAACGAGGACTTAGACCTTAATATAATTGATAGTATATTTATGCATCACACAAGCATTATTGTAATTTCAAATTCATAATTATAAGTTTATTGGATTTGTCTTGACGTGTAATATTATAATAAAGATGAGAGCCTCTCTTAAAATTAACTCCCTCGATCTACACATAACTGAAGTTCTGCTAATTTTAATATCTACACAAAATAATTTTACAACAACGGCGAACTTTGCTAAATCTTCAATCATAACTTACAAGATTTGTTTTTTTTTTTTTGGTAAATAGCTTTCATAAATTAGTTTTGTTAACAACCTTGACAATAAAGTCAAGATTTCTAATTCAAAAGATATATTAAACCGACTAGTGTTCGTCGTTAAGAACTTAAGATGATTGAAATTATTTATTAATATGAAGATCTCAAAATGAGATCGAGATAAACTATAGTATTTAATTAATTCTTAATGATGAAGGAAATTTGTAGTCGTTAATCAAGAGTGCATTTTTAGGTAAATGACACTGATGTGTAAGAAAGTAAACATAAGCAAAATCAAAATTGAGTTAATTGAATCATATAGCTATTTCACTTAGCAAAAATCAATAGTTGTCAAGAAACTTAGTTTATTCAAATTATAGCAATACTTTGTCTTTTCGGGCGAAATTGCCCTTACTTTTGGCCAAAGCCTTTCTCTCTCATTCTATTTATGTTTCCTGACTTTTCTTTTAGCTCCAGATTTTTCTTCTCTCTCCTCTCTTCTTTCACCTCTCACGTCAAGCTCTCTCTCTCTCTCTCTTTCTCCATCACACATCGCAGTTCCGGCGAGCTATAGTGGAGCATCCACTTCTCGATCGGCGGCTATCTCCTAGTTGGATCGGAGATTTCTCCGATTGAAGATTTCTCCGACGAATCTTATCGGAGTTTCTCTCATGCGCTGATTATTCTGCGATTGTTTATTTTGATAGAGGTAATGTCGTTTCTTCCAGTTCATTCTCTTTTTCCATGTTTTGGTGAATGTAGAATACATTTAGATACAATTTTCGCCTGAATTCATATATGGTACCAATTTACAGTTGTCACGAATTACTTAAGTCGTATCTTCGTACAAATGTTGGTGGTTTACACACTTTGGTATGCGTGTTACTTGTATCAATATTCGGTTACGATTATCCATATTCGTAGCAGAGTATCGGTGCATTTTCTACCGGTCGCAAGCTTCTCCTTGGCATCCATAGAGGCTTCGTGCTCCAGATCTACAAATAGATTCATAGTTTCGGATAATTTCTCCTTCTAATTCTCACAATTCATGTTGATTTATGATTTTTTTGAACTTTTGTTGTATTTTTTAAAAATTGTTTTGTTGATTTATGGCTTTTTCATATTTATTTTGATGACTTATGAGGTTTTCATATTATTTTGGTAATTTTTGGTGTATTTGGCTTGATTTCTGGGTGATTTTCGGGATTTCGTGCTTGATTTGGATTGAATTGTTGGAGAATTTTGGGTGGTTTGATGCTTGATGTCTGGTTTCTGGGTCAACTAACCCGATATCCTAATATGAAAATGGTGTATTGATCAGTCTAGATCTCAAGCAATCTCTTGTCTCTCAAAGTCTTGATCAGTCAAATCATCTAGAGAAGAGAGTTCCAGAAATCATTTCAAAACACCAAGCTCCACTGGAAA
Source organism: Agastache rugosa (assembly GCA_031470985.1). Classification (NCBI taxonomy): domain Eukaryota; kingdom Viridiplantae; phylum Streptophyta; class Magnoliopsida; order Lamiales; family Lamiaceae; genus Agastache; species Agastache rugosa. The sequence continues at coordinate 19,319,019 of CM062604.1, forward strand.
AGAGCGTCACAGACTTATCCAGCCAGCTGGAAGCTCTCCGACAGCTGACTCTCTCCAACAGAATTGACATTCACCAGCTGTTCAATCTCTACAAAGAGCTGGACACTCAGTTCAAAGATGGAAGCAACAGCACAACACATCTCAACCTCGTCACAGCAGACAACACAACCAAGATTATTGATGTTGATAAAGCCCTGGCCCAGCTGAATAAGACCGTAGTCAACCTCACCTCCACCCTTGTTGATAATGCCAAAAGGGGGAAGGAAGTGACAAGAGAAAAACATCAAGGAAGGGCAAAGGCAAAGCTGTAGCTGAAGACGAAATTCAAGTGCTGCAGTCTGAGATTGATGAAGTTGTTGCTGAGCTGGAAGCAGAAGAACCAGCCGAAAGAAGAGGAAAATGGAGTAAAATGATCATCCCTCTTGCCAAAGCTAGCGGAGCCAAGCCAGAAGAGTTCAATAATACTCAGTGGCTCTGTAACTTTGTGACTCAACAAAAGCAAGAGATGAAAAGCTTCCAAGAGCAGCAAAAGAAGAAGGAAAGCTCGCTCAATGCTGAAGAAAAGAAGGAGAAAAAGAAAAGAGCAAACATCAGAGCAGCGAAGAAAAAGTCTCAGGTACCAATGAACTGGAGAAGAGTAGATTTATGGATCCCGGAAGAATTAAATAACAACTGGGAACATACCAAATTTGAGTTCATTGAAGACTACTACTACCTGGTAGCTTACCCAAATACGTCGCCAGATGTTGCATTCAATATGCATCTCAATGAGCTATTTCTTCAAGATAGGATGACTGCTAAAGCATTCTTCAATGCTGCAAGGACTGCGAAGATCCAGTTCACTGCTCCCCAACTGTATCATCTTCAGCCACTGCTGATACCTGGAACTAATCTCCCTGATAAGTATCAAATCATCGTAGAAGTAAATAAATGGGCGATCAGGAGAAAAATTTCCAAGGTAAATAATGAAGAAGAATATAGAAAGCTGGAACGAATGATCTTCAACCGGTACAGGTTGAGAACAGATGAGCAGATGGAACAAGATCGTAGAAAAAAATCAGCAGAAGCAGTAAGAATGAAGACCCAGTAAGAATGAAGACCCAGCCAACTGGGATTGAAGTTTTTGTCTTATTTCAGTTTATTAATATTGTAATCTTTGTAACCAGGCTCTGAACTCTGAACTCTGAATTTAATTATCTGCTGAATTTATTTATCGTTTCAACCCCCACTTTCCTATTAAGGAGGAGTAGGTTGTTTTTCTCAGTTAGGTTTTGGCATCATCAAAATGGGGAAAATTGTTGGGAAAATTCTAAGTTTTGATTTGATACCAAAACCCAAATGATCTCCAACCTAGTAGATGAATGCGCAAGCCTAAGTTGTAATTTCCAGCTTGCATGTTTTGAGCTTTAGATTTTCTATCTTTACAGGTAAGGAAGCTGAAGACAGTAGAAGACCCAGTTGAGTAATCAGCTGGATCCAAAATTAGTTGAAAGGTTTTCCAGATGAACAGAGTTCAAGACTGAGCTGAGTCAGACTAAAGTAACAATCAAGCTGACTCTATCAAGAAAAGAAGATTGGATCCAGCCAAGGAGATCCAACGGAGCAGAGTGAACCGAGCTGACTCAAGTCTAAGAGATTCAGCTGGAAAGATTCAGCTGAGCAGACAAAAGGGAACTAACTCTGAAGATATCACTTCAAGTCAGATTCTCCAATCCAGCTCTAAATTCAAAAACCAGCTCCCAAGACAGAGATCCCAGTGTCAGAGAAAGTCAATATACCTCGACCAATGAAGGATCGACATCTCAGCATCCTAGAAAGGCGAACCTAGGATCTGACACAATGATGAAGACAAGTGAAGATATGCTCAACGGCAGATCGGTAGATCAGAGAGTAGGTGAGATTCAAACGGCTCTTCCAACGGCTAGTTTTGAATCTCTACCTATAAATACCAGTCTTCAACCTCAGAGACAGATACGAAAAACTCTCTACAAACTTTCAACATCTCTGAAACTCTCAAGCATTAAAAAGCTCTCAAGTATTAAAAAGCTCACAAGCAGTCCTCAATCCTTCGAAGAACACTTAATCTTCAAGTGTTTCCTTTCCATGAACTGCTTTAGTTTTTCGTCTGATCCCTAGGCACAAATCATAGTAAATCCAAAGCCTAGTTCTGAACGAGTTCATCTCTCAAAGTTCTTCATTGTAAGAACTCGTTCAAAGTTGGAAACCCAAACCCAAACCCAAACCCTTCTTTACCCAGAAAAGGTTAGGTTAAGGTTATGCCGTCTCAAAACACGAAATTCGAGTGTTTAAGGTTTTTTTCAGTACCCAGAAACTGTTAGAAAACAGCTCAAGTTCGAACTGCAAAGTTTCTTGGTACTTGTAAACCAAGTGGAAATCCATAGTGGATTTACCAGTTAAATCTGGTCGTGGACGTAGGAGTTGTTTCTCCAAACCACGTTAAAATTTCGAGTTCTTTATTGCTTTCTTTATCTTCTGCATTTTATCTCTCTAAAGAACTAACTCCATATGATTTCCTTTAATTATTTTGTGCTTTCATTTACAATTATGTCTAGATAAATTTACTTGTTTGGGTTGGAAAAAATAAAGTGATCTTAGTTACTCGATCTAAACTCGTAAGGTCTAATTGTGTGAATTCGTTACTTGATTTTATTTCCGTAACACTTAGGATTAAATCTAGACTTAATTGATATTGACATATGCTTGATCACCATCTAGATATTGAGATTAAGTCACTAACAGGATTTGGGGTTAAACTCGAGAGAGTCTCTCGTGCCCAAGAAGGTAGTAAGTGTTGGAGAGTAGTCGGTATCTAATACCTCTTGGCTATCTTGGAATCTTTTGTTCTTAATGCCTTTTGGGCGGGCAACATCATTGCTGAAGTGTCTTCGTGACTTTGTTGATCAAGAGAAGAGATCTTGCCTTCTGGTCAAGATCTGTAAAATTGAATAGATATAGGTTTAGAGTATTTGAGTCGTGACTTCATGACCATACGGCTCAAATTAATCTTTGCTTAAAACCAAGTGATAAAATCTTGTAATTTAATATTATTGCATTGATGAACGAGTATGAGTAATTAGGATCATTGATTCAAATCCAATCCAAACATCTTTCTTATTTAATAGTTTCTTTGTTGAGTTACAGGTTAGTGAGATACATCTCAACCACAACCCCTATATTGAGTACCACCTGAAGAATAGAATACGCCGGTTCCCTAGGGTTCGACCCCACTTGCCATAGCTACACCTTGTTGGGAAAGAGGAGAAATTTAATTACGCGAAGTGTGAAACGACTCCTTCATCAAATTGGCGCCGTTGCCGGGGAACCGGTTTTTTAAGCTAGTTTTATTCTTCGTAGCTTGAGCTCAGTTTATGTACTCACACCAGACACGGAGAAAAGGTGATCCTGTAGATTACGGTGCTGATCCGGAGAAGGTAGCAAAGCAAAACAGAGCAAGAAAGTGGAAAGGTATCGAGGAGAACGTCGTCAATGAATCTCCGTTGGTCCCGGTCTAGATACAAGATGAGGAACTTGTTGGGCACGATTTGCCCAATTACAGTTCTAGCTCAGAAAGTGAGCAATCAGAGTCTTCATCAACAACCGCTACATCAGAAGTTCAGTCAGTAACCATGGCAGAACGCACCATCAGGGAGATCATGTTCCCTGAAGACAAGGCCATCAAACCATCGATCATAGCCTTGCCCCCGATCAATACCAACTGGGAACTCAAACATTTGCTGATCTAGATATTACCCAAATTCAGCGATCATCCAGGAGAAGATCCACAAACCCATCTCCAAAACTTTGAGATGGTATGTGGAACACTCAAAAACACCACACTTCCTGTCCGGAATCAAGATGAGAACGTTGCTGCCCAAGACCGATTTCCAGATTATGTAAGGTTACTCACATTCCCCTTTTGACTTCAAGATGGGGCACGAGAGTGGCTCTACACCTTACAAGAAGGTAGCATCGACACTTAGAGAAAAATGCAGCAAGCCTTCCTTGACAAATACATTCCAATTACTCGTATACAAAGTGGGAGAAATGCATTATCCTCACTAAAGATAGACACCAATGAGTCTCTCTATGACTACTATAAGAGATACAAGAAGTTTTTGTCAAGATGTCCTCAACACCGGATTGAAGAGATACATTTGCTCGAGGACTTCTTGAGAGGATTGCAAGCATCACAAAGGAAGTACATCATGGCATCATGTGGAGGAGGAACAATCAACAAAACTCCTTCCGAGGTGTTTAGGACAATCGCAGACATGGCGGAGCAATCAAGAGATGAGGATGAAATGCCTAGAGAAGGAGCCTATGAAGGCAGCAGGAGAGTATCTGAGGATATGGTCAACACCATGAAGGAATAGATGGACGACAAAATTGACATGTTGACCAAGAAGGTGAACGGAAAGGAAGTCACCAAGTCTATAAAGAGTTGTGAAGTTTGCCAAGGAAAAGACTATATTACATCAGACTGCCCTAATTGGTTCGTAGAAGAAGGGGAGGAAGTCAAGGCCCTGGGACAAAATCAGCAAGGGGGTGGTGGGCAGCAACAACAAAGGTATAACTATGGCAACAACAACTTCGGCTACAGACAACACGAGAACCTGAGATATGGCAATAACCATTATCAGCAGGCTCCTGCCCACCAACAAGCTCAGCAACCTATTCAACAACAGCAACACCCCTATATACCTCCACATCGAGACCAGAACAAACTTGAGTTCATGAAGGACACCATCGATCATTTTACTCAGGAGAATCAGAAAATGAGGAAGGCTTTTGATAACTTCCAACTCAAAAGTCGAGGCACATCCAATAATCTTCAAGCTCAACTAACTCATATTACCCAAACATTATCTAAGCTTGTAAAGGACAAAAACGGGAGGCTTTCTGCCCAAGTGGAGATAAATAGAGAACAAGTCAACGCTGTGACTTTAAGAAGTGGAAAGATGTTGCCAGAGGTGTTGCCCAAAACCAAACCGAAGGAACCAGTCCAACTGGAGCAAGCCAAGATGAACAACATCGATGTTCTTGAGTTGTATGATGAGCTGAAGGCTAAGAAAGATGTTGCAATGTTGACCGGGAAGTCCCCAGTGTTTGATTCAAAGGAAGAAGAGGATTTGTTTGAGTATGTCGAGATAGAGAGGAGCAAGATGACTCACATTCAGGACATTATTGCGGAAGAAGAAAATGATAAGAGGCTGTACGAGAAGTTGAGGTTTGAGAAGGAAAAGATGGACTTGGCCAAGAGGACTTGTGATTCTCCTGCTAAGCCAAGAGCCCCCTACCCCAGACGTTTTCCCCGAGATCGTGAGTAGCAGGAGCTCAATGACATGATGGAGGTGTTTAAGAAGGTAGAAATAAACCTACCCATGTTGTTGGCATTAAAGTCGACGCCTAAATGTGCTAAGTTCTTGAGGGAAATAAGCATGAAGAAGACAAGATATCCAGATGATGCCCGTTTTCACATGGCAAATGTGTCTGCTATGATGAATCCCCACATCCCGATTAAGCAAAAGGATCCGGGGATGTTTGCCATACCATGCACAATCGGCACCACCATTATTCCAAGGGCCATGCTCGATTTAGGAGCATCAATCAATGTCATGCCAAGAGTTATGGTTGATGAGATGAGATTTGGTCCCATGGCACCAACACGAGTCACTATCCAGTTGCCGACTTGTCAGTGGTTTACCCCGATGGACTGTTAAAAGATGTTTTGGTTTGAGTCGGAGATCTTTTGTTCCCAGCTGACTTTTATGTGTTGGATACGGGAAGGAAGATGGTTAAAAATCCAGTGGTGTTGCTCGGGAGACCGTTCTTGAGGACGGAAAGAACTAAGATCGATTGTGATACCGGGAGATTAACTGTTGAGGTAGCTAGAAAAGTGGTGGAATTCGATGCTTATCGATGAAACTAGCTAGATGCCATGGAGACAGTCCGTAGTATTGGTATTTTTAAGGAACAAGTCGAGACAGTCAATAGCTTGAGCTGTTTATATGTTGATATATCAGAGGAAGAAGAGGATGTTGAGCAACAACCGGAATTCTTTGAAGCTGACCATGATGACAGTGATGTCGATTTCTGGGAGCAATCCGTTCTTGGGCACAGTTTCGATTATTCCACCGACAAAGACTATTTTCACGATAATGAGGAAGTGAAAACTCTTAATTTCTTGAATGGCTTTGATAAAGAGGATTCTGATGATGAAGATAGTGTAGAGGAGGAGCTGCTTAACGATGAAGTTGATGAGGAGATACAGGAGCTACCCAAGGATGACATTGATGAGGTAGTAGAAGGGTATTGGAGACAGACTGTTCTTGAGCAGAGCTCCGACTTGCTCACTGAAGAAGCTCTTGCCCAAGAAGTTGAGACGGAAGATGGTGACCAAGAAGTGGGAGAGTGCAGTTATGCAGGGTTCCCGACCATCATGCCCCAGGGATTTGAACCACTCAACATCCCAGAGCTGAAACCGGAAGACAAGTTGGTGTCATCCCTGCAAAAGGCACCAAAATTGGAGTTGAAACCTTTGCCAAAACATCTCAAGTATATATATCTTAGGAAGGAAGAAACTTTGCCCATCATCATATCCTCAGAGCTATTACATATGGAGGAGATTAGAGTTAGAGAGGTGTTGAGCAAGTACAAGGAGGCAATAGGGTGGACTCTGGTGGACATCAAGGGCATCAACCCAATCGATTGCGTTCACCATATCTTGCTAGAGGATGATGTCGTGCCCGTAAGGGATATGAAAGAAGGTTGAATCCAGCTATGAAAGAAGTTGTGATGAAGGAAGTACTAAAGCTACTTGATTTAGGCATCATCAACCCAGTATCTGATAGCCGGTGGGTGAGCCCTGTGCACGTCGTGCCCAAGAAGTCCGGTATACAGGTTGTTGAGAATGATAAGAAGGAGATGGTAGCCATGAGATTGCAAATCGGATAGAGAGTATGTATTGACTACCGAAAGCTTAAATTGAGAACGAGGAATGACCACTTCCCTTTGCCCTTCATTGATGAGATGCTCGAGAGGTTGGCCGGTAATAAATTCTTTTGTTTTCTTGACGGATATTTCGGATACATGCAGATCTGGGTTGCTGAGGAAGATCAAGGCAAGACCACGTTCACGTGCTCTTTTGGCACATTCACCTTTAGAAGAATGCCGTTCAGGCTGTGCAACGCACCAGACACGTTCCAAAGATGTATGATGCACATCTTTTCCAACCTTCTTGAGGAGTGCATCGAGGTGTTCATGGACGATTTCACTGTCTATGGGAAGACTTTTGAATCTTGCCCCAGCAACCTAGATCGCCCAACCCATAACGAGGCTGCTTCAAAATGATGTACCATGGGAGTTTGATGAGGAGTGCAAGAAAGCTTTCCATGTGTTGAAGAACAACTTGGTTACTGCTTCAATAATCCAACCTCCGGATTGGGGTATGCCTTTCGAGGTGATGTGCGATGCAAGTGGTTTTGCCGTAGGAGCTGTTCTTGGGAAAAAATGAGGAAATGAGAGCTATGTCATCTATTATGCCTCCAAGACTTTGAACCCGGCACAATGTAATTATGCCACGACGGAAAAGGAATTGTTGGCTGTGGTTTTTGCATTCGAGAAATTTCGTTCTTATTTGCTAGGAGGCAAAACCATAGTGTATACCGACCATGCGGCGTTGAAGTACCTCATGACCAAGAAGGAGATCAAACAAAGGTTAATGAGATGGATTTTGTTGTTGAAGGAATTTGATGTTGAAATCAAGGACAAGAGTGGTGCTCAAAACCATGTTGCCGACCACCTAAGTTGAATCCTAAAAGAAGAAGATGAGAACCCAATAAAGGAGTCTTTTCCAGATGAGCACTTACTTCTTGCCCAGGATGAGCCGTGGTATGCGGACTTGGTCAACTACCTGGTTACTGGCGAGATCCCTCCTGACTATGAGAGATACCAAAGAAACAAGCTCAAATCAGAAAGTTGGTTCTATATGTGGGACGAACCATATCTTTGGAGGGAATGTTCAGACACGATCATTAGGAGATGTGTCGAGGATCATGAGCAAAAGAGTATTCTTGAGCACTGCCACAACAAGGAGTATGGAGGACATTTTGGGTACAAACGTACTGCAAGGAAGATCTTAGAATATGGGTTTTATTGGCCAATATTGTTTAAGGATAGTTTTGAATGGGTCAAGAGCTGTGAGAAATGTCAAAGGAAAAGCAACATCACAAGAAGGAACGAGATGCCCATGATGCCGATCTTGCCCGTGGAAGTGTTCGATATATGGGGTATGGACTTCATGGGTCCGTTGCCAAGTTCCAAAGGCAACAAGTATATTCTGGTGGCTGTTGACTACGTATCAAAATGGGTGGAAGCTCGACCATGCTAAAATGATGACTCCAAGGTGATTTCAAATTTTTTACGTACTAACATTTTCAATAGGTTTGGAGTACCTCGAGCTATTATAAGTGATCAAGGTTTGCACTTTTTCACTGCCACAATCACAGCCTTGTTCAAGAAGTACAGAGTTACCCAGCGCACCTCAACAGCCTATCATCCCCAAGCTAATGGTCAAGCGAAGTTGTCCAATCGAATCATCTAGACGATCTTGAGGAAGACTGTGGGCGTGACGAGAAAGGATTGGAGCATGCGCCTAGATGATGCCTTGTGGGCATATAGAACTGCATACAAAACACCCTTTGGGATGTCGCCCTATCGTATGGTCTACGGTAAGAGGTGTCACTTGTCTGTTGAACTAGAACATCGAGCTCATTGGGCTGTTGCCCAACTAAACTTCGATTGGGAAACTTGAGGAAATAAGGCTACAAGCCTATGATAATGTTGGCCACTACAAGGAAATGATGAAGAAAACTCATGACATGTTGATCAAGGAAAAGGAATTCCATTATGGGCAACAAGTGCTATTATATCAAACCCAATTTTGTTTGAAGTAGGGGAAGTTGTCGACCAAGTGGGAAGGCCCCTATGAAGTCTAAGCTCAATACCCTAATAGGGCTGTTGAGATAAAGGATCTCAAGAAGGGGAAGATTTTAAAAGTCAATGGACAGCGCTAGAAAGCCTATCTTGGGCAAGAAGTGAAGCAGAATGCAGGAGAGCCATGTGATGACTCTATTGATGAGGACATCAACTACTAAAAAAGGAGGGGTGTCGTGCCCAAGACCGTAAACATGGCGCTGTTCAGGAGGCAACCTGGTTAGTATTTTCTTTCTTATTCGTTTTCTTCAAAAATAAAAAAAATAAAAAATAAAAAAATAATAATAATTTTTTTATTTATTTTTAGCTTAAAGTATTTTATTTTGAAGTAGTTTTACTTTAGTTTAACCATAGGACGTAGTTCGTTTTTGGAGTATGGTTTGTTGTTTTTGTGTGTGTAGGAGATGTTGAGCAAGATGCAGGTTGTAGATCAGGAACCACAATACAGCGGGTTGTTGAGTAAGGAACAACAGAAGTGATGGGTATCGAGCATGGGTGTTGGGCATTGAACCGCGTATGGCGGTTACTGTTTCCCTAAAAACCCGTGCCCTATAACCTACCCTATCACGTCTCAACCCCACTACCCGATTTGAAATAAAACTCTGCAACTTCCTATCTTCTCTCTCTCCCCTCTCTAATGAAAGACCATCACAACCATTACAATGGTATCAACACGCTCCAAAATAAATTCAACAAAATCCCCACCGGAACCAAAATTGATCTTACCGACAACAACCCTAATACCACCACTTCTACCACCGCAAAGGCCAAAACCACCAAACCCTCCACCAAAAACGTCAAGAGAAAACTGCCAATGGATCCCGCCAACACCTCTGCCGATCAAAATCTCTCTGTCACCATCGGATCTTCTGTGCCCAAGAGCCTTCCCATCGACACGAACTTGATGATGAGTGACGAAAACCCCAGTTTGCTGGAGGAGATGGTGAATCAAGTAGAGGAGGAGAAACAATTGAAGGTCCTTGTTGAATTCCAACAGTCTTCAACTGGCGGAGATGATGAGGCAGAAGTTCGTGGTGAAGAAGAAGGGGAAGAAGAGGAAGAAGGTGGCGGCGACGAGGATGATGCCGAGTTGGAGGAGGATGATATTGATGCCGCAGTGGGTGAGGCGGCCGAAAAAACTAAGGTGGAAGAGGCGAAGACAAAGGCGAAGGAGGTCGCCGGCAAGAGTGGTTCTCTGTGATTGTTGAAGAAGCGCACCGCGACAGAGATAGCGTTGCCGGCCAAAAAACAGAAAGCCACCGCCTCCTACGCCGGTTCTACCCAACCATCCAAGGAAGGGCGCGCTGAATCCACACCTGTAACCGTCTCGCTGCTGAGTGGTAACGAGGAGGAGGATGATGTTGAGGAAGAAGAGGATGACCACCAATCTACACCAGCAAGTAGCACTAGGAATAAGAAGAAGAAGAAGAAGAAGGGCACTACTGTGATGAAGAGCAGAGGGCCTAGAGATTGGAAGGTGACATCGCCCAGGGTTCTCTACTTTGCTCTATACGAGGACCTGGCTATTGCCCAAGAAGTGAGCGATTTATTTGCTGGGATAGGATGGAGTAAGTTTTTGGAGTGGCCAATGGAAGTTTATGAGGAGCAGGTCAAGGAGGTGTACAACATTGCTGCTGCGACGAGTGATCCCACTTCTGGGGTGAGCACTATAGCCTTCTCGCTCTTGGGCAAAAAGTATGAATTTCAAGTTAGTGCCTTCAACCAGATTTTGGGGATGGTGAGTCTGATGGACCTGACCAAGAAGGAGTTCATGGAAGACAAGAAGGTTTTCCCACCCCCTAGAGACATTGCTTATTAGGAGCAACGGAAGGAGATCAGGAACGGAGCACCGTACAATTGAGGCAACAACAAGGGAATGGAGTTGAAGACCTTTGTGCTGAGGATTTGCCATCGTATTCTTGCCTACAACCTCTATGGCAAGAGCGACATCGGTAACACCTTGAGCAATAAGGAAAGGTATCTGCTGTGGTGCATGCATACCAAGACCAAGGTCAACTTCGCAGCCTTTCTTGGTGAGCAGTTCAAAACGGTGCTGGCCAAGCAGTCTCTAGGGTGTACATATGGACACTTTGTCACGGCGTTTGCAAGGGGAGTTGGTGTCTACAACAAGTTGAAGGCAAAACCTGTGATGAGAGTCGGCAAGTTGGGTGAAGCAGCACTTAAGAAGATGAACGACATTGAATTGAGGAATGACAAGTTCGTGTTCATTGATTATGGCTAGGCAAAAGCCACCATGCGTCCGTCCTTGGGCAAGAAGGAGGAAGCGAGTGGAAGTGGAGTGATGTTGCCCAGCACCACAAACATGGAGGTCTGTTTGATCAATTGCGAAAGGATGTTGACCGAGGATTCATGTACCCGCCTGAATCTTCTCTTTGATTACGTTTCCTCCCATTTATGTTAGTTTAGGTTTTGGTTTTTAGTTTTTGAGTCTTGTTCTTGTGTTTATTTTCTGTTGTGTCTTGTTGGTCGAGAAGATATTTGATGGTCCCGGAATGAGGTCTTCGGTGTAGAGGGGGGTGAATACACCGAAGAGAGATTTTTGAAAACTTTTTACAAATTAAAACCGAGTTGAGTGAGAGCTCAGTTATGAACTCAGCTGACTTCTAAAGAAGGTGGTCAGCTGGACTGATAACTCAGCTGGCTGTGCGGAATGTGGTGAGAAAAAAACTTAGCTCGTTCCCTTTACACGATCTTAGAAAAACTTAGTTTCAGTTTTCAGATAAGCAGATTTGAAAATAATGCAGCTGACTGGGTTACACAGCCAGAGAACTTTTTAAGCTTGAAAACTTGTGCTGTGCTAATGCGGTTAGTTCTTTAAGTATATAAAATGCAGAGAATAAATAAAGCAATAAAGAACTCGGAATTTTAACGTTGTTCGGAAAGACAACTCCTACGTCCACGACCAGATTTTAACTGGTAAATCCACTAAGGATTTCCACTTGGTTTACGAGTACCAAGCAACTTCGCAGCTCTAACTCGAGCTGTGTTCTAACAGTTTACGGGCACTGTAGAAGCTTATATCTTTTCAGTTTCCGGGTACTAAAAAACGTTACACTCGAATTTCGCCCTTCGAGAAGGCGTAACCTTGACCTAACCTTTTCTGGGTAAAGAATGGTTTGGGTTTCCAACTTTGAACGAGTTCTTACAATGAAGAACTTTGGAAGATGAACTCGTTCAGATCTAGGCTTTGGATTTACTATGATTTCTGCCTATTGATCAGACAAAAAACTAAAGCAGTTTCTGAAAGTAAACACTTTTAAGTATTCTTCAAAGAGTTAGATAACTGCTTGAGAGCTTTTTAATGCTTGTGAGATTCAGAGAAGTTGAAAGCTTGTAGAGAGTTTTTCGTATCTTTATTCTGAGGTTGATGACTGGTAATTATAGGTAGAGATTCAAAACTAGCCGTTGGAGGAGCCATTTGAATCTCACCTACTCTCTGATCTGTCAATCTGCAGTTGAGCGTATCTTCACCTGTCTTCATCATTGTGTCAGATCCTAGTTTCGCCTTTCTAGGATGCTGAGATGTCAATCCCTCATTGGTCGAGGTATATTGACTTCCTCTGACACCGGGATCTCTGCCTTTGGAGCTGGTTTTTGAATTTAGAGCTGGATTGGGTAAACTGACTTGAAGTGACGTCTTCAGAGTTAGTTCCCTTTTGTCTGCTCAGCTGAATCTCTTAGACTTGAGTCAGCTCAATTTACTCTGCTCCGTTGGATCTCCTTGGCTGGATCCAATCTTCTTTACTTGAGAGTCAGTCTGACTCAGCTCAGTCTTTGAACTCTGTTCAGCTGAAAAACCCTTCAGCTGACTTTGGGTCCAGCTGATTACTCAGCTGGGTCTTCTGCCGTCTTCAGCTTCCTTACCTATAAACTTAGAAAATCTAAAGCTCAAACAAGCGAGCTGGTAAACATAACTTAGGTTTGCACATTCATCTACTAGGTTGGAGAACAGTTGGGTTTTGGTATCAAATCAAAACTTTAGAATTTTCCCAACAATTTCCCCCTTTTTTGATGATGCCAAAACCTAACTGAGAAAAACAACCTACTTTCCCCTTAATAAGAAAGTGGGTTTAAAAACGATAAGAAATTTCAGCAGATGATTAAATTCAGATTTCAGAGCCTGGACAAAGAGTTATTGTCATCAGGGTGAGCTTGAGAGCAAAAACATTTCAGTTTTATTAATCCTCAAAGATGATTACATGAATTACAAGATTAACAAACTGAAATTAGACAGAAACTTTTTAATCCCAGTTGGCTGGGTCTTCATTTCTGCTGCTGCTGCTGATTCTTCTATCTTCTTCCAGTTTTTCATCTGTTCTTAACCTGTACTGGTTGAAGATCAACTGTTCCAGCTTCCTGTATTCTTCTTCATTGTTTACCTTGGAAATTTTTCTCCTGATTGCCCATCTATTTACTTCTACGATAATTTGCGATTTGTCATGAAGATTAGTTCCAGGTATCAGCGGAGGCTGGAGATGATACAGCTGGGGAGCAAAGAACTGGATCTTCGCGGTCTTTGCAGCATTGAAGAATGCTTTCGCAGTCATCCTATCTTGATGAAAAAGCTCATTGAGATGTATCTTGAAAGCAACATCTGGTGGCGTATTTGGGTAAGCTCCCAGATAGTAGTAATCTTCAATGAACTCAAATTTTGTATGTTCCCAGTCGTCGTTTAACTCTTCTGGGATCCATTCATCTATTCTTCTCCAGTTCATTGGCATCTGAGGCTTTTTCTTCGCTGCTCTTATGTTTGCTCTTTTCTTCTTCTGCTTCTTTTCTTCGGCATTGAGCAAACTTTCTTTCTTCTTTTACTGTTCTTGAAAGCTTTTCATCTCTTGCTTTTGTTGATTCACAAAGTTGCAGAGCCATTGAGTATCATTGATTTCTTCTGGCGTGGCTCCACTAGCTTTGGCAAGAGGAATGATCATTTTGCTCCATTTTTCTCTCCGCCCAGCTGGTTCTTCTGCTTTCAGCTCAGCAACAACTTCATCAATCTCAAACTGTATCACTTGGATTTCGTCTTCAGCTACAGCTTTCCCTTTGTCCTTCCTTGATGTTTTTCTCTTTTCATTACCTTCCCCCTTTTTGGCATTATCAACAAGAGTAGAGGAGAGGTTGACGACTGTCTCATTCAGCTGGGCCAAGGCTTTGTCAATATCAGCAATCTTGGCTGAGTTGTTTGCTGTGACGAGGTTGAGCTGTGCTGTGCTGTGGCTTCCAGCTTTGAACTGAGTGTCCAGCTCTTTGTAGAGATTGAACAGCTTTTGAATATCAGTTCTGTTAGAGAGGGTTTGCTGTTGGAGAGCTTACAGCTGGCTGGATAAGTCGTTGACGCTGTTTTCCAGTGGAGCTTGGAGTTTTGAAATGATCTCAGGGACTCTCTTCTCTAGATGATTTGTCTGATCAATTCGTTGAGAAACGAGAGATTGCTTGAGATCTTGACTGGTGCTTTCTTGTACGTTCTGGGCAAATTTGTGAACTTCATCAATGGACTGTCCATTACAATGGACTTGCCATTCTACAGCTGTGATGCGCAGAAGGGTGTCAACATTTGATTTGAGTCTATCCTGGAATAGGATTTCCTCAACTTGTTTGGTTCATCCTTCATTGCATCAGAAAGCACGACATCAGGATCCGTCTGGGTCCCTGATTCGACTTGGCTGGATTTTACTGCCTCGATCTCGACTAGTGAGCAAGTGTCATCGGCAATTGGACTTTGTGGGGCAGCTTCGGTAGGCTCAACTGTTGCATTAGTTGGCTCTTCTTCAATCAACATTGCCTCAGCTGTGTCGGCAGGGACAGCTTCCTTGGCAGTCTCAACTGGAACAATCCAGCTGAGAGTGTGGAGGTAAGAGTTGGCTCTTGAGATGACCTCCTCAGAAGGTGGTACTTCATCCTATTCAGCCTTCTGGATGAGGATTTGGATCAGCTCGTCTTGATGCACGAAAGCATCCTGAAGACTTCCAAATCCAAAGATCTCCTGTAGAGATGCTTCTTTGGCTTTGAGCTTATCGAAGGAGTAGAACTCCACAAGTTCTTCATTTGCGTACCAAGTAGTCATCTTGGTAGCCAGATAAAATTTGAAGTCGCTGACGGCGACTAATGCGGCGGGGAGCGAAGCAAGAGAAGGGTATTGTTGCAGTGCGCTCTTTACTCCTTGAAGCCTGAGGTCATCGAACCTCATGATAGTGGCAGCACGTGCAGCGGCTCTAGGACTGAGGATTTCAATTTCCTCAGAAGAAGTGGGACTAGAAGGTTCAGCTTGGTTTTCATCATCCAGCTGTAAAGGAGCGTCAGCTGGACGGGGCTCTTTAGGTGAGCTGGGTTCTGGAAATTGGGTGTGAGGGAGTTGGGCGGTTTCAGGTACTGAAGAAGTAGGAGAGGAATCTGGGTGAGGTACCTGAGGATGAGGAGGAAGGAGAAGAGAGTGTTGTTGAGGAGAAAGGAGAATAGAGTGTTGTTGAGGAATTACAGCTGATGTGAGATCAGCTGGAGCGGGTTGTGAAGATGCTTGAAGAATTTGGTGAAGGGGAATAACATCCTCTGGGTCAGGGTGGGACCGTGGGGGACCACTACCTGTGGTTCTTCAGCTTCTCGTGATGCAATCACGAACTCCTTTCCATTATCTGAGTTGGAGGAGGAATCCTGAGTTGTCTCCTCAGCGACTGATCTCCACTCAGTTTTCTTCTTTTGGACTGGAGATGCTGTGGGAGTGGATTCAAATCCAACTGGCTTATCAGCTGGCTTCTCTGCTGTCTCCTCAGCTGGCTTGCTGGCTGTCTTAAATTTTAGCTTCTTTTTGGCAGGAGCAGATCCAGCTGGCTGTGTTTCCTCCGGCTGCTTCCTTTTCCCTGCTTGAGAGGAAGAGGCAGTCTGCTGCTTTGCCTCCTGCATCTTCTTCTTCCCTTCAGGGGCTACTTTCTTCAACAAGTCAGTGAGCTGACTTTGCTTTTCAAAAAGAATTTCGGACAAAGGAAACTATTCTGTGTTGTGCCACTTAATTTGCCGTCCGGTAGTGTAGTTTTCTATTATGCACGCCACTTTGGTGCATAGATAGATTGTCTCCCTACAACTGTACCGGGTGAAGCTGTCATCTTCAAAATGAATCTTTTTAGATTTTTTCTCCAACTTTCCCATGAAGAAGGAGAACTAATCCACAGGGTCATTCCTAAGGATGGCTATCATCGGCTTCAGCTTGGGTATGCTGATCTTTCCTTGAGATCCAGCGATACCGAGGATGCACTTCTGGGTAACATCCAGAAGTAGTCTGTACTTAGGCTTGAGCAGGAGCTTGGACATGCTCGTCCTGTAAGATTCCGGTTTGAACAGCATCTTGTCCAATTCGGCCTGGATTTCTTCTCTGGTGTAGTTTTCTGGGGAGCGGTCCCCAAGAGTCTTTAGGCCGAACAACTTGTTCAACATCCGGTTGATGTTGATGTCGACATCCCAATGAGTTGTATGCCCTGTCTTTTCCTTGAGATGTAGAGTAATGTTGGAGCGGAGATGTTCATCTCGGTTCGTCATCTCCAGAAAGAATTTTGCCACTTCCCGGCAGAAGATGTTCTTCGATCTTGCAGTCGCCCATTGCTACAGGCCGGCTTTCTCGATGAGATCCAGCACCTCCTGGAACTCTGAGTTCTTGTAGCTCTTGAGAGTTAAGCAACTCTCAAAATGAAGCTTTGACATGAGATTCTCAGACTGGTTCGCTCCTGGTGTTATCTTCTTTGGTGCCATGATTTTTTTCTGTATTAATGAGTTAGAATAGACAAGAGAAAAGTATTTTGCAGAAAGATAAGCAAGAATCTGATATATAAAATTTCAGTGATAAGTATGAGATATAGAAACTATGGTGACGATTTGCATATCTTTGATATATATGTATCAACTGTCCATTTTGATGAACGGTTCAGATCTTGGCATTTGACTTTAAGATCTGCGGCTGGGAGAGATTTGCACAACACGTCAAGTGACGTGCGTAAATAGAGTGTAGGTCACACGCGCGTGAGGTAGTCAAAACGTTCTGACTTCTGCCTCGATTTTCCCGAGCAACAGTACCCTACATACTTTTCATTAAATGCGATGGGATTCGATTGGATGGATAGCTTACTGACTAATCCATCTAAGGAATGTCTAGGTATTTGAATTAAATTCAAATAATTTTATCCTTAAATAGCATATTCCTCAGGGAAATAAATGAAAGTCTGCAAACCTGTTAGCTGATCTTTGTAGTCAGCTGATACCTCGGCTGTGTTTCTTTATGTTGAATTTATCCTTCAATTTTATTATCCAGCTGAGCTTGATTCCCCCTCAGCTGGTTTCCCTTCTTGAATTGAGTTCACTAACCGGCTAGGTCTGGATTCTTCCAACTTGATATCCCAAAGGTATCCAGCTGAGTCTTATTCCCCCTCAGCTGGATGAAGTTTCTTCATCTGGATTAAGCAATCCAAGCAATTCACACAGCATTTTGAATCTTGCTTCCATCAGTGGCTTTGTTAAAATATCAGCTCGTTGGATATCTGTGTGAATTTTCTCAACAATGACGTCTTTCTTTTTCACGTGATCTCTGATGAAGTGATGTCGAAGGTCTACATGTTTACATCTTGTGTGAAGAACTGGATTTTCAGATATTGCAATAGCACTTGAGCTATCACAGAAGATTGGAACTTGACCAGTTTTCACTTCATAGTCATCCAGCTGATGCTTCAGCCAGAGAATTTGAGAGCAGCAGCTTCCAGCTACCATATACTCTGCTTCAGTTGTAGATGTGGCGACACACGTCTGCTTCTTTGAAAACCATGATATCAACTTGCTTCCTAGGAACTGACATGTTCCTGAAGTTGATTTTCTGTCTAATCGATCTCCAGCAAAGTCTGAGTCTGAGTATCCAGTCAGCTGCAAATTATCTTCAGCTGGATACCACAGCCCAACGTTCTGAGTACCCTTTAGATATTTGAGAATATTCTTGACTGCTTGCATATGTGCATCCTAAGGATCAACTTGAAATCTGGCACATACTCCGACTACAAATGCTATATCTGGACGGCTAGCTGTGAGGTATAGCAGGGAACCAATTATCCCTCTGTATTTGCTAGAATCCACTGGTTTTCCTTCGGTTCCTGGTTCAATCTTCCAGTTGGTATTCATAGGAATCTTCACCGTTTTGCTGGATTGAATTCCATATTTGGCGATCAAGTCTTTCACGTACTTGGATTGATTTATGAAAATTCCTTCTGTTGATTGCTTGACTTGAAGTCCTAGGAAGAAACTCATTTCTCCCATCATAGACATTTGGAATTGTTTTGACATCATCTCTCTAAATTTTTCACATAAGAAAGTTGATCTTGAGCCGAAGATGATGTCGCCCACATAAATTTGGACAACTAAGATATCTTCCCCTAGCATGATGGTAAAGAGGGTTCTGTCAACTGAACCTTTCTTGAATCCTTTGGATACAAGAAATCCTGACAGAGTGTCATACCAAGCTCGAGATACTTGCTTCAGACCATAAAGCACCTTCTTTAGCTTATAAACTTTGTTTCCTTCTACTTCAAATCCTGGAGGTTGTTTCACGTCGACATCTTCTTTGATTTCCACATTAAAAAATGCACACTTTACGTCCATTTGGTATACTTTGAATTTGTGATGTGCAGCATATGCAAGGAATAGTCTGATGGCTTCCAGTCTTGCTACTGGAGCAAATGACTCTTCAAAGTCTATTCCTTCTTGCTGTGTATAACCCTTGGCAACTAAGTGAGCCTTATTTTCTGATTACTGCTCCAAGAGTATCCAGCTTGTTTTTGAATATCCATTTAAGTCCTATTATTTTGACACCTTCTGGTCTATCGACCAGTTCCCAGACGCAATTTATGAGAAATTCATTCAGCTCTTCTTGCATAGCATTTGTCCAGGGCACGCTCTTTAAAGCTTCGAGAAATGTTTGAGGCTCTGGAACTTGAGCTACATAACACGCCATGAGAGCTATGTCTTCGTCGTAGACGGTCAGTTCTAGCTCTACTGAGACTTGAGCTTCATTAGCTGCTTCTTGAGGATTTGATGACGGGTTCTGAGCAATTGAATTTCTTGTTCTAACTCTGTCTGATGGCTCTCCAATGATTGCTGAAGCTGGATGATCTTCGATCCATCTTCGTCTTCTTCTAATCTCTTCTTCTAGCTCATTTATGCTAGATGTTGCTAAGTCTCGTCTTGCTTGGAGATGTTCTGGAGTCATGTTTTGAGACTCGTTATGACTTGGATTTGTATTAGAATGTACTTGAGGCGAGAATTGAGTGAACTCAGCTGAAGGTGGAGCTGGGATGTCAGTTGGGTCTAGATTTCCAGCTGGCGGCATTCCCCCTTGGTCTGATACTGGGGTTCCCTCTGGATTTTCAGCTGTTTGACTTGCCTCTGCTGAATTGACTTGATATTCTTCTGGTTCATCATTCCAAATCAGTGATTCAGCAAGATTCCTGATTCGAACTTCTTGAGATCTTGTTTGAGCTGGATTGGTGCTTGATGTTCCAGCTATGTTTCTTTGTTTGATCGACTCTCTGAATTCGAAAGATGTTTCATCAAAGGTGACATGAGGAGTCACTTCGACTGTTTGCGTTCGCCTGTTAAAAACTCTGTAAGCTTTACTTACAGCCGAGTAACCTAGGAATACTCCTCGGTCAGTTTTGGCGTCGAACGTCTTCAGCTGGGTTTTCGCATTGTTTAGGATATGACATTTTAAACCGAAAACCTTGAAGTACCCGATGAAGGGTTTCCTGTTATTCCATAGCTCATACGGAGTCTTTCCTTATCTGGATGTGAGTAGCGATCAATTCTGAGTGAAGCAAGTTGTGTTGATTGCTTCAGCCCAGAATTTCTTTGGAATGACTGAGCTTGCTAACATTGAAGTAGCAGCTTCTTTGAGTGTTCTGTTCCTCCTCTCAGCTACACCATTCTGCTGAGGTGTGCGTGCAGCTGAGGTTTGATATTGTACTCCGTTCTTCTCACAATATTCATATATAGTTTCATTCAGAAACTCAGTTCCTCGGTCTGATCTAATTGAGATAATTTTGCATTCCTTTTGAGTTGTCAATCTTTCCAGCAGGGCCGGCAGCTTGGATCTTGTTTCACTTTTCTGGTATAGGAATGAAACCCATGTGAATCTGGAGAAGTCATCCACTACGACCAGAGTGTATTTCCTGCCGTTGAAACTCGCTGGTGTTACTGGACCAAAAAGATCCATGTGAAGGAGTTGAAGAACTCGATCAGTTGAGGGCGTCGGCTTGAGAGAAAATGAAATCTTTGTCTGTTTTCCTTGTTGACAAGCGCTGCAAATATGACTCTTGTCATAAACTTGATCTGGAATTCCATTAGCGAGCTGATTTCTAGCCAGTTTGTTGATTGTCTGGAAGTTGAGATGATTCAGCCGTCTGTGCCACAGCCAGCTGACTTCATTGCTGCTTTTCGATACAAGACATGTGTCTGGAGGGCTGCTGTTCCAGTCAGTAAAATATATGTTTGCTTCTCTTTTCCCTCTCAGTAATACCTGCTTGATTTCCCTGTTCTTCACTGTACATCTCTGTGCATCAAACTTGACAGAAAAACCGTTGTCGCAGAATTGACTAATGGAAAGCAAGTTATGTTTTAATCCTTGCACATATGAAACGTTATATATTTTAACATTGTTAGTTTCAAATGTACCGTAACCTTTGGTTAGACCTTTGGAGTTGTCACCATACGTTACTTGAGGGCCTGGACGCTCTTCGTATTCTTGGAGTAGATGCTTCAGATAAGTCATGTGCTTTGAGCATCCGCTGTCCATGTACCACAGCGTTCTCATCGACTCCTCTATGATGCGTCTTTCCCATGCAGCCTGTCACATAAATCAAAATTTAGGTCCCCAGTTGTGTAGTCCTTGTGGGTTAGTTAGAGATCCCTTTACGATCCAGATTTGTTTGATGACTCTGATTGGATCATTTGTTCTGATGATTCTCCCAGCTGTGTCTGTGAACACATTCTTTGTGTTCTTTGTTTGACTCTGTTGGCTGGGTCTTGACCTCTGTTGTCTCCCAGCTTGATTTCTTGATTGTTCAGTTCTTCTTTGGTTTTCAGCTGAGTGTACAGCTGAGACATTTCTTTGTCTCTGTCTCTGCTGTCTAACTTGGTATCTCGGCTGGACTTGATAATCCAGCTGGTAATCATATGACTGATATCCAGCTGGGTATCTTCTCTGATATCTTGGTTGATATCTTGCCACTTGCTGCTGATATTGCTGATATCTAAGTTGTCCAGCGTCATTCCTTCATTGTGGCTGAACCCAATGTTGTTGTCTGATTTGTGCCTGGGGTTGCCTTACAACTTGTCTTCTAGGACTTTGCTGTGTTTTCTGTTTCTCAGTCTGTTGTGCAGCTGGAGTTGGATTCTCTTTTGCTTTCACAAATGTTACCGAGTTCCACTTGTAGTTGCAACATTTGTTAAATCCTTAGACCCATCATAACCCAATCCCGTCTTTAATGTTGCTGGTCGTTGCACACTAATTATTTCATCCATCGTTGATGAAGCTTTGATAAGTGCTACCAGCTTTGTGGTTACTGTGTTTTCTGACCTTTTCAATTCCAAGATCTCAGCTGACTTTCTTTTTGACTCGGCTGTGGATTTTTCCAATTCGTCCACCAGCTGCTTTTTCTCATAGTAGAATTCCTTCATCAGCTGATCCTGTTTGACTATCTTTTCGTTGAGCTACACTATTTCCTCTTTGAGCTGTGTAGCATCAGCTGCTTCTGATACTTCTATCTTTTTCAGTTCTACCTTCAGCTCAACATTTTCACACATTATGACATCAAGAATCTCTTGTAGATCCTTAAAGTCATTCATGACTTTCTCTACCAGATTCCAATCAGGTTGTCCTTCTGATTCAGAGACCTGCGTAGAGTGTTCGTGTGATGGTGATGTGTTAGATACGTCCTGAGTTTTAGAAGTTACCTCATCACCGTCTAGTCCGTCTGTCTGTCCCATGAAGCAAGCATCCCAGTCTTAATCATCACGGGCCATGAGTGCCTCTTCCTCTGAGTCTGAGAAAGGCATGTCATCATCTATTTTGTTGCACTCGGACTCTTCATCTGCTATATATGCTCTTCTTCTGTTAGCTGCCTTCGCTTTTAGAAGATCTTTTTCCTTCTTGGACAGTTTGGGACAATCCTGCTTGTAATGCCCCGGCTCCTTGCAATTGAAGCAGCCTTCGTCTGTCCGTTTTGAGGTGTCAGCTAATTTTTTATCAGCTGTAGTGTACTTATCTCTGTATGTTTTGGCAAATTTCTTGTACTTGCCTTTCTTGATGTTGAGTCTGTTGTAATTTTTCACCAACATGGCAATTTGTTCGAGTAACTTTTCTTTGCTCATATCCTTTTTGTCCTTCTTCTTCTTGGAGGACTCAGCTGTCTTGACATGAGCTGACTTTTCAGAGTTGGCTCTGAACGCTATTTCTTTTGGAGCTGGGGTCAGTTCTCTTTCATTCTGTCTGCTTGAAGACTCTTCTTGGGTGATCTTCAAGTTGTATTCGTTGGCTTTTAAGAGTGAGAACAACCTTTCTGTAGATAGATCACCCAAGTCACTTCGACTTTGGTGAACTACTTTGTAAGTGTTCCATTCAGCTGAAAGAGCTGAAAGAAGCTTTAAATTCTTTTCCCGCTGGGTATACTTCCCAGTTCTGATTGTCTCTATCTCGACGACTATGTTTGAGAACCTTAGCTCCATCGCTTCGATGGACTCGTTGGCTAGCTGCTTGAAGTTGTCAAATTTTTGGCAAGCTATTGTGAATTTGTTTTCTTTGATCTCTTCTGACCCTTCACATAGCTTGGCTAGGGTTTCCCACATCTCTTTGGTTGTCTCGCACTTGATAATCTTACTGAGGTAGGCGTTGGAAACTGTTGATGAGATGGTGTTCCTTGCGAAGCTGTCTAATCCAGCTTGCTTTCGCTCTTCTGAAGAATATTCCTTCTTTTGTTTGAAAATTTGCTGGTACACTGGCTGTCCTCCATCTTGAGCTGGTACGAGTTCATTTCCTTGCTTATAAATGAGAATGGGTCCATCTGTGATGACGTCCCACATCATGTCATGATGCGCACACAGAAAGCTTTTCAATCTGAATTTCTAGATTGTATAATCATCAACCGAAAAGGTGGGAAGATTCCTGTTAAGATAAGAATCCATGGAGGAATGTACAGAATGCACTAGGATGAGTTTTTCTGAAAAACGGATCTGTTCAGTTGACCACTGACACAGAGTTTCAAGACAAATCTCTTGATTCAGAAACATCGGTCTTTTGAACCTCTCCTCTGATACCAATTGATGGTCCCAGAATGAGGTCTTAGGTGTAGAGGGGGGTGAATACACCGAAGAGGGATTTTTGAAAACTTTTAACAAATTAAAACTGAGTTGAGTGAGAGCTCAGTTATGAATTCAGCTGACTTCTAAAGAAGGTGGTCAGCTGGACTGATAACTCAGCTGGCTGTGCGGAATGTGGTGAGAAAAAAACTTAGCTCGTTCCATTTACACGATCTCAGAAAAACTTAGTTTCAGTTTTCAGATAAGCAGATTTGAAAATAATGCAGTTGGCTGCCATATGCACATGGAGTATCTAATTCTTTCTTGTGTGATAATGACCAGTGATACATGTTGATCTAGAACTTGCCTGCAACTCTTAGTCAAAGCTTCATGTAACTTAGTTGAATTACTTAGATGATTTAGGCGTTTTTGTTCAATAAGCCCATAGCCAAAAAAATTCCTACCTATGCATTTATCCTTTGTTATCCCCTTTGAGCTTAAATATTTTCTTTTTGATTCACTTATAGTCTTCCCGGTCAAGAACTCAGGTCTAGAAGTAAAGGGATAAAAAGAAAATGTAGGGGTAGCAGATGCTGGGCAATAATACCCACGTTAGGGGGTGTTGATCAGGACTTATTCAAAAAAAAAACTATCCGAGAAGAAAAAGAAGAAAAAAATAGTCCTGACAAATAAGTGAGATAGGCCCGATGTTTGCTTGAGAGGAGTGAGGGATTTAGGGCATCCTTATAACCTAATAAAATTCTAAGGATAAGTGTTTAATTTTGTTCAAAGAAGTAGAGATATAGAGGGCAGGCAAGCCTATGGAAAAACGTTGTGGATCTTGGTCAAGAGCGATACACTGAACCTTATACACTTGAGAGATGAGTTCGGGTGAGTTCCTTCTTGCCCATTAACTCTATCTTGACCTATCTGATGGCAATACCTGTTTACATTATTCATGCTCTGTTTTAACTAACACGTTGACTTGCTGATCAACTGTGTTTGAGTCTTGGGCAAGATCATATTTGCACACATGAGGGCAAGTGTGGTTCAAGTGTGTGGGTGTGATGAACCCAATTATGTGTTCATATTTCTTATGTTTTGTCTTTTCTTTTTATGTCTTTATCAAGTAAAAGTGTGTCTGGGAGGACACAAAGTCGAGAGATGTGTGCAGGGAAGAACATGTGGGATGCTGGACAAATCCGGTGGAAAATCTGTTGTTGAGATGCTGAGATGGCGATACGATGCAAATGGGCAAAGGGCTGGAAGCTTGTAGTTGGGCAACAACGATAACAGCAAATCTACAAGTCAAGAAGCACATCCCATATTCCTTAAGCCAACAGAGAGAGTATCCAGAGGAGTCAGGATCTTGGGCAACATAGGAGCAGAACAGGATGCAGACAACGAAGGTAAGATGTAGGTCGCGAGCAGCTGCAAATTTCTTTTTCTCCAAGGAAGAGGATAAGGATCGAAGATTTCTTTCCTTATCCTAGATAAACCTTATCAACGAAGATATCTGCTAAGAAGGAAAGGAGATCTGCAACGGATCTATACAAGGAAGGATGCGCCGTGGTTGGGAAGAGTCCTGGACCTACACGGATTCTAACCTAACCCTAATTTCATCGCCTATATATATACGGCCGACTTCATCTTGTACTAAGGACGTTTTTCATAGCTTGGTTCTGTAGTTTAGTTTGAGAGAGTGTGAGAAAGAAACAAGTCCTACGGGCATATTTACTTTTAAGTTTCGTTTTTCATTTTCTGCATTTAGTTCATAGTTGATGGCGAGAAGCCAAGACCTTAGTTGTTGACTTACGTTGTTGAGCAGCAACCATTTTTAGTTTTATTCAAGTATGATTTCCTTTAATTATTTTGTGCTTTCATTTACGATTATGTCTAGCTAAATTTACTTGTTTGGGTTGGAGAAAATGAAGTGATCTTAGTTACTCGATCTAAACTCGTGAGGTCTAATTGTGTGAGTTCGTTACTTGATTTTATTTCCGAAACACTTAGGCTTAAATCTAGACTTAATTGATATTGACATATGCTTGATCACATCACCATCTAGATATTGAGATTAAGTCACTAACAGGATTTGGGGTTAAACTCGAGAGAGTCTCTCGTGCCCAAGAAGGTAGTAAGTGTTGGAGAGTAGTCGGTATCTAATACCTCTTGGCTATCTTGGAATCTTTTGTTCTTAATGCCTTTTGGGAAACATCGTTGCTGAAGTATCTTCGTGACGTCGTTGATCAAGAGAAGAGATCTTGCCTTCTGGTCAAGATCTGTAAAATTGGATAGATATAGGCTTAGAGTATTTGAGTCGTGACTTCGTGACCATAGGGCTCAAATTAATCTTTGCTTAAAACCAAGTGATAAAATCTTGTAATTGAGTATTATTGCATCGATGAACGAGTATGAGTAATTAGGATCATTGATTCAAATCCAATCCAAACATATTTGTTATTTGATAGTTTCTTTGTTGAGTTACAGGTTAGTGAGATACATCTCGATCACAACCCCTATATTGAGTACGACCTGAAGACTAGACTATGCCGATTCCCTAAGGTTCGACCCCACTTGCCAAAGCTACGCCTTGTTGGGAAAGAGGAGAAATTTATTTGCGCGAAGTGTGAAACAATGCCTTCGTCACTGCTGCTCTCAAATTCTCTGGTTGAAACAGCAGCTGGATGACTACGAAGTGAAGACTGGACAAGTTCCAATTTTCTGTGATAATTCAAGTGCTATTGCAATATCAAAAAATCTAGTTCATCACACAAGATGCAAACATGTGGACGTGTGTCATCACTTTATCAGAGATCACGTGAAAAAGAAGGATGTCATTGTTGAGAAAATTCACACAGACGTACAACGTGCTGATATTCTTACAAAGCCGCTGGTGGAAGCAAGATTCAAAATGTTGTGAGGGTTACTTGGATTGCTCAAACCAGATGAAGAATTTTTATCCAGCTAAAAGGAAGCAGACCCAACTGGATTTCAAACTCAGATTCAAGGAAAAACCAGCTGAGGAAGAACCAAGCTCAGCTGGACATCAAAGTTGAAGGGTTACTCAGCTGAGGGGCAACTCAATGCTAAACTCAGCTGAAGGAGAGCTCATTCTATACATCAACTCACAACCGAGGTATCAGCTGACTACCATGAACAGCTGAGAGGTTTGCGATATCGAAACCCTATTTTTTTAAGATATATTTCTTTTAAATATTTGAATTTAATTATGCATATCTTAGAAAAGATAATAAATAAAAGTTTCAATCACATCGTATCAAACCGAATTTAATTAAAAGTCTACAAAGTACTAAAGCATGGGAGTTCCGAGGTAGAAGTCAAAGCACTTCATCTACCTCACGTGTTGTACGATCGATAACCTGACGTGATGCGTGAATCACTCTCAGCCGTAGATCTTCATATCATACTGCCACAATCTTGACCTTTCATTCAAAATGGCAGTTGATATTTATATCAGAGATACACAAATCTTCACCATAATCTCTCATTCTTATCTCTAAAAGTTCTTGATATCGGCATATCTTTTTCTTCTTACATATCTATTACTCGTTCTACTAACAAGTTTTACAGAAGAAGATCATGGCATCAAAGAAGCCAATCCCAGGAGCCGGCCAGCATGAAGTCTTATTGTCAAAGCTTCACTTTGAGAGTTGCGTAACTCTCAGGAACCACAAGAAATCGGAGTTTCAGGAGGTAATGAAACTCATTAAAAGAGCCGGTGTAACACAGTGAGTGACTGCCAGACCCAAGAACATTCTTCGCCAGGAAGTAGCTGAGTTCTTCCTGGTGATGTCAAATAACCGCCTCCGCACCCATGTTTCTCTCAAGATAAAGGAGAAAACGGGACACACAACTCCTTGGTAAGCAGAGATCAACATCCATATAATATTGGCCAAGGAGTTCAACCTGAAGACATTCGGCAATCTCTTCCCTGAGAGATACACCAGAGAGGAAGTCCAGTCAGAACTGGACAAGATGCTGATAAAGCCGGAGACGTTCAGAGCGAACATGTCAAAGCTTCTACTCCGTCCCAAGTACCGACTAATTCTGGACATCACTCAGAAGTGCATTCTCGGTATGGCTGGATCTCAAGAAGAGATCAGCATACCCAAGTTGAAGCCAATGAAAGCCATCCTCAGAAGTGACCCTATGGACTGGTTCTCTTACTTTTTGGACAAGTTGGAGAAAGAATCAAAGAAAATCTGATTCAATGATAAAGAATGCACCCGGTACAGCTGCAAGGAGACAATCTACTTGTGCTCCAAAGCTGCTTGCATCATAGAAATGATTTCCAGATCGCGCAACATCAGGTGGCATAATCCGAAAGAGTTTCCAATCACAAGGTGTTGGGAAAATTATAAGGTTTCGATTTGATACCAAAACCCAACTGATTCTCCAACCGAATAGATGATCGCGTCAACCTAAATAGTGTTTTCCAGCTCGCCTGTTTGAGCTTTAGATTTTCTAGGTTTACAGGTTAAGGAAGCGGAAGACAGCAGTTGACCCAGCTGTGTCTACAGCAGAAGTCAGCTAGCGAAAGACAGCAGGCGTCAACCTTCAGCTGAGTCCTTCAGCAGAGCATGATCAAGCTGAAGAGAATTCGAATTTAAGAAGAGTAGGTAAGATTCAAACGGCTCCTCCAACGGCTAGTCTTGAATCTCTACCTATATAAACCCGTCTTCAACCTCAGGATCAAATACGAAAAACTCTCTACAAGCTTTCATTCTCTGAAATCATCAATCTTTCAAAAGCTCTCAAGCAGTTCTACATAGTTCAAAGAACACTTTATCTTAAAGTGTTTCTAGTTCAGAAACTGCTTAGTTTTTCGTCTGATCCCTAGGCCAAAATCTTTGTATATCTTAAGCCTAGACATTGAACGAGTTCATCATACTCCTTGTTCTTCATTGTAAGAACTCGTTCACAGTTGGAAGACCCATACCCAAACCCAAACCCAGAAAGGTTAAGTAAAGGTACGCTTGCTCGAAGCGTGTAATTCGAGTGGATAGATTCTTCAGTACCCGGAAACTGAAGGTGTAGGCTTGACAGTGCCCGCAAACTGTTGGATTACAGCTCGGGTTAGAGTTGTGAAGTTGCTTGGTACTTGGAAACCAAGTGGTAATGGATTACCAATGAACCTGGTCGTGGACGGAGGAGGTGTTACTCCAAACCACGTAAAAACTCGTGTGCTCTTTTCTTTCCTCTTAAATTCAGTTTTGTACTAACTCTTTCATATCATTGCATATTTGATCAAAACTGCATACGCAGCTGCTCTCCAAAGACAGCTGTGTCTCTCTGAAAGTTGCACAACTTGACTAAGCTGAAAACATAAAGTTAATCTTTTCAAACTGAGTTTTTAAGTAACCGAGCTAAGTTTTCAATCCACCACATTTCGCACCGCCAGCTGAGTTATTTACCCAGCTGACCCTCCCCAGCTGGATCAATAACTGAGTTCACCAACTCTATGATTTAACTTGAAAAAGTTTTTAGAATCTATTTGGTGTATTCACCCCCCCTCTACACCAAATACCTAGCTCAGGGACCATCAATTGGTATCAGAGCAGTGGTTCAACAGACCACCGTTTCTGTATCAAGAGATCTCTCTTGACAATCTGTCAGTGGTCATCTGAACAGATCCTCTTTGTGAAAAACTCATAATATTACATACTGCATATTTTCCATGGATTCTTATCTTAACAGAATCTTCCCACCTTCTCGGTAGACGATTATGCAATATGGAAGTTCAGGCTGAAGAGCTTTCTCTGTGCGCATCACGATATGATGTGGGACGTCATCACAGACGGACCCATCATCATCTACAAACAAGGGAACGAGCTTGTTCCAACTCAAGATGGCGGCGAACAACCAAGATATCAGCTCATTCCCAAGCCCAAGAGTGAGCACAACTCAGAAGAAAGGAAACAGGCTGGACTAGACAGCTTCACGAGGAACACCATATCCTCAACGGTCTCCAATGCCTACCTCAGCAAAATCATCAACTGCGAAACAACAAAGGAGATGTGGGAAACCCTAGCAAAGCTATGCGAAGGGTCGGAGGAGATAAAGGAGAATAAATTCATGATTGCATGCCCGAAGTTTGATAACTTCAAGCAGCTGGTCAACGAGTCCATCGAAGGGATGGAACTCAGATTCTCCAATATAGTGGTGGAAATAGAAACCATCAGAACTGGGAAATACACCCAGCGAAAAAAGAATCTAAAAGTTCTTTCAGCGCTCACAGCTGAATGGAACACCTATAAGGTGGTACACCAAAGTCGAAGTGACTTAGGTAATCTTTCAACTGAAAGATTATACTCCCTGCTCAAAGCCAACGAATACAACTTGAAGATTACAATGAAAGAATCTTCAAGCAATCAGAATGATGGAGAGCTGACACCTGCAACAAAGGAGATTGCGTTCAGAGCCAACTCTGAAAAATCCGCATACATACAGTCAGCTGAGTCATCGAAGAAGGATAAGAAGGACATGAGCAAGGAAGAGCTACTTGAAGAAATAGCCATGCTGGTCAAAAGCTACAACAGACTCAACACCAGCAAGGGCAAATACAAGAAGTTCGCAAGAACTTACAGAGACAAGTACGCAGCAGCTGATGAGAAGTCAGCTGACAAACGAACAGAAGAAGGTTGCTTCAACTGCAAGGAACCAGGACACTACCGGCTAGATTGTCCAAAGCTGTCCAAGAAAGACAAAGACCAACTGAAAGCTAAGGCAGCTGACAGAAGGAGAGCTTACATCGCCGATGAGGAATCAGAGTGCAACAAAATGGATGACAACATGCCATTTTCAGACTCGGAAGAAGAAGCCCTGATGGCCCATGATGAACCTGATTGGGATACATGCTTCATGGGACAAACAGACGGCATCGATGAAGATGAGGTAATGTCTCGAACTCAAAATCTATCTAACCTCTCACCATCACACGAACACTCTACACAGGTTTCAGAATCAGGGCTACCTGATTGGAGTCTAGTAGAGAAAGTAATGAACGATTCCAAGGAGCTTCAAGAGATCCTTGACGTCATTATGTGTGAGAATGCCGAGCTGAAAGCGGAACTGGAAAAGACAAAGGTATCAGACGCAGCTGATACAACACAGCTCCAACAGGAAGTTGTTTCACTAAAAGACAAAATAGTGAAACAAGATCAGCTGATGAAGGAATTCTACTATGAGAAGAAACAGCTGATGGAAGATGTGGAAAAGGTCACAGCTGAATCGGAAAAGAAGTCAGCTGAGATCATTGAGCTGAAAAGCACCGAAGAGGTACTATCTAAGAAGATAGTAGCTCTCATCAAAGCCACGTCAACAATGGACGAGATCATTAGTGCTCAACGTCCAGCAGCACTCAAAGCGGGACTGGGATACAATGAATCAAAGGATGCCTCAAACATTGCCTCCACAAGTGGAACTAAGGTAATGTTTGTACGAGCAAAAGAACATCCAATCCCAAAGAACTCAAAGATCAACAGTTGAGGACACAGCAAGCGTCAGGGAGACCAGCTGTGAAACATCCTCAAGCTCTGTCAAGGACACAACAGGCATCAAGAAGGCCAGCTGTGCGACAACCTCAAGCCCAACTCAGACAGCAACGTGCTCAACCTCAACAAAGACGGCGAGTGGATTTTACGGATATCGACAAGAATAAAGACGTTGAACGATATCAACCATGATATCAGAGATACCCAGCTGGATATCACTCACATAAGTACCAGCTGGATAATCATTTCCAGCCACAGCATCACACAAGACAGCAGAGACAAAGGAACGTCTCAGCTAGGTACACAGCTGAAAACCGAAAGAAATCAAGACAAGAAGACACTGAGATCAAGACCCCGCCAGCAACAACCGAAGAACACAAAGAATGTGTACATCGACTCAGCTGGGAGAATTATCAGATCAAATGACCCAATTCGAGTCATCAACCAGATCTGGGTCGTCAAAGGATCTCTGTCTAACCCACAAGGACCCAATTAAAACTGGGTACCTAAATTTTGATCTTTTATATAGGTTGCAAGGAATCGACGCATCTCTGAGGAGTCGATAAGAATGCTATGGTATTTGGACAGTGGATGCTCCAAGCACATGACGCACCTAAAGCATCTACTCCAGGAGTATATCGAGCGTCCAGGCCCACAAGTAACATTTGGTGACAACTCCAAAGGCTTAACCAAAGGTTATGGTACATTTAAAACTAAGAATGTCATAATCCCAAATGTTTCTTATGTACAAGGATTGCAACACAACTTGCTTTCCATTAGCCAATTCTGCGACAACGGTTTTTCTGTCAAGTTTGATATACAGGGATGCACATGAAAACCAAGTAGATACTCCTAAGAGGAAAAAGAGAAGGAAATATATATTTTGCTGACTAGAACAGCAGCCCTCCGGAGACTTGTCTTGTATCGAAAAGCAACAATGAAGTCACCGGGTACATCAGCACAGACGGCTGAATCATCTCAACTTCAAGACAATCAACAAACTGGCTAGGAACCAGCTCGCTAATGGAATTCCAGACCAAATATATGACAAAAGTCATATGTGCAGCGCGTGTCAACAATGAAAGCAGACAAGAATTTCATTCTCTCTCAAGCCAGTTCAGTCAACTGATCGAGTACTTCAACTTCTTCACATGGATCTTTTTGGTCCAGTTACTCCAGCAAGCTTCAATGGCAGAAAATATACTCTGGTCGTAGTGGATGATTTCTCAAGATTCACATGGGTATCATTCTTGTACCAGAAGAGTGAAACCAGGACTAAGCTGCATATCCTGCTGGAAAGATTATCAACACAGAAGGAGTGTAAGATATTGTCAATAAGATCAGATCGAGGAACGAAGTTTCTGAATGAAACTATTTATGATTACTGCGAGAAGAACGGAGTTCATCATCAAACATCTACAGCATGCACACCTCAGCAGAATGGTGTAGCAGAGAGAAGAAACAGAACACTCAAAGAAGCAGCTACCTCAATGCTAGCCAGCTCTGCCATTCTAAAGAAGTTCTGGGCCGAAGCAATCAACACAGCATGCTTCACTCAAAATCGCTCCCTACTCACATCAAGGCAAGGAAAGACACCATATGAGCTATGGAACAACAGAATACCATACATTGGATATTTCAAGGTATTCGGATCCAAATATCATATCCTAAACAATGGAAAGACACAGCTCAAGACGTTCGACGAGAAGACAGACCGAGGAGTATTCCTTGGTTATTCTGCTGTGAGTAAAGCATACAGAGTCTTCAACAGAAGAACTCAAACAGTCGAAGTAACTCAACATGTTACCTTTGACGAATCCTCCTTCGAATATAGAGATTCTATAAAACAAAGAAACGAAGGAGAATCTTCAAGACTGATTCAGACAAGAGCTCAAGAAAATCGAATCAGGAATCTGGTCGAACCATTAATTTGGGACGATGAGCCAGAGGAGGAACTTCAAATCAACCGGGAAGCTCCACCAGCTGGAAATCGAGAAGAACCTTCAACGCCAAATCAAGGGGGAACGTCATCAGCTGGAAATCCAGCTGAATCCCAAGCTCCATCTCCAGCTGAGCCTCTACAGAAGTCTCCTCAAAATCTAAATCAAAGAGAACCAATCTCTCAAGACTTAACTTCTGAGCAACTCCAAGACAGACGAAATTTAGCCACTTCAAGCATCAATCAATTGGAAGAAGAAATTCGTAAAAGGAGAAGATGGATTGAAGATCATCCATCATCAGCAATCATTGGAGAACCATCTGACCAAGTCAAAACCAGAAGCTCAGCTGCTCAAGCTTCTTCGGATCATCAAGAAGCAGCTGACACAGCTCAACTTTCAGTAGAGCTAGAACTGAAGGTCTATGATGAAAATACAGCTCTAATGGTGTGTTACGTAGCTCAAGTTCCAGAGCCTCAATCAATTCTCGAAGCTTTGAAGAGCGTGCCTTGGACTAACGCCATGCAAGAAGAGCTGAACGAATTCCTCAGAAATTGTGTCTAGGAATTGGTCGACAGACCTCAAGAAGTCAAAGTCATAGGACTAAAATAGATATTCAAGAACAAATTGGATACCCTGGGAGTCGTCATCAGAAACAAAGCTCGACTGGTTGCCAAGGGCTACACTCAGCAGGAAGGAATTGACTTCGAAGAATCATTTGCTCCAGTAGCGCGATTGGAAGCAATCAGACTCTTTCTTGCCCATGCAGCACATCACAAATTCAAGGTCTATCAAATGGATGTGAAGTGTGTATTCTTAAATGGAGAAATCAAAGAAGATGTCTACGTTGAACAACCTCCAGGATTTGAAGTAGAAGGAAATAAAGTCTACAAGCTAAAGAAGGCGCTTTATGGATTGAAGCAAGCACCTCGAGCTTGGTATGACACTCTATCAAATTTCCTTGTATCCAAATAATTCAAGAAGGTCTCAGTAGACAGAACTCTATTCACCATCAAGTCAGGAGAAGACATCCTGGTTGTTCAAATCTATGTAGACGACATCATGTTTGGATCAAGATCAAACTTCTTATGCCAAAGATTTGGAGAGATGATGTCAGAGAAGTTCCAAATGTCCATGATGGGAGAAATGAGTTTCTTCCTAGGGCTTCAAGTCAAGCAATCATCAGAAGGGATTTTCATAAATCAATCCAAATACGTGAAAGACTTGATCGCCAAGTATGGAGTTCAATCCAGCAGAACTGTAAAGATTCCAATGAACACCAACTGGAAGATTGAACCAGGAACTCGAAGGAAGTCGCTGATTCCAGCAAATACAGAGGGATAATAGGATCCCTGCTGTATCTAACAACAAGTCGTCCAGATATCTCTTTCGCAGTCGGAGTGTGTGCCAGATTTCAAGTTGATCCAAAGGAAGCACACATGCAAGCAGCTAAGAACATTCTCAAATATCTCAAAGGAACTCAGAATGTTGAGCTGTGGTACCCAGCTGAAGACAATCTACGGTGTGGATATTCAGACTCAGACTTCGCTGGAGATCGGTTGGACAGAAAATCAACTTCAGGAACTTGTCAGTTCTTAGGAAGTAAGTTGATTTCATGGTTTTCAAATAAGCAAACGTGCGTCGCAACTTCCACAACAGAAGTAGAATATATGGCCGCTGGAAGCTGCTGCTCACAAATTCTCTGGCTGAAACATCAGCTGGATGACTATGAAGTGAAAACTGGACAGGTTCCAATTTTCTGTGATAGCTCAAGTGCGGTTGCTATTTCAGAGAATCCAGTACTTCACACAAGATGAAAGCATGTAGACATACGCCATCATTTCATCAGAGATCACGTGGAAAAGAGAGATGTGATTGTTGAGAAAAATTCACACAGACATACAGCGGGCTGATATACTCACAAAGCCGCTGATAGAAGCAAGATTCAAAATGTTGTGCGGATTACTTGGACTACTCAACCCAGACGATGCTTCACCCAGCTGAATGGAAGCAACCGAATGGAAGCAATCATTGAATTCGATCAACGTCAGTATCACGAGAAAGAATCCAGCTAAACCAGATGCTGAAATTGAAGGATTATTCAGCTGAGAGGGAACCAGCTGGAACCACGATCACCCAGCACACCCACTCAACCGAGGTATCAGCTGACTACAATGATCAGCTGAGAGGTTTGCAACATCATTAACTACACCTACTCAATCTGTTTTCAGTCAACTCATATCTTGTCATATCTAATCAAATTTAATTAAAAGTCTGCAAAGAATTGAATCATGGGAGTTTCGAGGCAAAAGTCAAAACGCCTCAACCGTCCTCTCACGCGCAGTAACTCGCATCTTCTAATCAAGAAACTGACATGACGCGAGAATGACTCCCAGTCGTAGATCTTCTTATCAATCGACAAATCTTGATCGTCCATTCATCAAGAAAGCTATATAAATATGCTAGAAGATATACGTAAAGCATTGCATCAACCCTAAAAAGTTTTTTTGGCATTCTTTATTATTTCCATCAATTGGTATTATTTGTTTCTACTAACAAAAGTTGCAGAAGAAGAACATGGAATCCAGAAAGATATCTCCCGAAGCCGATCAAACTTGAAGAATCTGTCAAAGCTTCAAGATAAGAGTTGCTTAACTCTCAAGAACCTCAAGAAGACGGAGTTCCAGGAGAAGATGAAGCCCATCGACAGATCCGGTCCAACACAGTGGGAGACTGTAAAGCTCAAGAACGTCGTTCATCAGGAAGGTGCAGAAATCTTCCTGGGAATGTCAAAGGAAAAAGACCTCCTCCGCCCCACTGTTTCTCTCAACATAAAAGAGAGAACGGGACATACAACTCCCTGGGATGCAAAAATCAACGTCAACAGACCTGGACCAGATGTTGATAAAGCCGGAGTCTTCAAGAGCAGTCGTGTCAAAGCTCTTGCTCCACCACAGGAGGCACAAAAAAAGATGCAGGAGACAAAGTAGCATGCATCTATTTCCGTCCCAGCTGGGAATCGGAAACAACTTGAGGAGATAAAACATGCTGAAGCACCGTCTTCAAACAGAAGACTCAAGTCAAAGGTACTCAGTCAGTCAGCCGATAAGCGAGCTGACATTATGAGAGAATTCGTAACGACTCTCCGAGGAGCAGAAGGCCCACAAGCGGTGGTTTCTCACGATGGAAAAGAAGTTCATGGGCCAACGTGAACATCGTCATCATCAACGCCACAACGACGTATTCCAGCTGATCAACCAAGCTTAAACTCCAAGACAGATGGAATACTTCAACTGTCTTCTCTTCAATTTCCTTCAGCTCAACAGGGACACCAGCTTCGAGATCTTCCGATGAAAGATGCTCAAGCCCCTGCACCAAGATCAAATGAAATACATCACCCAGCCAATGATCACCTGTAGCTGGATGATGATGATGATATGAGTTGAACCCAATACCCACCACTTCGAAGTGGAAGGGGAATACTCAAGTCCCTCAAGTGCTGAATCAGACTTTCTCATTCAATCTAAGAAGTCTGAAGAAGAAAAATTGCAAGGAATGAAGTTGTGCCCGACTCAGAAGATGCTATCTCCAGTGCCAACTCATCACTCCAAGCACTCAGCTGGACCGCCCCAGCTGAATCAGGCCAAGGACGCTGTGTCTGCAATCACAGCTGAGGCTAATGCTACCGAAGAAGAGCCAGCTAATACAACAGCTGAGCCACTTAGACTCCAGACCTCGCTGCTCAGAGCTGAAAACCACAGTTTCGCCAAACTAAAACATCGCAACAACCGATGGTGTATCTCTCCCACCCTGTTCGTTCATGCCAGAAAGGGGGAAGTAAGGAAGAAGAGACAAGTCAAAGAAGAGGCAAACTGTTGAGCTAGAGGAACCAGCTGAATCAGAATCAGCTGGAGAAGAGACGAGTCAAAAGAAAGAAGCAACGGATGCAGAAGAGAAGACCCAGCCAACTGGGATTGAAGACTGAAGATTTGAAGATTTTTTTTCTTTCTTTCTTTTTCCTGTGTTATAATGTATATTCTTACATTAATAAAACACAATTTTTCTTCGTCATAAGTTGTCTCAGTTAGGTTTTGGCATCAACAAAAAGGGGGAAATTGTTGGGAAAATTATAAGGTTTCGATTTGATACCAAAACCCAACTGATTCTCCAACCGAATAGATGATCGCGTCAACCTAAATAGTGTTTTCCAGCTCGCCTGTTTGAGCTTTAGATTTTCTAGGTTTACAGGTTAAGGAAGCGGAAGACGATCGACCCATTGTGTCTACGCGAGTCGGGCGGAAGAGTCGACCGTGTCTACAAGTCGGAGCGAAAGACGAGGCGTCAACCTTCAGCTGAGTCCTTCAGCAGAGCATGATCAAGCTGAAGAGAATTCGAGCTGAGTTCAAAACACAACCAGTCCAGCTGTACAGAACAAAGGGAACTAACTCTGAAGACATCACTTCAAGTCAGTCCAGCTCTGAATTTTGAAGCCAGCTCCAAAGGCAGAAGATCCCAGCGTCAGGGGAAGTCAACATGCCTCAACCATTGAGGGATTGCCAAATTAGCATCCTAGACTTCAGGCCCTAGGATGTGACACAAATGAAGACAGGTGCAGATTCGCCCAACTGCAGATCTCGAATTTAAGAAGAGTAGGTAAGATTCAAACGGCTCCTCCAACGGCTAGTCTTGAATCTCTACCTATATAAACCCGTCTTCAACCTCAGGATCAAATACGAAAAACTCTCTACAAGCTTTCATTCTCTGAAATCATCAATCTTTCAAAAGCTCTCAAGCAGTTCTACATAGTTCAAATAACACTTTATCTTAAAGTGTTTCTAGTTCAGAAACTGTTTAGTTTTTCGTCTGATCCCTAGGCCAAAATCTTTGTATATCTTAAGCCTAGACATTGAACGAGTTCATCATACTCCTTGTTCTTCATTGTAAGAACTCGTTCACAGTTGGAAAACCCATACCCAAACCCAAACCCAAACCCAGAAAGGTTAGGTAAAGGTACGCTTGCTCGAAGCGTGTAATTCGAGTGGATAGGTTCTTCGGTGCCGGAACCGAAGGTGTAGGCTTGACAGTGCCCGCAAACTGTTGGAACACAGCTCGAGTTAGAGTTGTGAAGTTGCTTGGTACTTGGAAACCAAATGGTAGTGGATTACCAGTGAACCTGGTCGTGGACGTAGGAGGTGTTACTCCGAACCACGTAAAAACTCGTGTGCTCTTTTCTTTCCTCTTAAATTCAGTTTTGTACTAACTCTTTCATATCATTGCATATTTGATCAAAACTGCATACGCAAATGCTTTCTTAAAGACAAATTGTCTCTCTGAAAGTTGCACAACTTGACTAAGCTGAAAACATAAAGTTAATCTTTTCAAACTGAGTTTTTCTAAGTAACCGAGCTAAGTTTTCAAACCACCACATTCCGCACCGCCAGCTGAGTTATTTACCCAGCTGACCCTTCCCAGCTGGATCAATAACTGAGCTCACCAACTCTGTGATTTAACTTGAAAAGTTTTTAGAAATCTATTTGGTGTATTCACCCCCCCATCTACACCAAATACCTAGCTCAGGGACCATCACAAGGATACTCTTTGAGAAGCTAAGTCAGCTGATTGACTTGCTGAAGAAAGCAGCACCTGGAGGAAAGAACGCGAGGAGACAAAACCAGCTGAAGCACCGTCTTCTAAGAGAAGACTCAAATTCAAGGTGTCCAGCCAATCGGCTGAGAAGCCAGCTGATATCGAGAGAAAATTTGTAATGACTCTCCGAGTAGCAGAAGGGCTACAAGTGGTGGTTTCTTACAGTGGAGAAGAAGTTCACATGCCAGCGTGGACATCACCATCACCACCACCTCATCTCCGTATTACAGCTGATCAACTAAGCTTAAACCTCAGATAAGATGGAATACTTCAACCTCCTTCTCCTCAATTTCCTTCATCTCGACAGGGACACCAACTTCTTGATGAAGAAGATGGAGCTCAAACCCGTGCACCAAGCTCACATAAAAAGCCCCATCCAGTTGACGCTCCTTTGCAGCTGGATGATGAAAACCGAGCTGAACCCCATACCCATTCTTTATCTGAGGAAGTTGCCTACCTCAGTCCCTCAAATATTGCACGTGACACCTCTATCTCAAAGTTCGATGACCTTATGCTCGAATGAGTCACAAGCACACTGCAACAATATCCGGAGCTAGCTCGCTCCCAGCCGCATTAGTCACCGTCAGCGACTTCAAGTTTTACATTGCTACCAAGATCAGCACTTGGTACGCAACTGAAGAGCTAGTTCAGGCCTACTCATTCGACCATCTGAAGTCTGAAGAAGTTCACCTGCAAGAGATTTTTGAATTTGGAAGTCTCCAGGATGCTTTCATGCATCAAGATGAGCTAATTCAAAATCTGATTCAAAAATCAAGGAATGATGTTGTGCCACCCTCAGAAGGCGTCATCTCAAGGGCAACCTCATACCTCCAATCAGACAGCTGGATTGCTCCTGTTGAAACTGCCAAGGAAGATGTGTCTGCAATCATAGCTGAGGCAACGACTATTGATGAAGGGCCAGCTAATGCAACAGCTGAGCCACAAAGTCCAAATGCCAATGACACTCGTACTCTGGTCGAGATCGAGGCATCAAAACCCAGTACATTAGAATCCGGGAGACTGACGGATTCAACCCAAGTGCTTTCAGCCGCAATAAAGGATAAAATCGCCAAGAAAGTCGAAGAGATGTTTCTGCGAATCTCATCTGTAGAAAGGCAAGTTGATTGGCAAGGACAATCAATCGATGACGTTTATCGATTTGCCCAGAATCTACAGGAAAGCACAGATCAAGATCTCCAACAGTCTCTAGTCTCTCAAAGGATTGATCAATCCAATCATCTTGAAAAGAGAGTACCGGAGATTATTTCAAGACTCCGCTGGATGTAAAATTGTCAAACTTTTCAAGTCAGCTGGATGCTATCACACAGAGGAACCTCTCCTATAGCATGGATATTCACCAGCTGTACAACCTCTACAAAGATCTGGACACACAATTCAGAGTTGACAACCGCAGCACAGCAGAGCTCAACATCGCCACAACAGACAACACAACAAAGATTACTGAAGTTATTCAAGCAATTGCTCAGCTCAATAAGACAGTCGTTCGTCTCTCCCACTTTGTTGATAATGCCAAAAAGGGGGAAGATAGTGAGACGAGAAAAACATCAAAGATGAGCAAAGGCAAAACTGTATCTGAAGAAGTAGAAGACCAAGCACCTCAGTCTGCGATAAATGTTGTTGCTGAGCTGACAACAGATAAACCAACTGAAAAGTCGAGTAAAGACAAAGACTGTGGAGCTGCACCAGAAGAGCCAATTTAATCAGCGAATGTAGAAGTGAAGACCCAGCAAGCTAGGATTGAAGATTGAAGATTGAAGAATTGAAGTTTTGTTACTTTAATTTTCTCTGTTTTATCTTGTAATCATTGTAATTCCTGATATTAATAAAAAATAAAATTTAAGCTCACCCTGATGACAATAACCCTTTGTCCAGGCTTTGAACTCTGAACTTGATTAATCTGCTGACACTTTTTCCCGCTCTCAGATTTAGGGGGAAGTTTCATGTTTTTCTCAGTTAGGTTTTGGCATCATCAAAAAGGGGGAAATTGTTGGGAAAATTCTAAGTTTTTATTTAATACAAAAACCCAACTGAATCCAACCGAGTAGATGATTGCATCAACCTAAGTGATGTTTTCCAGTTCGCATATTTGAGCTTTAGATTTTATAAATTTATAGGTTAGGAAGCTGAAGACAGCAGAAGATCCAGCTGTGCTACCAGCTGGAGTCAAATATCAGCTGAGGAGTTTTCCAGCTGAGCAGAGTTCAAGACTGAGCAGAATCAAGCTGAAGAATGACCGAGCTGAGTCAAAGATAAGAAAACACAGCTGAACCAATCCAGCTGTACAGACCAAAAGAATGTCAACTCTGAAGACATCAGTTCAAGTCAGAGTTTCAGATCCAGCTCCAAATTCAAAAAACCAGCTTGAAGTCAAAATCCCAGTGTCAGGGGAAGTCAATATACCTCGACCAATGAGGGATTGCCAAATCAGCATCCTAGTGTGCAAAACCTAGGATCTGACTGATGAAGATAGGTGAAGATACGGCCAACGGCAAATCGAGCAGATCAGAAAGTAGGTGAGATTCAAACGACTCTTCCAACGGCTAGTTTTGAATCTCTACCTATAAATACCAGTCTTCAACCTCAGGATCAAAAACGAAAAACGCTCTACAAGCTTTCATATTCTGAAATTCTCAAGCATTCAAAAGCTCTCTAGCAGTTCTTACTCTTTCGAAAGAACACTTTATCTTAAAGTGTTTCTAGTTTGGAAACTGCTCAATTTTTCGTCTGATCGATCCCTAAGTAGAATTCATTGTATATCCAAAGCCTAGATTTCGAACGAGTTCACTTAAACTCAAAGTTTTTCATTATAAGAACTCGTTCATAGTTGAAACCTCAAAACCAAACCCCTTCTATACCCAGAAAGGTTAGGTTAAAGTTACGCCAGCTTGAAGCGCGAAATTCAAGTAATTGTAAGGTTTTTTCAGTACCCGGAAACTGAAATTCTCAGGCCTCTACAGTGCCCGCAAACTGTTAGAACACAGCTCAGGTTCGAGCTGCGAAGTTGCTTGGTACTCGTTAAACCAAGTGGTAGTAAATTACCAGTTTATATGGTCGTGGACGTAGAAGAAGTTACTCCGAACCACGTTAAATATCGTATTCTTTTCAGTTCTTTATTTTCAGTCGATTTTAGTTAAAAGAACTAACTCCATCAAGCATATCATATTTATCAAACTGCATAACCAGCTACTTGACCAGGCCAGCTGTGTTTTTCAAAAACTGCACAACTTGACTAAGCTAAAAACTTAAAGATAATATTTTCAAGCTGAGTTTTTTTAAATACATGAGCTAATTTTTAAAAACTACCACTTTCCGCACCGCCATTTAAGTTATCAGTCCAGCTGACCATCTTCGTTAAGAAGTCACCAGGATTTATAACTGAGCTCTCACTCTCAGTTTTTAACTTGTTAAAAAGTTTAAAATGTTTTTATCTTTGGTGTATTCACTCCCCCACTCTACACCAAAGACTCCGTTCAGGGACCATCACAAGGAGCTGGGACACTACAAGCAGGATTGTCCCAAACTGTCCAAGAAAGAAAAAAGATCTTCTGAAAGCTAAGGCAGCTGACAGAAGAAGAGCATACATAGAAGATGAGGAGTCCGAGTGCAACAAAATTGATGATGACATGCCTTTCTCAGACTCAGAGAAAGATGCACTCATGGCCTATGATGACCAAGATTAGGATGCTTGCTTCATGGGACAGACAGATGGACTCGACTGCGATGAGGTAACTTCTAAGACTCAAGTCGTATCTAACCCCTCACCATCACATGAACACTCTACGCAGGTATCAGAATCAAAAGGTCAACCTGATTGGAATCTGGTAGAGAAAGTCATGAATGATTTCAAGGATCTACAAGAGATTCTTGATGTCATAATGTGTGAAAATGCTGAGTTGAAAGAAGAACTGAAAAAGAAAGGAGCATCAGAGGTAGCTGATGCTACACAGCTCAAAGAGGAGGTTGTGTCACACAAAGAAAAGATAGTAAAACAAGACTAGCTGATGAAGGAATTCTACTATGAGAAAAAACAGCCGTTGGACGAATTGGAAAAAGTCAGAAGACACACTAGCCACAAAGCTGGTAGCACTTATCAAAGCTACATCAACGATGGACGAAATCATTAGCATGTAACGACCAACAGCATTAAAGACATGATTGGATTACGATGGATCGAAGGACCTAACAAATGTTGCGACTACAAGTGAAACCAAGGTAACATTTATAAAAGCAAATGAAAACCCAACTCCAGCTGCACAGCAGACTGAGAAACAAAGAGCACATGACGTTCCTAGAAGACAGACTGTAAGGCAACCTCAAGCACAAATCAGACAATAGCAACGTGCTCAGCCACAACGAAGGCAGAATGCTGGACAATTCAGATACCAGCAATATCAGCAACAAGTGGAAAGACATCAACCAAGATATCAGAGAAGACACACAGCTGGATATCAATCATATGATCACCAGCTGGATCATCAATTCCAGCCAAGATACCAAGCTAGACAGCAGAGACAGACAAAGGAATGTCACAGCTGGAAACCGAAGGAGAACTGAACAACAACAAAGAAATCAAGCTGGGAGACAACAGAGGTCAAGACCCAGCCAGCAGAGTCAAACAAAGAACACAAAGAATGTGTTCATGGATACAGCTGGGAGAATTATCAAATCAAATGACCCAATCAGAGTCATCAAATAGATCTGGGTCGTGAAGGGATCTCTAACTAAACCATAAGGACCCAATCAAAATTCAGGACCTAAATTTTAATTTCTGTGACAGGCTACAAGGGAAAGACGCATCATAGAAGAGTCGATGAGGACGCTGTGGTACATGGACAGCGGATGCTCAAAGCACATGACTCATCTGAAGTACCTACTCCAGGAATATGTAAAGTGTGCAGGCCCTCAAGTAACATTTGGAGACAACTCCAAAGGTCTAACCAAAGGTCACGATACATTTGAAACTAACAATGTTAAAATATCTAACGTTTCATATGTGCAAGGATTGAAACATAACTTGCTCTCCATTAGCCAATTCTACGACAACGGTTTTTCTGTCAAGTTTGATGCACAGGGATGTACAGTGAAGAACAGGAAAACCAAGCAGGTATTACTGAGAGGGAAAAAAGAAGCAAACATATATTTTGCTGACTGGAACAGCAGCCCTCCAGACACATGTCTTGTATCGAAAAGCAGTAATGAAGTCAGCTGGATGTGGCACAGACGGCTGAATCATCTCAACTTCAAGACAATCAACAAACTGGCTATAAATCAGCTCGCTAATGGAATTCCAGATCAAGTTTATGACAAGAGTCATATTTGCAGCGCTTGTCAACAAGGAAAACAGACAAAGATTTCATTTTCTCTCAAGCCGACGCCCTCAACTGATCGAGTTCATCAACTTCTTCACATGGATATTTTTTATCCAGTGACACCAGTAAGCTTCAACGGCAAAAAATACACTCTGGTTGTAGTGAATGACTTCTCCAGATTTACCTGAGTGTCATTCATGTACCAGAAAAGCGAAACAAGATCCAAGCTGTCGGCCCTGTTGGAAAGACTGACGAATCAAAAGTAATGCAAAATTATCTCAATCAGATCAGACCGAGGAATAGAGTTTGTGAATGAAACTATATATGAATATTGTGAAAAGAATGGAGTATTGCATCA
Organism: Agastache rugosa; assembly: GCA_031470985.1. NCBI lineage: Eukaryota > Viridiplantae > Streptophyta > Magnoliopsida > Lamiales > Lamiaceae > Agastache > Agastache rugosa. Next base: position 19,363,153 of record CM062604.1, read on the forward strand.
AACCTCAGTTGCACGCACACCTGAGCAGAATGGTGTAGCTGAGAGAAGGAACAGAACCCTCAAAGAAGTGGCTACATCAATGTTAGCCAGCTCAGCTATTCCAAAAACATTCTGGGTTGAAGCAATAAATACATCATGCTTCACTCAGAACAGATCGCTACTCACATCAAGACAAGGAGACTCCGTACGAGCTACGGAACAACAGGAAACCTTATATCGGGTACTTCAAGGTTTTCGGTTTAAAATGTCATATCCTGAACAACGGGAAAATCCAGCTAAAGACGTTTGATGCCAAAACTGACCGAGAAGTATTCCTTGGTTACTCAGCTATGAGTAAAGCTTGCAGAGTCTTCAACAGACGAACACAAACAGTCAAAGTGACACCTCATGTCATATTTGATGAAACATCTTTCGAATTCAGAGAGTCGATCAAACAAAGAAATACTACTGCAACATCAAGCCTCAGTCCAGCTCAGACTAGATCTCAAGAAATTCGAATCACGAATCTTGTTGAACCATTGATTTGGGATGATGAACCAGAAGAACCTCAAATCAATCCAGCAGAGGAAAATCAACCAGCTGAAAATCCAGAGGGAACCCCAATACCAGATCATGGGGGAATGCCACCAGCTGAAAATCCAGACCCAGCTGACTCCCCAGCTCCTTCTCCAGCTGAGTTCACTCAGTTTTCGCCTCAAGAACAATCTAGTTCAAATCCAAGGCAAAATGAGTCTCAAGATATGACTCCAGAATATCTTCAAGCTAGAAGTGACCTAGCAACATCTAGCATCAATGAGCTAGAAGAAGAAATTAGAAGAAGATGAAGATGGATCAAAGATCATCCATCTTCAGCAATCATTGGAGAACCATCAGACAGAGTCGGAACAAGAAGCTCAGTTGCTCATAATTCCCCATTAAATCCTAAAGAAGCAACTGATGAAGCCCAAGTCTCAATAGAGCTAGAACTGGCCGTCTACAACAAAGACACAGCTCTCATGGCATGTTATGTAGCTCAAGTTCCAGAGCCTCAGACAATTCTAGAAGCATTAAAGAGTGTGCCCTGGACAAATGCTATGCAAGAAGAGCTGAATGAATTTCTCAAAAATTGCATCTGGGAACTGGTCGATAGACCAGAAGGAGTCAAAGTAATCGGACTCAAATGGATATTCAAGAACAAGCTGGATACTCTTGGAGTAATTATCAGAAATAAAGCTCGCTTAGTCGCCAAGGGTTATACCCAGCAAGAAGGAATAGATTTTGAAGAATCATTTGCTCCAGTAGCAAGACTGGAGGCCATCAGATTATTTCTCGCATACGCTGCACATCATAAATTCAAAGTATATCAAATGGATGTGAAGTGTACATTTCTGAATGGAGAAATCAAAGAAGATGTCTACGTTAAACAACCACCAGGATTTGAAGTAGAAGAAAACAAAGTATACAAGCTAAAGAATGCGCTTTATGGTCTGAAGAAAGCACCTCAAGCTTGGTATGACACCTTGTCAGGATTCCTTGTGTCCAAAGAATTCAAGAAAGGTTCAATCGATAGAACCCTCTTCACCATCAAACTAGGTGAAGATATCTTAGTTGTCCAAATATACGTGGACGACATCATCTTCGGTTCAAGATCAAATTTCTTATGCAAAAGATTTGGAGAAATGATGTCAGAACAGTTCCAAATGTCTATGATGGGAGGAATGAGTTTCTTCCTAGGACTTCAAGTCAAGCAATCAGCAGAAAGAATCTTCATAAATCAGTCAAAGTATGTTAAGGACTTGATTGCCAAATATGAAGTTCAATCCAGCAGATCAGTAAAGATCCCAATGAATACCAAATGGAAGATTGAACTAGGAACTGAAGGAAATCCAGTAGATCCCAGCAAATACTAAGGGATAATTGGCTCCCTACTGTATCTCACAGCCAGCCACCCAGACATAGCATTCGCAGTCGGAGTATGTGTCAGATTTCAAGTTAATCCTAAAGAGGCACATATGCAAGCAGCCAAGAATATTCTCAAATACCTAAAGGGAACTCAGAACGTTGGGCTGTGGTATCCAACTGAAGATAATTTACAGCTGACTAGATACTCAGACTCAGACTTCGCTGGAGATCAATTAGACAGAAAATCAACATCCGGAACGCGTTAGTTCCTAGGAAGCAAGTTGATATCATGGTTTTCTAAGAAACAGACATGTATCGCTACATCAACAACTGTAGAGAATCTGGCAGCTGGAAGCTACTGCTCTCAAATTCTCTGGCTGAAACATCAGCTGGATGACTATGAAGTGAGAACTGGTTAAGTCTCAATCTTCTATGATAGCTCAAGTGCTATTGCAATATCTGAAAACCCAGTTCTTCACACAAGATGTAAACATCTGGATGTTCGACATCACTTAATCAGAGATCACGTGGAAAAGAAAGATGTCATTATTGAGAAAATTCACACAGATATCCAGCGAGCTGACATATTAACAAAGCCGTTGGTGGAAGCTAGATTCAAAGTGTTGTGTGGATTACTCGGATTGCTTAATCCAGATGAAGAAATCTCATCCAGCTGAGGGGGAATCAGACTCAGCTGGACATCAAGAGCTAATGGGATATCAAACTGGAAGAAACCAGACCCAGCTGGATCGAAAACTCAGTTTAAGCAGGGGAAACCAGCTGAGGGGGAATCAAGCTCAGCTGGACAATAAAACTAAAGGAATTATCAAATGAAGGGAAGTTATTCATTCAAAACTCAGCTAAAGGAAACCTCAATCAACATAAAGAAACACCGCCTTGGTATCAGCTGACTACTATGATTAGCTGACAGGTTTGCAGATCTTTTCATTTATTTCTCTAAGAAATATGCTATTTAAGGTTAAAATTATTTGAATTTAATTCAAATACCCAGACATTCCTTAGATGGATTAGTCAATAAGCTTTCCATCCAATTGAATCCCATCGCATTTAATGAAAAGCATGCAAAGTACTATAGCAGGAAGTATCGAGGTAGAAGTCAGAACGTTTTGACTACCTCACACGCTCTTGAACTACGCACGTCATTTGACGTGCTGCGCAAATCACTCTCAGCCGCAGATCTTCAATTCAAATGCCAAGATCTCAACCGTTCATCAAAATGAGCAGTTGATATATATATCAGAGATATGCAAATCATCGCCATATTTTCTATCGCTCATATTTATCTCTGAAAATTATCTCAGATACTAACTTATCTCTCTGCAAATACTCTCCCTTTGTATCTTCGTTATACTAACTCCTTGCTGCAGAAAAATATCATGGCACCAAAGAAACTAACACCAGAAGCAAGCCAGTCTGAAAACTTAATGTCAAAGCTTCATTTTGAGAGTTGCTTAACTCTCAAGAACTACAAGAACTCAGAGTTCCAAGAGGTGTTGGATCTCATCGAGAAAGCTGGCCTGATGCAGTGGGTGACTGCGAGACCGAAGAACATCTTTCGCCAGGAAGTGGCCGAATTCTTCCTGGAGATGACAAACAGGGATGAACGCCTCCGCTCCAACATCACTCTTCAAATTAAGGAGAAACAGGGCATACAACTCCTTGGGAGGTCGACATCAATATCAACTAGATGTTGAACATGCTGTTCAACTTAAAGACTATTGGGGACCGCTCCCCAAAAAGCTACACCAGAGAGGAAGTCCAGGCAGAACTGGACCAAATGTTGTTCAAACCAGAAACATACAGGGCAAGCATGTCCAAACTCCTGCTCAAGCCCAAATACAGACTGCTTCTGGATATCACCCAGAAGTGCATCCTCGGTATCGCTGGATCTCAAGGAGAGATCAGCATGCCTAAGCTGAAGCCGATGATAGCCATCCTCATGAATGATCCTGTGGACTGGTTCTCCTTCTTCATGGGAAAGTTGGAGAAAGAATCTAAGAAGATTCATTTTGATGATGAAAGTTGCCTCCGGTACAGCTGCAGGGAGACAATCTATTTATGCACTAAAGTGGCATGCATAATAGAAAAGTACGCTGCCGGATGCCAGATCAAGTGGCATGACTCAGAAGAGTTTCCTGTTTCCAGGATACTTTTTGAAAAGCCAAGTCAGCTCACTGACTTGTTGAAGAAAGCAGCCCCTGAGGGAAAGAATAAGATGCAGGAGGCAAAGCCGCAGACTGTCTTTCTCTCTCAAGCAGGGAAAAGGAAGCAGCCGGAGGAGACACGACCAGCTGGATCTCCACCTGCCAAGAATAAGCTGAAATTCAAGGCAGCCAGCAAGCCAGCTGATGAGCCAGCTGGATCTGAGTCCACTCCCACAGCCTCCCCAGCCCAAAAGAAGAGAACTGAGTGGAGATCAGTCACTGAGTGGACAGCTCAGGAATCCTCCTCCAGCTCAGACAATGGAAGGGAGTTCGTGATTGCATCACGAGAAGCTGAAGAACCACAAGTGGTGGTGTCTTCTGGTGGAGTTGAAGCCCAAGCAGCAACCTCTCCTACCCCCACCGAAGTTATCGCACAAGTGATTGTCGATATACCTGACCCCTGAACCACACGTTCTTTTCCTTCCACCACCCACCCTAACCAGAGAATACTATTCCCCTTTGCTAAATTCTTCAAGCATCCTCCCAATCTGCTCCAGCTGATCAACCAACTCTTGATCCCACATCAGCTGGAACAACTCAACAACACTCTTTTCTCCTTCCTCAGGTACCACATCCTAATTCCCTATCTACTCTTTCAGTACCTGAAACCGCCCAACTCCCTCACACACAAAATTCAGCACCAAGCTCACCTAAAGAGCCCCGTCCAGCTGACGCTTCTTTGCAGCTGGATGATGAAAACCAAGTTGAACCCTCTAGCCCTACTTCATCTGAGGAAGTTGAAACCCTCAGTCCTAAAGCCGTTACACGTGCTGCCACTATCATGAGGTTCGATGACCTCAGGCTTCAAGGTTTAAAGAGCGCACTACAAAAATACCCCACTCTAGCTTCGCTCCCCGCTGCATTAGTTGCCATCAGCGACTTTAAATTTTACCTTGCTTCCAAGACGACTACTAGGTACGCAAATGAAGAACTTGTGGAGTTTTATTATTTCAACAAGCTCAAGGCTGAAGAAACAACTTCGCAAGAAATCTTTGGATTTGGAAGTCTTCAGGATGCTTTCGTGCATCAAGACGAGCTGATCCAAGCCCTCATCCAGAAGGTAGAGCAGGATGAAGTGCCCCATTCTGAGGAAGTAATTTCAAGGGCCAACTCATATCTCTACACTCTCAGCTGGATTGTTCCAGTTGAGATTGCCAAGGAAGTTGTCTCTGTCAACACAGCTGAGGGAATGATGATTGAAGAAGAGCCAGCTAATGCAATAGTTGAGCCTACAGAAGCAGCTCCACAAAGTCTACTTGCTGATGACACTCTCGCACTGGTCGAGATCGAGGCAGAAAAACCCAGCCAAGCTGAATCCGGGACCTAGACGGATCCTGATGTCGTGCTTTCAGATGAAATGAAGGATGAAATTGCCAAACAAGTTAAGGAAATCCTACTTCAGGATCGCTTCAAATCCAATGCTGACACCCTTCTGCGCATCAAAGCTGTAGAGTGGCAAGTCCATAGTCAAGCACAGTCAATTGAAGACGTTCATACATTTGCCCAAAATTTACAAGAAAGCACCAGTCTAGATCTCAAGTAATCTCTCGTCTCTCAAAGTCTTGATCAGTCAAATCATCTAGAGAAGAGAGTTCCTGACACTACAAGAAATCCGCTCATAGACTACGGGTATTACCCGTAGTCTATGTGATATGAAAACCGTAGAGATTGATGGTGTAGTCTATGCTCCTGGGCATAGACTACGGGTTTAAAACCGTAGTCTATAATGTATTAAACACTACGGTTATTACCCGTAGTCTATTCATTTCAAACCGTTGTATTAGGTTATCCAAGACTACAGTTTGTGATTAAAAACCGTAGTCTTTGGTACACAATAGACTACGGTTTCAACCTGTAGTTAAATCTTGAAGTCACTGTTGTCTGAAGTTTTCTTAGACTACGGTATTTTCAAGAAACCGTAGTCTTAGATATTTTATAGACTACAGCTCTTTTCAATAGTTGTAGTTAATTTGTTATAAAGACTACAGTTTTCGTTTTGCAACTATAGTTAATTTACATTTTAATTCTAAAATCTGTAAATTTGAAATCAATTTATAAAAACATAAATTTTATATATTTAAAATTGAAATTTCCCAATACAAATTACAAACATCCAAAATCATAACAATTTCATAACGGGAATCCGAAATATAAGTACGTAACATCACAATATCGTTAAAAAAATACTAAAACTTGTTTATTTCCTATTCCCCTACATCCTTGATCTAAAACCTATTTGAAATAATCTCACCAACACAACATGTCCAACATTGATCAATAGCTCAAAACGGGTCTCCAACATCTTCCTGGTCTCCAACATCTTCCTCACGCCAACATAACACACCTACAATATATTCCAATACGTCTGAATTAATTCACTTTCCACAAAAATTACCAACACTTCATCAAAGGTTGTGACACAATCAACACTTCAATTTCAAACAACATTTGACCTTAATTCCAAATACTTCATCAAGAAGATAACAACTAGAAATTAAATACACAAGAATAATATATAAAGAAGAAATGATTAAGATAAAAAAAAAACTTGATATAGAAATAATAGAAAATATATAAACTATATTATATTTACTTACGCTAGAGCTGTCCAATTGCCATGCTGCTGCAAACTAGACCACAAAATCTTGTTAATCGCACTTGGAACTATCCATGCTACTGCAATGCAAGCACCAAACAAGTTGAACTCTAAGTCTGTAACAGTTGCAACAACCACACCGAATGAGACAACAATGAGAGCAACAACCTAAATATGTCAATTTGAAAGTGTAAATGTACAACATATCTATCTCCATATAAGCTACTCGAGTAAAACTATGTTTGCATACTACCTTGCTAAATTATATATATAGTTGGATAAGGACCTGTTATGCTTCAAGCTCGTATTAGCAAGTCCAGAGGCAAAAGCCATAACAGCACCCAAACCAAACAATGAGAAGAAGGGTGTAATTTTAGACAGTGTAGCCACTAGCAGCAACGAGAATGCCTTGAAAATGGCCAGCAAGATCTATGCAGTCGTGTAGTCATTGTAAATAGAACCTCTGAGTTCTTTCAATGTTCGTCCTGGTTGAACGGCACCAGGAGACTAAAATTAGATGATATAGGCATAATACAACTATCTCAAGAATCCAAAATCAAAAATTTGATAAATGCCAACAACTTGAGAGGCTGGAATTAGGCCCTTAATTATAAATATGAAGAACCACTTAGAATCACATGTTTATATAATTACTCCACATTACATGTTCGAGTTGCATATAACTATGTAATAACATGAATGTTGAATCAGAAATTCGAACGTGTGGAAATTATACTCATGTTTTGTCTGCAAAATAACAGTCATCTACAAGAAAATGCATCACGAACGAGCCTTAAAAACTACCACGAAACAGGTCGAGACAAACCACGTTTAGCTATTTCATTTCGTTAAAAAAAACATAGTTGCATACGAAAGTCTTACAGCTGGTGAAGTGACAGACGGTAATGAAAACAACCTGTCTTCAGGTACCGAAACTTCCTTGATCGTTTCAAGCCGCAAATGAAAGAGCAACACTAAATCATTCTCGTTCGTATTAACGATCGAAAATCAAAATAACCAACTGCATGAACATGAGCAATATATACACAGAAGATAAACATGAAAAGAAGCAATAAATAATTATTCAACAAAATACATCTTTAAAGAAAATGAATTAGCAGACCATCCCAGAGCAAAAATTAAATGCCACGAACATACATTTAATGCAAGTGCAAATTTTGCAACAAGAAAACTAAATGCATTTGAAATCTAACCTTTGGAGGAGCAGGAGGAACAGTAGGAGCGGATCCATGCCAAACGAGGTCGTTTTCGAGGTCTTTTATCCATGCTCCTATGAGGAAAATCCACCACTCTCTGTGTCTCCATTCATACAAAACAAATCGAAGAAATTCACATCGGCGGAGAAATATACGAGAAAATCACACTCAGAAAAATACGAGAAAATCACATCGTGTAAATTGAGAAAGAAAATAAAATATTAGGAATTTTGTGTAAATTGAATAAATAAAAATAAATAAATAAAAAAGGGAGAAGCAGGAAGAACATACGCTGGAATTAATGACGGCGGCGGTGGCTCTTCGAACCTTAACGGCACTGGTGGTGACGGAGGTGACGAAGGAGGCCCGAGATGGTTTCGATTGAACAGCAGTGGCGCTGGAGAAAGCTGCAGTAGCGCGGCGGCAATGCTACTGGCGGACCGACAACGACGACGACGACACTACCGCTGCTGTTATTTCCAAGACGAAGGAGGGTGAGCGACCGGCGGAATTTCGCCGGAATTCGAGAGGAGAAAAGAGGGGAAAATTTTCAGATTCGATTTGGGGATCTAGGGTTTGGAAATTTGGGGATTTTAGATAGATCGAAGAAAGAAATGGAAAGTGGCGACGGCGGTGCTACCAGAGACGCATCTCGTCGAAAAGGAGAAGAAGGGCGGCGAAATTGCAGCCGATGAGATTTGGAAGAAAATGAGAGTCGATAGAAAGAGGGACGATAGGAAATTGAGTGACAGAAGGACGACTCGAGACGAGATGGTTGATGGGTGGTCGGACGGCGGCGAAGATTCATCTAAGAAGAAAGGAACGGCTGCACAAGATTGTTGTCGGTGAGTTGAGAGAGAGAGATGATTGAGCAGACAAGATATAAGAGGGGAGATTATAAACTTGTGCTACCTCTACACATGTCACTACGGTGGACAAACCGTAGATAAGTTACGAGAACATAGACTACGTAGTAGACTACAGTTATTTTACAAACGTAGTCTTTGGACAGTTAAAACACGCTCATAGACTACGGTTATGTAACGATGGTAGTGTTTGATAATCATAGACTACGGTCAAGACTACGGTTTTGATGCAACCGTAGTCCCTAGAAAAAAAAATACGCTCATACACTACGGTTCGTCGTAAAAACCGTAGTCTGTAGAAAAACACTACGGTTTTTTGAAAAACCCGTAGTCTATACGCCGTAGTCTATGAACGGATTTCTTGTAGTGTGAGATCATTTCAAAACACCAAGCTCCACTGGAAAAGAGCGTCACAGACTTATCTTGCCAGTTGTAAGCTCTCCTACAGCAGACTCTCTCCAACAGAACTGATATTCACCAGTTGTTCAATCTCTACAAAGAACTGGACAATCAGTTCAAAGCTGAAAGCAACAGCGCATCACAGCTCAACCTCGTCACAGCAGACAACACAGCCAAGATTGTTGATGTTGATAAAGCCCTGACCCAACTGAATGAGACCGTAGTCAACCTCTCATCCACCCTTGTTGATAATGCCAAAAAGGGGGAAGGAAGTGATAAGAGAAAAATATCAAGGAAGGGCAAAGACAAAGCTATAGTTGAAGACGAAATTCAAGTGTTGCAGTCTGAGATTGATGAAGTTGTTGCTGAGCTGGAAGCAGAAGAACCAGCTGAAAGAAGAGGAAAATTGAGCAAAATGATTATCCCTCTTGCCAAAGCTAGCGGAACCAAGCCAGAAGAGTTCAATAATACTCAGTGGCTCTGTAACTTTGTGACTCAACAAAAGCAAGAGATGAAAAGCTTCCAAGAGCAGCAAAAGAAGAAGGAGAAGAAGAAAAGAGCAAACATCATAACAACGAAGAAAAAGTCTCAGGTGCCAATGAAATGGAGAAGAGTAGATTTATGGATCCCAGAAGAATTAAACGACAACTGGGAACATACCAAATTTGAGTTCATTGAAGACTACTACTACCTGGTAGCTTACCCAAATACGCTGCCAAATGTTGCATTCAATTTGCATCTCAATGAGCTATTTCTTTAAGATAGGATGACTGCTAAAGCATTCTTCAATGATGCAAGGACTGCGAAGATCCAGTTCACTGCTCCCAAGCTGTATCATCTTCAGCCACTGCTGATACCTGGAACTAATCTCCCTGATAAGTCACAAATCATCGTAGAAGTAAATAAATGGGTGATCAGGAGAAAAATTTTCAAGGTAAATAATGAAGAAGAATATAGGAAGCTGGAACGAATGATCTTCAACCGGTACAGGTTGAGAACAGATGAGCAGATGGAAGAAGATCGTAGAAGAAATTAGCAGAAGCATCAAGAATGAAGACCCAGCCAACTGGGATTGAAGTTTTTGTCTTATTTCAGTTTATTAATATTGTAATCTTTGTAACCATCTTTGAAGATTAATAAAACTGAAATATTTTTGCTCTCAAGCTCACCCTGATGACAATAACTCTTTGTCCAGGCTCTGAACTCTGAATTTGATTATCTGCTGAATTTATTTATCGTTTCAACCCCCACTTTCCTATTATGGGGGAAGTAGGTTGTTTTTCTCAATTAGGTTTTGGCTTCATCAAAAAGGAAGAAATTGATGGAAAAATTCTAAGTTTTGATTTGATACCAAAACCCAACTGATCTCCAACCTAGTAGATGAATGCGCAAGCCTAACTTGTAATTTCCAGCTCACTTGTTTTGAGCTTTAGATTTTCTATCTTTACAGGTAAGGAAGCAGAAGACCCAGCTGAGTAATCAGCTGGACCCAAAGTTAGCTGAAAGGTTTTCCAGCTGAACAGAGTTCAAGACTGAACTGAGTCAGACTAAAGTAACAATCAAGCTGACTCTATCAAGCAAAGAAGATTGGATCCAGCCAAGGAGATCTAACGGAGCAGAGTGAACCGAGCTGACTCAAGTCTAAGAGATCCAGCTAGAAAGATTCAGCTGAGCAGACAAAAGGGAACTAACTCTGAAGATATCACTTCAAGTCAGATTCTCCAATCTAGCTCTAAATTCAAAAACCAGCTCCCAAGACAGAGATCCCAGTGTCAGAGGAAGTCAATATATCTCGACCAATTAGGGATCGACATCTCAGCATCCTAGAAAGACGAACCTAAAATCTGACAAAATGATGAAGACATGTGAAGATATGCTCAACGACAGATCGGCAGATCAGAGAGTAGGTGAGATTCAAACGGCTCTTCCAACGACTAATTTTGAATCTCTATCTATAAATACCAGTCTTCAATCTCAGAGTTAGATACGAAAAGCTCTCTACAAGCTTTCAACATCTCTGAAACTCTCAAGCATTAAAAAGCTCTCAAGCAGTCCTCAATCCTTCGAAGAACACTTAATCTTCAAGTGTTTCATTTCCATAAACTGCTTTAGTTTTTCGTCTGATCCCTAGGCAGAAATCATAGTAAATCCAAAGCCTAGTTCTGAACGAGTTCATTTATCAAAGTTCTTCATTGTAAGAACTCGTTCAAAGTTGGAAACCTAAACCCAAACCCTTCTTTACCCAGAAAAGGTTAGGTTAAAGTTACGCCATCTCGAAGCGCGAAATTCGAGTGTTTAAGGTTTTTTCAGTACCCGTAAACTGAAAGGATTCAAGATTCTACAGTGCCCGTAAACTATTAGAACACAGCTCAAGTTCGAGCTGCGAAATTGCTTGGTATTCGTAAACCAAGTGGAAATCCTTAGTGGATTTACCAGTTAAATCTGATCGTGGACGTAGGAGTTGTTTCTCCGAACCATGTAAAATTTCGAGTTCTTTATTGCTTTCTTTATCTTCTGCATTTTATCTCTCTAAAGAACTGACTGCATAAACACAGCACAAGTTTTCAAGTTCACATTCTCTGGCTGAGTGACCCAGCCAGCTACATTATTTTTTTAAATCTGTAAACTGGACTTAACTGAAAATTGAAAAGTTTTTCTGAATTCTTGTAAAGGGAACGAGCTAAGTTTTTCAAACCACCACATTCCGCACCGCCAGCTGACTTATCAGTCCAACTGACCATCTTCCTTAGAAGTCAGCAGGATTCATAACTGAGCTCTCACTCAACTCAGTTTAATCTGAAAAAGTTTTCAAAAATCCCTCTTCGGTGTATTCACCCCTTACACCGAAGACCTCGTTCCGAGACCATCATACTGTGTTTGATTGTGTCACGTATAATACTGATTTGTTTTCCGTTTGTTTTATGGAAGGTTTTCTGGACATACAAGAGGAAGATATTGGCTAATGTACACCACAAGGTGATGCTAACCGGATATGAGTCCATCATTGGTGATATCCGTTGCGTGTTGGATACATTTGGTTGTGCTGATTTTATGTTAAACAGTTGAATGTTAGTATTTATTGAGAACAATTTATGTATGTACGCGTTGGAAACTGATTTCGAAATAATTATATTTGTTGGGGATGAATTTTTACCATCTAATTTCAAATTGTGATGTGTTATTATGTGTTATGGCTACTACAAAAAAAGGTATGAATGATACAATATTTATAGTTCGTACCATCGTACCAACAATTCATGGTATGAACTATAGGTATGAGTATTATTCGCACATCACAACATAAAATCGGTATGAATATTATAAATCGTACCGTCATGCATCGGAACGACTAACACGAATTAAATAAATTTGTACCATTCGTGACACCAAATAAGAATACGTCTATACGAAACTGATCATCATCATCAACATCGTACTCATTCTCATTTCGCACATTCCGAGCAATCAAGAAATTGATCAATACTATATCACATTCTCATTCTCATTTAACTAACACTACTGATAGTTTCAGATAATGATGGTAACTTTACCAGGTTACAACATGGTAACCCCGATACAAATTGTCATTTCGTACCGGGTACCATTTCAAACAGTTGCCACCGGATATGCCCCAATACAAAATTGTCATTTCGTAACACCTTACTAGGTTACGACATGGTAACATCGACACGAAATTGTCATTTCGTACTCCGCCGATGTAACGATGGTTGGTGGCGGAATGAGAAGCAGACGGTGGTACGCTGGTACGAATATGCATATTCGTACCAAGCATACCTCGCCACCGTGGCAGTGACAATGGCGGAATGGGAGGCGGACAGTGGTATGCTGGTACGAATATGCATATTCGTACCAGCGTATCACCGTGGAGGCGGACGGTGGTACGCTATTCGTACCAAGCGTATCTCGCCGCCGTGGCAACAGCGGTGGAGGTGACGGTGGCTGAACGGAAGGCGGACGGTGGTATGCTGGTACGAATATGCATCTTCGTACCAAGCATACCCCGACGCCATGGCGGTAGGGATGTATACGAATCAAATAATTTTAGTTCGGTTCAGTATTCGATTCGAATTTTTGATATTCGAATTCGAAAATTTATGATTCGAATACAAATACAAATACTTTTTTTGATTCGATTAGTTATCAAATACGAATTCAAAATTATGGTATTCAATTCTGTATTCAAAATATTCGAATATATATTAATATATATTTATTTATTTATATAAATATATATATTTGATATTCATAAATATATATTTTGTGTGTATATATATATTTATATATTAAAAACTAAATTAGAAAAATTAAAATAAACACACGAAGGAAATATAATATTATATATTATTTTAGAAAAATTTCCTTCAAAATTACGAATCGAATCGAATAGTCTAAAAAATAAGAAAATTTCGAATCGAATATTTGAATTTTATTGTTTATAAAATATTTAAAAAATCGAATCGAATATTCGAATAGTTTCGAATATTTCCGAATAGCAATTCGAATTGAATACGAATAAAAAATAAGATTCGAAATCGAATCGAATACTGAATCGAATATGCGAATATTTTTTCGAATCAAATTGAATACAGTGATATTCGCTTCGATTCGATTCGTATACATCCCTACATGGCGGTGGTTGTGGCGGTGGTTGTGGCGGTGGCAAAATGAAAGACGGACGGTGGTATGCTGGTACGAATATGAATATTCGTACCTCACCGCCATAGCGGTGGTGGTGGCGATGGCATAATGAGAGACGGAAGTTGGTACGCTAGTACGAATATAATATTCGTACATCGCCGTCATGGTGGTGGCGGAATGAGAGACAGACGGTGGTATGCTGGTAACGCCGGTACGAATATGTTTTGCTGAAGATAGTAAATGAGATAGGAGAGAAAATATAAAGTTAGGTGAGAAAAGTCAAAAGTAAGCGCAAAAAGGTCCGAAAAAGCAAAATATTGCTATAATTTGTACAAACTAAGTTCCTTGATAACTATTGATTTTTACTAATGTCGCAGCCCGACTTAGAATGAAGATAACCAAGCCGGTGGGTCCCACGACGTACACAATTTATGATTAACCAAGAAACAAGATAACGACCCAGTTATCCAACAAAAACCATCATACAATAAATCATACTTTCAAGTCAAACCAAAATAGCCGAGAATGGTCAAAAGACAATACCATCTCGTATCAGAGTTTAGCAACGGAAACAAGGTTTATCAAGTCATAGCTTCAACATCACAATAAGACAACAATTACTGAATAAATTCAGAGTGTTGCAGCGGAAACAACATGACATATCTTTGATTATATGTATGAAGACATATAATCCTGCTCAACATCAACAATGTCTCAAGAGGTCAACAACAAAAGTCCGCCCAGCACACTCCATCTTCATCCAAGCCAGCCTGCACATTTTAGAAATAACATGCAGGGCTGAGTACTTTTGTACTCAGTGGACACATGCCAAAATAATTGAAAATTTGCTGCTTAGAGCTATAGATTGATTCTTGCCATAAAGCATAGCACAAGTAACTTTTATAAACAAACTTGTGCATGCTCAAACCTTTTCCTTTCATTATAAGTGACTGCAGTCAAAATACTTTTTATGTATGTACCACATCTACTATAACTTTTGAGTGTTGAGAAGTAGGCCTCCTTCTAAAACACTTGTAATCGTCCCACCAAAAAGGAAGGCTCCCGATTACAACATAGTGTACACAAATCCCACCTTAAGTAGGACCGAATTCGTCTTTCCTTGATAGAGGGTATCATACAAAAACTTCAAAAATTGGCAAGTCAATCACTTTAAAAATCATCACACATATATATAATCATAATATCACATTCTTTATTTCTTTAGTTCAGAAAGCCCACCTGGACTGAAGCTACTTTATCAATACTTTAACTTCTCGGCTTTTCCCTCACTTTTCAGTCCCGCTCGTTCCTTCATTTAATAATTAAATTTAAACATAAGAGCGAGAAAAATTAAATATTCAAATGAGGGATGCCGCTGTTATTCTTAAAATTTCTCTAATTTGTCTCGGCTTTTTCTAGGGTTTTTATCTCGGCAATTAGGAACTAAACTTTTCTAATTACTTCCTCTTTCTTACTTAACTTCTTAATCGATAATTAATCGATTATAACTTCAGGATATATTTTAAAACATAGATCCATATACCTCTCATTTAACTTTATAGATAAACATATAATCACATAATTCCTCATTTAACTCTATAAATAAACATATAATCACATAATTCATCATTAAACTTCATGAATATATATATAAACATGCAATTCAGCATTTAACTTCATAAATGTATATAAGCATATAATTAATAATTAAACTCATATTAATCACTTCATCCATCATTTAAACTTATTCTTAAACATATTATCATTTAATCATATAAGTGTTTATTAAACACTTAAACTCTTCATCTAATTTAATAAGCATATTAAAATGCTTAACTTCTATATTAACAAATAATCATAACATTATATTAATAAAATATGTCCTTGACATATTTATTTATTAATGACGTATCATTAATACTTAATTTGTCATTAACACGTCATTAGCAACTAATGATCATTAACATATATAATTAATAGCTAAAATTATCATTAACACTTAATTGATGATTACTATCTTCATTATCCTTTATTTAACATATATTTAATTTCTTTTATTCATATCTTTAACTTAAAAATATTTTCGACTCGTCAAACGAGCTCCGAAAAATTTCAAATTAATTCCTTATACTTTTTTATGCTAAATTTAGCATATTTACATAGTTACATTATTAAACTGGATCTTCTATACGTAAAAACTTCCGACTTGGAAAAATAGCCGGAAAATAGTTCTACGATGCTTAATTTTTATCGTAGAATTTATTTTCATCATTATTTTCTTAATTAAAAATCATATACATGGCCTTATTATATATATAGTTTTCGGCCCTTTCTCTATAATTAGGGTTAAATGCTCAAATTCATTTTAATCACTTCCAAACATGTTTATTTAATTTATAAACCTCAAATATAACATTATTACTTAATTAAATTGGAGAAAATTGAAACCCTAGTTCTTTAAACCCTTCGAAAATTACACATTAGGGTTTAGGCTATTTATTTTTCTCCAATTTCACTTGTAATATTCTTAAATATAATCATAGAGATTATTTGAATCATTACTTAATCAATTCATGCTTCAATGCAAAAACCCCTAAATTTTTATCAAACTTTAATTTTTGAAATTAAATCAAATGACCTTCAAAAATTCTCATAAATTCATCATAAGCTTATTTCATCATTCTAAACTCAAATCCATCATCAATTTCATCATAAAAATTCATCATAAAAAATTCTCACTTATAAACCCTAATAATTCGAAATTAATTCAAATTAGGGCAAGAAGAATTCCAACTCATTAAAATCATATATCATCATGCTCAATAACATCAATTGAGCCTACATTGATCATCAAATCAAACATAGAACATCAAAATCAATTATTTCTATTTTAGCCACAACTTTCGGCTATTTCAAGAAATAATAGGAAATTTATTAATTCTTCTCAATTCAATTATCCAACATACTTATAAACATCACATAAGCTCATATAAATCATTAAATTGATCATAGAAGATCACATTCTAAAAATCTTAAATTTGGCCAATGTTTCGGCCATTTTAAGAAAATAAAATAAAATAATTTTCCTTGCTCAATTAAATAATTTATCATGCTTATAATCATCATAGAAGCTCACTCAATCCATCACTTTAATCATAGGATCAAAGAATAAAATTTTTTATTTATTTCCATATTTTTCGAAAAAATGGAAATTAGGGCTAGAATTATTTTCTCAATGATTTAATGATAGAAATGTAATCTAAATCACTTATTTAGCATCATACTTATAGATCAAATCCATCCTCTAACATATATAAAATTTTCGAAATTCTTGAAAATAGGAGAGATGGATTTTCATGCTCAAACTTATGCTTCAAGCTTAATTAGTGGTAGATCTAACCTTTGCACTTGATTTAGGTACTACTTCCTTTGATAGCTTGAGCTTGAATCTTCCTCTTTAATGGAGTTGTGTGTGTGTGTGTGATGAGTGTGTGTGCTGCGTGAGTAGTGTCGAGAGAGAGAGATGAGAGAATGAAGAAAGATGCATGAATTTATCTTACTCTCTCAACCTTAATACATTGCATTTAATTAATTCTTGCATGCCACATGTCCAACATATATAATTATTATGTTGGAAACATGATGAGGTGGCTCCAATAAATAAATAAAATAAACCTTAGTGTTAGCAATTAACACATGTGCTAATTAAACTACTAACAATATATATTAGTAATTAAATTAATCACTAATTATTGTTAGATATAAATTAATTAGGAAATAATAATCAAGCTTATGATACAAGCTTTATTTCCTAGGAAAAATTATGCTTAATAATTTAGCTTAATTAATTAATTAAACATCTAATTAATTAATTAAACACTAAGCATATAAATCTCATCTTAATTGATCAATTAATTCACTAATTAATTAATCAATCACCAAATAAATAATCATTGAGGCTTTAATTAAAAAGCTCTCGATCTATAATATTTTATTAGGGTTTCTCAAACCCTAATATAAGCTTCCTTTAATAATTTCCGAAAATAAAATCCGAAAATTAATTAAATTGCCGGAGAAAAATTCATAAATCTCTAGAAATTCAAATACTTCAAAAATGGCACATATTTCTCAAATCATGCACATATAATGGCACATAATCATAAACACTCTTAATATTTCATTTCGGATTAACCGAAACGAAAATAAAATTTATATCATCAAAATTCGGCAAATTAAAGCTGCCGAAAATTTTTAAATGCCGGAACTTAATTTCCTTCTAAGTTCTCGCATTTTAAATTATTCTAAATAATTATCTTAATTACTTACTAAGATTAGTTATGAAAAAGCGGGGTATTACATTCTCTCCCCCTAAAAATAAATTTCGTCCCGAAATTTGCTTATCAAAAAGGAAAAGCTCGGAATACTTCTCTTTCATTTTATCTTCGAACTCCCATGTAGCTTTCTCTAGCCCATGGTGTCTCCACTTAACTTTTACTGAAGCGATCGATTTATTTCTTAATTGTTGGACCTTTCGATCCAAGATCGCTTCTGGTTTCTCCTCATAACTGAGGTCTGGTTCTGAAACCACTTCTTCTTGTCAAATAACATGCTCAGGATCGAACATGTATTGACACAACTGGGATACATGGAATATGTTATGCGAATTCTCAAAGCTTGGCGGTAATGCCAGCTTATATGCTACTTGACCAATCCTTTCCAGGATTTCATACGTTCTATGTAACATGGCTTAAGCTTTCCTTTTACGCCAAAACTATAAATTCTTCTCGAAGGCGAAACTTTTATAAACACTTTATCTCCTACTTCAAATTTTAATTCGGATATTCGAGAATCTGCATAAGATTTTTGACAATCTTGCGCTTCTTTAATTCGCTGCTTAATTTGGCAAACAATCTTGATTATTTCTTCTACAGCATCGGCCCTAAAACTTTTCTTTCACTTATTTCATCCCAATAAAGCAGAGACCTATATTTTTTTCTTTAAAGAGCTTCATAGGGTGCCAAGTCAATCGTCATTTGATAACTGTTGTTGTATGCAAACTCAACGAGAGAGATAAAACTTGATCTCATTAGTTATCTCGATCTAATACAACAGTTCTGAGCATATCTTCTAAAATTTTAATTATTCTCTCGGACTGACCATCCGTCTGAGGATGAAAAGCAGTGCTGAAATTTAAATTGGTACCCATCTTACTTTGTAAACTTCTCCAAAAACAGGAGGTAAACTTTGAATTTTGATCTGAAGTGATCAATCTGGGCATGCCGTGCAATCGCACTATTTATTTGACATACAGCTGAGCTAACTTATCCGATCCATATGTTTCGGGAATTGGTATGAAATGAGCAGATTTCGCCAATCTGTCCACTATTACCCATATTGTTGTATTTCTTTTCTTAGACTTAGGTAACCTAGTTACAAAGTCCATCATGCTACCATCCCATTTTCACACCGGAATTTCAAACGGCTGGAATTTTCCATAAGGCCGCTGATGTAAAGCCTTAACTTGCTGACAGGCTAAACATCGCTCTACAAATGAAGCTATATCTCGCTTCATTCATTCCCACCAAAATTTCTGCTTCAAGACTTGATACATTTTGGTGCTTCCAGGATGAGCTGTATAAGGCGTTTCATGAGCTTCTCTCATGATCTCAGTTCTTAAATCTTCTTTATCTGGAACACAAATCATTTCTTTAAATAGGAGAGTATTATCTCCAGCTTCATGAAAATCTTCTGCTTTTCCTTTACGAATCTTAAGTTGCAAATTCTCTAACTTTTCATCTTTTCTTTGAGCATCTGAAATTCTCATTTTCAAATCTGGAGTTATTTCCAAAGCTGCAATTAATTGCTCTGTAAATTGTGATTATAAAACCACTTATATTTTCAGCTTTCCAAAACTTTTTAATAAGTTCTTTTTCTTGAGTAAGCAGAAATCCTAACTCGGTACTGCTCTTTCTGTTTAGAGCATCAGTTACTACGTTTGCTTTTCCTGGGTGATAGGAAATTTTGCAATCGTAGTCCTTTACTAATTCGAGTCATCTTCTTTGCCTCATATTCAACTCTTTTTACTCAAAAAGTATTTGAGGCTCTTATGATTCAAAAAGATCTCATACTTGGCTCCATAAAGATAATGTCTCTAAATTTTTAAAGCATGCACAACTGCTGCTAGCTCTAAATCATGGGTTGGGTAATTCTCTTCATGAGGTCTAAGTTGTCATGATGCATACGCAATAACTCTGCCATCTTGCATCAAGACACAACTCAATCCATTCCTTGATGCATTCGTATAAACGGTAAAATCTTTGCCTGCTTCTGGCACTACTAAAACTGGAGCAGTGGTTAGCTTTCTTTTAAGCTCTTGGAAACTTTCTTCGCATTCAGGAGACCATTTAAATTTCAATTCTTTCTTGAAAAGTTGGGTCATTGGCCTTGCTATCTTAGAGAATCCTTCAATGAATCTCCGATAGTAACCTACTAGACCCAAGAAACTACGATTCTCATAGGGTGACTTTGGAGATCTTCGTTCTTGAATTACTTGAACTTTAGAATTGTCTACTTTAATTCCTTCGGAAGAAACAACATGACCGAGGAAATTTATTTCTTTTAGCCAAAATTCACACTTGCTGATTTTGACATATAACTTCTCAGAGCTTAACTTTTCTAAGACAATTCAAAGATGCTCTTCATACGCTGTTTCACTTCTTGAATATATGAGAATGTCATCAATAAAGACTATGACAAATCTATCCAAGAATTCGTGAAAAACTCAATTTATGAGATCCATGAATACTGCCGGAGCATTTATCAATCCAAACGACATTACTACAAACTTGTAGTAGCCATATCTCGTTCGAAAGGTAGTTTTTGGAATGTCTTCTTGACGAATCTTCAACTGATGACAGCCAGATTTTAAATCAATCTTTAAGAAAACACTGGCTCCTCTGAGCTGATCGAACAGATCATCTATCCTTGGCAAATGATACTTATTCTTCAATGTCAATTTGTTTAGCTCTCGATAGTCTATACACATTCTTAGACTACCGTCTTTCTTCTTGACAAATAAGATTGGTGCTTCCCACGGGGAAACACTAAGCCTGATAAAACCAAGATCAAACAATTCTTGTAGCTGGATCTTTAGTTCCTGAAATTCTTTTGGGGTCATTCTATACGGCACCTTTAATATTGGAGCTGAACCAAGTTCAAGGTCAATGGTGAACTCCAATTGCATGTCTGGGGGTAATCCTGGCAAACTTCAGGAAAAACATCCTTGAATTCTCGGACTACAGTTACGTCATCGATTTTCTTCTGTTGGTTTTCATCTTTGTTGAGGTAAACAAGATATACTTGCACATCTTTTCTTCTCAACAATCTTCTTGCTTAAATTGCCGAAATAATCATCATTCCTCTCTTGCTTCTCTCTTTTCCGAAGAATAAAGTTGACTCTTTTCACGGGATATGAAAAGAAATCTATCTTTGCTTACACCAAATGGTGGCAAAGTTCTCAGTTAACCAACTACTTAGTCGTTATTTGCGTCGGTGAAGTTTATGTTTCTCAATTTCTCGAGTTTCAAATTGAAAAGTGTTGCAAAAGAAACTATTTAGCGGAGAAAAAAAACCAACATGTGTCAGACATGGAAAAGTGCGGAGAAGAGCGGTTGGCATCACCCAACTAGTGACCGCTGAAATTCCATCCGGCGCTGGAAACAGGCAGCCAACGGTCACTAGACTCCAACGGTCGTTGGATCGCTTCGCTGAAGAGGCAGCTAGCGATCGCTGGCTGTCAGCCGGCGCTGGCTTGCCGTTCTCTAAAACAGGTCCAACCGGCATTGGAAACCAGCCGACGGTGGACATCAATTAGTAGCGCTTTCTTGCGCAATTTTAAATGCACTCAGCAAGGCTTTTTTTTTTTAACATATTCTCACATTCTCTCTCGATGGACAGCAGTAGACTCTTGAACAGTAGCATCACACGAAATTTACTCTTCTTCACTTACCAATACATTTCCAAAATGATGTCTACGTGCCACATTCGAATTAGATTTAGGGTTTTGGCTGACATCTTAAGGGAACCAATCTCAAATTCTAGATTAGGGCAAACATGCGTGACTGGGTAGTTTTACCTACCGGGGTCGATACTCTTAAGTTCTGGCTATCTCTCTCTATTTAAGGCCAAGAGTATCTACGCATGCAAAAGAATGTGATGCACCAGTATCAAAAAGATTTATAACAGGTACATCATTTATCTGACCCATACCTGCCAGATTGCCCTGATCTTTGACACTTACTTTCTGCTCAAGAGCAAAAAAATTCTCTAGTGTTGTTGCTGCTCTTGCTGCGATGTTCGCAGCTTCGGCTGCAGCTGCTCCTGCTGAGGCCTATGAACTTGATGTTAACGTGCTGCGTCTGTGGGCTCCTTCAATGGCTTTTAAATGCGGGGGCTGATACTGATTAGGTTTTCCTCCTCCAGTCCCTTGCTGCATATTTGGGCACTGAAAAAAATAATGCCGCGGTTTCCCACATGCATAACAGCTATTACTTCCTACTCTGCAAATATCCCTGGTGCAATTTTTTTCGCACTTAGAACATGCAGAAATTCCTTGCTGTCTCTGAGACAAGCTACCCTGATCAACCACATCAGGTCTATATTTTTTTCTTGAGTCGAGTGTTGTTGACTCTGCTCATGTCATGGCTTCTTGCTAGGTTGATTCCTAGCATTCCATTTCCTTTTTCCCTTTTGAAACTGGCTTTGGTGCGAAGATTGCGGTTTAACAGCCGCTGAGGATTGAATCGGGGGAGGTGCTGGAGTTTGGACTAACTTCTCTGACTGCATAGCCAGCTCCATATCTAAAGCTCGGTTTAACGCTTCAACATAAGTTAAAACACTTTGACTTGTTAGTACTATTCTTTATGTCTTGCCTGAGTTCGAAGAAAAAGCTCAGACATCTTCTTGTCCGAATCAACTTTGACAGGGCGAAATAGGCTAAGTCACATTATTCACGGACATACTCTGACTCTATCTTTTTTTTTCCTTGCTTTAAATTTACGAACTCACTTAACTTTTGCTTGCAAAAGCTTTTCGAAACATCTTTAGAAAAGGGCTTCATTGGACACCCAAGTGAGATTTTCAAGCTGCTCGGGTAAGTCTTCTGGCAAGCTTCCCACCAGCAGTCTGCAGATCCTTTCAGCTGATATGACATACGTGCGAGACGCTCGCTATCATCATATCGAAGAAATCTAAAAAAATTTGCTCTAAATCACGAATCCATTCTTCCGCTTCTGATGGATTTCTTCTTCCGTCGAAGGTCGGGGGTTTTTGTCGAAGAAATAATTCTTCGATTCTCCTCTCAGGCTGAGGAGGTAGGGTAGGATCTCGCTGCTCTTCTTCTACTTCTTCCTCTACTCTATTTCTTCTTTGGCATTCTAGTTTTTAAGAAACTATAAAACTATCACGAAATAACTTTATTCTTATCGAGCTTTGCATTTAAGCACCTTTTTATCTTATTCTATATTGCATAAGCAAATACTTCACAAGCGAATTCTTAAATCGTAGATCTTAACATTCAAGAATTCACATCACATCATAATATAATCACTTACATAACTTCACTTAGTAGTCATGTAATAGCAATATAACTTAACTTCATAACTTTTCTTAATCATTATTAAAGCAATCAGCTTTATATCTTTTCTTAATTAGGCAATCATTAATAAAGCACTCGGCTTTATAAACTTATCTTAAATAGCAGCAGAATAACTTGACAGAATAAATTATCTGTCTTTAATAACTTAACTTTAACTTCTATCATTCTTAATTTATTTTCACAACATTCTTTATACTTTCATCTCATTATTTAACTTTCCTTAATAACTCAACTTTTAACTTATAAAGAAATATTTTCTTCTTTCATTTTCTTCTATCATTGGCCTCAGACATTAACCACATTACATTAAGTGCTTTAATATTGATTGCCAAGCTGAGACAATAAGTTAATGGACATTTTTTTTAACGTGTGTTGGCCTTAATGTAATGTGGTTAATGTCTGAGGCCAAAAAATTTCAAATTCGAATCCACTATAGCACGTTCTTTAAATTTAATATTACAATTACCAAAAAAATCATCCACAATGATACTTTATACTATTGCAGTGATAATTTTTTAGGGTTAATATGCAAATCTATCCCGATCTTTTGCGTCTTTATCAAATTTATCTCGACCTTTAAAAAATATCTAAAACATTTTGACCTTTGAATAAAATATCAAATCTATCACGGGAGCATAATTCCAATACAAAAAAATGATTAGGCATGCCGATAATCCCTGTGACATTTCCACCTAAAATAATGGAGTAGTATTAACTTTTTGTGAAAATTAAAAATCCACACCATTTTAACTTTTAAGAAATTAGAAAAATCCAAATCAAAATTACTCCCTCCGTCCCTTTATTGTTGGCCTGTATTCCTTTTTAGGCCGTCACACGAAAGTTGGCATGTTTCCTTTTTGGGAAATATACTTCTCTCACAAAAAGTTGTGGGTTCCACCACTTTCTATCTTTTTACCATTTAAACACCCTTTTCCTTAATACCCGTGTCGAAAAGAAACGTGTCAACAATAATGGGACGGAGGGAGTACTTTTTTGCTGTCAATGTCAGTAATTTCAATGTCTTTTTCTTGTTTTTTTTTTTTTTTCTTCCCTCTGATTTTAGCCTTTTTAGGCACAGACAGAAATTTCATTTCAAAATGATGATGATTTTGTTTGTCATGCTATCTGAAGTCTAAAATGCACTAATTAATATGACTATGGTTGTTTCAAAAAGTCTGATTGAAGTCTATTAATGTTAGTCGTGTTTTATCTTGCCGAATTAGAGATGTTGCAATGACAATAAAATGTCTAATTAATTATTTGTTGTCAATATAGGTTCACTACACATCAAGATTTTAATTTCAAAAATAGTATTTTTTTTAGGCGGAAATGCCACATGGAATACCGGCCCACCTACTCATTTTTCTGGCGTCAGAATTATGCTCCTGTAATAGATCTGATATTTTATCCAAAAGTTGGAATATTTTAAATATTTTTTAAAAGTCGGGATATATTTTATAAAGGAAAAAATGGGATAATAACACCTTTAAGATTAAAAATACTAGGGTTAATTTGCCTAAAATACACCACATTTTTCGAATTTTGAAATTTAACATGACCTTTAAAAATTCTCTGTAAATACACCACCTTTACATCTGTTTGAATTTTGACACGGTGAGAACCTCCGGCGACAGACGTGGTAATTTTTATTTGACGTGTCATTTTTTAATTGACGTGACATTTCATATTTGGCGTGGCTATATGAATAGGATGGAACGATATCGCTTTAACAATTTGAACAGGGGCTCTAAATTAGGGTTCATTTCGTTCACCATCGTATAATTTTCAGAATATTTGAGGTCATTTCATTCACCATCGTAACAATTTTAAAGACGTCGTTTTTCTCATCGGAAAGAAATTCCACGTGTACAATTCCAGTAGCCACGTCAAATGCAAATTTGGGGATTTTGGAATTCATGTCAAAATTCAAACGGATGTAAAGATGGTGTATTTACAGATAATTTTTAAAAGTCATGTTAAATTTCAAAATCCGAAAAAGGTGGTGTATTTTAGACAAATTAACCCAAAATACTAATAATAGCACCAATTTAAAAAAAACATAAATATAGCACTTCTGGATATTTTTACCCCTCCTTCCTCTTTCTATTTGAGAATTATGTGTGAATTTACAAATTCTAATTTGAGAGTTCACGAATTTTAATTCATGAATTCACAAATTCTAATTTGCGAATTCACTCATAATATTAGATACATCTTCTTTAAATTTAAAATATTAATTCGTGAATTCACAAATTCTAATTTTTGAATTCACGAGTTGTAATTTGTGAATTCACGAAAATTAATATGTGAATTCACGAATTTTAATATGTGATCTCACGCATTACATATTCAATACCCTGTCGGATATACCCGGGTCGGAATATCGGATGCCCACATACTCGGGTACATAAATTATTATTTAAATATTTATAAAAAATTATATTATATAAAAATGAAACCTGAACTAACTTTTATAAAAGACTAACATAACATTTGTCATGTTTATACTTTCTATCCTCAAAGTAACAAAATAAAATTTTTAAGAAGAAAATACTTAGTAGTAATAATATAGCTATTTCAATCAATATGACCATGACTAAAGTAGTCAACACTCATCATCTTTGGGTTAAAAAAATCGTGACGATTAGGAGAGTGAGAAGAAATCATATTTTTTATTTATCTTCTCTAACACTCCCTCTGTCCTACAATAAGTGGCTACGTTTTCATATAAGTGTCACGTTCTTAATATGAAAACTTCTTTCTCTCACAAAAAGATGTGTGTTCCACCACATTCAATCTTTTTACTCTTTATGCGCACTTCTCCGAAATACATGTGCCCAAAAGAAAGTTGCCACTTATTGTAAGACAGAGGGAGTATTAATTAGTAAAAAATTGAAAAATAATGCTTCATTCTTCCCACTGAACTTGTCTGTTCATTTCCTTTTTGGATTGTCTTATTGAATTTGTCTTGTATAAAATAGGAAACAATTAACTCTTAAAAAATGTTGAGACCTATTCACTTTCTATCTTTTTACCCTTCTCTTAATTACTCATGGCGAATAGTAACATGACATGTTCAGTGAGACGTATGGAGTAATTATTTTTTTATTATTTTCAGGTGTCTGTGCGGGTACCGGATTCGAATTGGGTAAACCCGATACCCGCCCGACCAAATTAGTCATACTCGTCACTCGCCCCGTACCCGTCTAACTCGGATTCAAGGTACCCGTTAATCTGCCGAGTTTCAGGTCGGGTTCGGGTAACCCTAATACCCGATAATCATTTTTTCGCCCCTAACACAACCTATTAAATTTTTGCAATATTTGGGATCAAGCACAATTTATTCAGTGACCGGAATTTATAATTTTATTTTTATGTTTGATATTGTTGTTTTGTCCATTTCAACAAAAAACTTACCTACATAATTAAAAATAAGTCATGTCATAATTTTGATCATCAAAATAATTGTACCTAATCTCAGTTGCAAGAAATTAATAGATTCTGTATATGAGTGGTACATTTTAAAAGTGATGGCACAATCGAAGTATAGATATTTATTTTATTTTATTTTGAACGGACGATGGTTCCAAATGAGTTTGAATTTTTTAATTTTTACTTTTATTTTTATCAATTTGGTTGAAATGTTAATTTTATATGATACAGATTAAAACACTAACAAAATAAATGTAACTAACCCAAAATAATAAATAATGGAACAAATTGTACAGAAAATAAAGGCATCGATTAGTTTGATTCATAAGACTTGATTGATAAAATAATCTATATAATCAAATGCTTGGTTTGAATGGTCTGTGGTGGATAACTCGACTCGTGATCCTATCCATCAATTGAGTAATAGTTAATCAACACATACAATCCATGCAAAAGTAACATAATCCTAATCATAATTAATCAATTTAAATACAAAATTAAAATAAGCCAAAAATTCAATTTTATTCTACCACACTTTATCATATCATATTTTATCAATCGCATCTTATAAATCAAATAAGAAAGAAAAAGTAAAAGCAATGGTCAGTTAAAATTTAGAGTAACTATGTAAAATAGCCACTTAAGTTAATAAAAACAAAATACTAGCCACAAACTTATGTTATATAAATACTAGCCACTATTTGTTTGAAAATACTTTTTTACCCTTTAACTTATATTTCTACCATTTTAATTATGAAGTTACAATGTTGTTGTATTGGGCCCGAGTCAGATCTACTCACTCCAGTCGCACCTTCGGGTGTCGAACATAGAGTGGTGCGAGTGAGGCGCAAGCGGGGCGAGCGGCCCTCGCTCGTTCCGTTCGCGTCTCGTCCTGACTCTGGTAGACATGTGAGTGGGTGGTGCGAGTGACTCGAACAAGTGGTACGAGTGGGTGTTGCGAGTGGTGCGAGTGAGTGTTGTAAGTGGTGTGAGCGAGGCGCGAGCAGGGCGAACGGCCCTCGCTCGCCCCATTCGCGCCTTGTCCTGACTCTGGTAGACATGCAAGTGGGTGGTGCGAGTAGCTCGAACAAGTGGTGTGAGTGGTGATAGTGGTGCGAGTGAGGCGCGAGTGGGGCGAGCGGCCCTCGCTCGCCCCGTTCGCGCCTCGTCCTGACTCTGGTGGACATGCAAATGGGTGGTGCTATGGCTCGAACAAGTGGTGTGAGCGAGGCGCGAGCGGGGCGAGCGGCTCTCGCTCGTCCCATTCGCGCCTCGTCTGGACTCTAGTGGACATGCAAGTGGGTGGTGCGAGTGGCTCGAACAAGTGGTGCGAGTGATGATAGTGGTGCGAGTGAGGCGCGAGTGGGGCGAGCAGCCCTCGCTCGCCCCGTTCGCGCCTCAACCTGACTCTGGTGGACAAGCGCGAGCAGCGCGCACGAGCCTCTCGCCCACGTACAAGCAAGGCGCGAGTAGATCCATTCGCATCCTACGTGGTGCGAGTCGATCTACTCGGAGTTGTTCGACATTTGGACGGTGGAGATACGACGGCGAAGATGCGACGGAGGCCGAGGCGGTGTAGCAGGGTAGCCCGAGGAGGTGGAGGTGGAGGATGAGATGTGTGAGGTTGGAGCGGCGAAGATGAATTCGTGGAGGTGGAGATGTGAGGTTGGAGATGGATTCATGATGTGTGGAGACGGTGGACCGGCAAGACGAATGAAACGGTGGAGAGCTGGAGGAGAGGCGACAGAAGTGCGACGGAAGTAGAGGAAAAGCGGCGGAGTCGGTGGAGGATGAGCGGTGGAGACGGGGTATTTTTGTAAGAATGGCCAGTATTTATATAATATTAACTTAGTGGCTACTATTTTGTTTTCATTAACTTAAATGGCTATTATAATATTTCCCTCTAAAATTTATATTTTGTAAAGTTCAGTGATAAGCAAATTCACATGGCATTAAAGTTCACGATGATTACTTTGTTCAAATAAATTAAATAGAAATAACAAAAAATAAAATTGAAGGAACAAATTAATTTTTATCTTATACGTTTATAAATACGTTTCATAATATCACATTCATATCTCATAAATACTCATAAATAAGCGAGGTAAATAATCAACGGACCTATAATACTCCGTACTATCTACTATAGTGGGAAAAATACGTTTTTGTTGAATACAAACATGAGACCTTCTTTTTGAATCTAAAGTCATCAATATTTATAAATATTTATTAACTTAAACCACAGAAATATATTCAAACTAACGTGATAATAATTTCTTTTAAAGAGTGCATTTTTAGGTAAATGACATTGTTGTGTAAGAAAGTAAACATAAGCACAATCAAAATACGTTTTTAAGTGATTGAACTCAATTTTCAAATATTATAATATAAAAACAAGTCTCCGTGAGACAATAAGTGAACATGTCTTTTTTACGTGTGTTGGCCTTACTGTAAGTTTGTAATGTGGTTAATATCTGAGATCAAAAGATTTTATAAAACTATCTACAATAATACTTTAAACTATTGCAGTAATACTAATATGCAAATCTATCCCGATCTTTTACGTCTTTATCAAATTTATCTCAACCTTAAAAAAATATCTAAAATATTCCAACATTTGAATAAAATATCAAATCTATCACGAGAGCATACTTCCAACGCCAAAAACCTCACTAAAAACCTTACTAACACTAACAATTGTGGGTCTCTTTCTCCACTAAAAATACCCCTACCAAACATAAACTAACCTTTTTATTAAAACTCATACCGCACTCCTTGCACCACACTAATGCGGGACAGAGGGAGTACTAGGATTAACTTTTTGTGAAAATTAAAAATCCACATCAGATTTTAACTTTTAAGAGATTGGAAAAATCCAAATCAAAATTACTTTTTTGTTGTCAATGTCAGTAATTTCAGTCTTTTTCTTTATTTTTTTCTTCCCTTTGATTTTAGGCACTAGACAAAAATTTCATTTCAAAATGATGATGATTTTGTTTGTCATGCTATCTGAAGTCCAAAATGCACTAATTAATATGACTATGGTTGTTTCAAAAAGTCTGATTGAAGTCTATTAATGTTAGTCGTGTTTTATCTTGCCAAATTAGTGATGTTGCAATGACAATAAAATGTCCAATTAATTATTTGTTGTCAATGTAGGTTCACTACACAGCAAGATTTTAATTTCCACAAATAATATTATTTAGCCGAAAATGCCACATGGAATAACGGCCCACCTAGTTATTTTTCTGGCATCAAAATTATGCTCCCATAATAGATCTGATATTTTATCCAAAAATTAGAATATTTTAATATTTCTTAAAAGTCGGGATATATTTCATAAATGGAAAGATGAGATAATAACACTTTTTGGACAATTTACCCTTCATTCCTTTTTCTATTTGAAAATTATGCATGAATTCACGAATTTTAATTCATGAATTCGAGTTTTAATTTGTACCCAAAATAAAGAGGGAGGTACACCGCCATCATTTTTAGATAGAGAGATTCTTCAAAATTAGAGAACTAGGCACAAATTAAATTGTATGAAAAAAAAAAAATTTGAGTATCAAAGGTAAAAATGTACAGAAGTGCAATTACTTATATTTTTAAAAAATTGGTGCTAACTAATTTTATTTTTTTCCTAAAAGTGTTATAATCCTACAATATCTCTTTGACAAAGATGACAGGTCAAGATAGATTTGCATATTAACACTTTTTTTTTATAACCGTTCTTTTTATGCAGTGCAATAATGCCTTTTTTTTTTCATGACATTTAGATCATTCAAGAATCAATGATCCAAATTTGTTCCTAAATCTCACATGAAAAATGGCTCTTATTTTATCCTCTCCCAATATACATCCTTCGACGGGTCCAAAAGCAAAATATAAATAACCTCAGCAATGTTCTTCCACAAGGCAATAATTGCAGATCAATAACAACCCCATCACCTATTTATCTCAAGACATGAATCTTACGATACCACATTCAACAATTTTTTATTTTCTTTTAGGATGCGTTTACTTTGATGGTAAGGGAAAATGATAGAAAATAAAATTTCACCCTTTAAATCTCTCATTTCTTATTCTTCCGTTTCTATAGATTAGAATTTTACTCTTTCTTATTCCTTCTTTTCACTCCAATGAAAGAAAATATTATCACACCAAATACCTCATGATAAAATAAGGAATAAGAAAGAGTGAAATTCTAATCTATAGAAAAGGTAGGATAAGAAATGAGATTTAAAGGGAGAAAATTTTATTTTCCCTCCTTTTCCCTTACCATCAAAAGTAAACGCACCCTTACGAAACATAATCAACAGTTGCACATAAGATAGTAGGTTAAAATATCCCTGACTGGTAAAACCTAATCCAATTTCGACGACTTAACAATAACCAGGCTATAATAAATTTAACACAACCACCACCCTTTCCAATCAAGACCAAGTGATGTTTCACAGTTGCAGCAACAAACACACACCACGCGACTCGATTTCATGTTCATTCTTAGTCGAACCAAACTTCGTTGGTTCTATGGGGACTAGGTTAGGTTAAATGCCTATATTACAGAAAGGGGCAACTTTTAAAAAGACCATTCCCAAAATATTAAGACTCAGCTAAACCATACATGGTACAACCATGAAATCACCTAACTAATATACCCGAAAAAACCTCAACTAGTGCTCTTACAAGAAACAAAAGAGAAGCAGATGTAGTGCATCAACCATTGCTAATGAGAATTCTCAAATTAGCCACAAGCAAGAATAACATTCATTGATTGTTCATCTTCATCAATGATCATTGAGAACAATTGAAAATTAGGGGAGAGCGAGGGGGTGGAGGGGCACAAAAGAATCACGGAAATGAGAGGACGAAAAAAAATGAAATCTACCAATTTCCAAATGGAAGTAAGATTTCAGCTCCGAATCCACTAAACATCCAGCATCACCTAGTAAAGGGGGGGGGGGGGAGAAGGAAAAAGAAAAAAAAATGGAAAAAAAAAGAAAAAGAAAAGAAAACAGAAAATATGCAGGAAATATGTTACTGAAAATGCAGCAAATATCAACTCTCATAATCTGAAGGCACGCCTTATCCTCTCAATCCTCTCTTTCACAAAATAACTTCACTTATACAACTTGTATGGTAAAAACCTCATTATATAAGTAAACCAAAGCAGAAAATAAATTTTCTCAATCAACACAAAACTATCTAATCTTAAGCGGGAGAATCTCATAATGGAAAGGTTGAGCAAAACAAAATTAGAAAAACGCAACAAATCAGAAGCTTTTTGAGGAAATGCTCCAATTCCTCCATTTAATTATGGGAATTAGTGAAGTTTATGTTTGAAGAAATTTTAGTCCCTGAGGATCATGAATGTTATTATGCATGTACACAAGTTAGGATTTAGGATCTAAGACAAGCTGGCTAGGTTACTACTAATCTACCAATTTTACTCCGGGGAAACATACAGTTTCTTTTTTATTTTCTTACCAAAAATAAGGAGGCGACCATCTCAAAAGTATTAGCTACTTGTTAATCAACAAACATGACAATATCATGTTCCAGGACCAGTTTGGCCTACTGCTCCTAAAGTACACAGAACAATATGTTCCCTGTTTTCAATTTTCAGAACTTAGTTTCATCATTACCTTTTAGTTAGTGGAGTATGAAATCAGCAGTGCTGATAATTATGTTTCAGACATGTATCCTAGCCTGCATATTGCGAAAATCTATTCATGTTTTGCTAATATCATAAAATATACCCATTAATGACATTTGAATCTCATATTTTTTTATTTTTTTCTTGTCATAACATGGAAAATAATAAATGTTTTCTAAAACAATATAGCAAATCAATATTCACCAAGAAAGTAACAATGCATAGAATGGCCCCATTGCAAACTTAATTATTGAATTGGTGATCCTCAATCTAGACTTTTGTAATCGATGTTTCTTACATTATAATTTAGTACTAGTTCAAAATAGTCCCCGTCCAAAATGATTATAAATGAAACAATTATTTGAGTTGCATAACTGTGCATAAGCCTTGAGGTGCTGCTATGTTTGTGATTTTGTGTTAGGGATGCTTGATGGCGGGAGTGAACATACAAAACAAATCCAAGACAAATTACCAAGTAAACCCAACCATGGCTAGTAACAGCAAAAAGAAAAAGCCAAACAACAAATGATTACAAATGCCTCACTCGTATGCAACTTTGAAACCAACATAATAAATATCTTACCAAAATATTTTAGAAACAAATTGAAAGAGAAAACAAGAAAAACCCATGAGAAGAACAAAACTATAGCTGCACTACCTGACATTGACAAACCATAGACAGGCCCTTAGTATTTCTGGACAATTTAAACAAAACCAATGTTTAACCAAAAGTAATTACCTGTAAGAAAAGAACAAATGACTTGACCAAGGAACTAACCAACCAACCCAGCAACATCTGATGTGGAATCAGCTTTAAGAGAACCTTGCCTAACCAAACAACTTTCAAGATAGGAATAGAATGGGGAAGGAGAAAAAAATAAGGAAAAAAAAAAAGAGGGAAAAAAAAAAGAAACAGAAACATAAGGAAAGAGCAATAGGAAATGCACTCTACAGCATCAAGCTTAAATATCACTTCTAATGTCCAATCCAACTATTAGAGCTAGCATTTTCAATTCAATTACATTGCATACCTTCCATATATAATCAGAAACATAAATCGTGCCAAATTCATCTGATTGAGCACCAAGAAATTGCAGCCCGAGAACCTGCATCTTTATGAATTTAACAGTCTCACAAAAAACAAATTTAAATTGAATGCAAAACTTATTACTTATCCATATCAATAAAACCATCATCCCAGCCAGTAATTCCACCAGCTCATTAACAAAAGAGAAATCACAAGACTACACATCTGATTGTGGGTATCAACTCAATGAAGATAAACTGAAGTTGTCTACACTCTAATCACACTAGTTTAGTTCATCTTATCAAAGTTCAAGAATGCATGCCATGATTGTCTTAAGAAAAGCACTAAACAAATATTACAAAGGAGGTGGAATCTCTCACCAAGGAACTTCAACCAAAAAACAACAAAAAGATGTGTGCCAATTGAAAAAAAACTAACGTAAAGAGTATATAGCACTTGAGCAAAGAGAGTAACTCACATAATTGCTGAACATTCACAAGAAAATTTAGCAGACACAATAACATGATTAAACAAGAATTCAACTACCTACAGATAGAGAGGTTATAGTCCAGCATATATCAATAAAACAGTTCTGGGAAAAACATTGTCATGGTTGGATCTGGGGGCAGTAACACTTGTTGATCTGCTCTAACGAAATCGAGCACAACTCCAGACACCAGTGAAATGTCTTCGGCCACAAACCTGCACCAGAAACAAAACGAAGTATATTTATCATGTGAAGGCTGAGACCACCTAACTATGTTGAACCTGAAAGCAGAAGCCCCGAAGATGCCCCTCCTCTCAACCAATTAATAGTCAAACATCTACATATGAAGCTCAGGCAAGCCGAAACATGATAGATACACATATTCTAGACTTTTTCCAATCATCCTCTTCATTAGTTTCGTCTCTTCAGGCGTAATTGCTTAAAAACTCTTGTCGCTTCCAATAACATATCCTTCATATGCCTCTACTCAGCCAAACTGTCCATATGAATATCATCAGGCGTGACAGATCTATCATTCTCATCCTCTAATGCTTTATCTGTGCTTTTAACAGGAACAGCATTGCTTTGCTCACTCTTGTTTTCAACACTATTTTCGACAGAGTTTGAACGTGAGCGCTTCCTATGTTTTGACTTATGTCCACTTGAATGTCGTGGAGATGTCTTACTGCCTCTCCTACGCTTTTCAGCTGACCTGGACCTAGATTGCTTTTTATCCCGGTTCCTAGATTTATCCTCTCTGCTCCTTTCATATTTCTCACTTGATTGATGTTTATCTTCCAGAGATCTAGACCTTGAACGTCTTCTGTGTCTGGATCTGCTTTCCTCCAACACACTCGGGGAAGATCTTCGCACATTTTTCCGACCATCTGCAGAACCGGATCTAGAGCGTCTCCTACTCCGACTCTTGGGTTTTTCTTCCATTTTGTTGTCTTTCTTGTCACTAGAGTGATGTACAACTTCATCAGATCTTGAAACTGAGCGCCTTCGAGGTTTTGATTTAATAGTTTCATCTTCTGAAGATAAAGACCTTTTCCTATGACGACGAGGAGACCTTGAACCAGGACGTGATGATTTTCTTGTTCTTTCGGTAGGACTTTCTCGACGATGTCTTGGCGAGCCTAAATCATCACGGTATGACTTCTTAGTCCGAGGGCTTGCACTTCTGCTTTTCTTTCTCCGGGAAAGAGATATATCATTATCACGAGATCTTCCCCGATCATGCCTCCTACTTCTGTCGCTGACATCCCTCCCATTCCTATAGGACCTCCGATCCTTCTCATAACTTGAGTAATGTCGAGATCTTACAGGTGATCTGGATCGATAATCTCGTCCGCGACGAGCAGGTGGTGAGAATGAGCGAGACTTCCGTCTTGACCGATAATTTATAGGGGAAGCGGACTTGGACCTAGATCTTGACTTGGCACGAGCATTCGGTGACCTGAAAAATCAATCTATCAGTTTAGAGCTTGCTTATACAGAAATAGGTGAAGAAGCATATAAAGATTTCCTTTTGAGAATTGAGTAATAAGAACTCAAAATTAAAGAATAGGCCAAAAGGAAATGGCAAACAAGATATTAAGGAAGAGACAAGAAACCCTCCATAAGCACTGCAAAAAATATCCCAGAAACTACACTGGAACAATTTTTCTGTTTACTGAAGAACTGTCAAATGGGCACAGCAATATGTGAGATAATCATATCATACAACTCATATTTGAAGACTATGAAACTTGGCATCTCAACAATGAAGAAGGTTCAATAACTTGAATTTATGTTTTATGTATAGACAAAACGATACATTGCTTTAACACCAAATGCCAGTAAAAGTGAACAAGAAAAAAGCTTGTACACTTTTGATGCCAAAATGACAGGCTGACTGTTTTCAAACTTCTTCAGGGTAATATTATAAAAAAATAAATAAAATTGATGAACATAACAAGCAACTGATATTCAAAATGGGAAATTAGAGAATCTAGAGATCATGAACAAGGATTTGGGTGTTATCTCAAGCCCTCTCCAGCAAGTGTGTACCAATATTAGCCAGAAACTCTACCACACCCACTTCATAATTACAATAAAGAAAAAGTATCGCACATTAAATCCATAAACAATGGACTTATATTTCCAAGAGAGCAATGAAGATGTATATTCTAACACAATAAATTTGATTACAAACATCAAAACAGAAGATACAGCAAGGAAAGGCAGGCTTTGGGAATATTTTCATTAAAAATTTTCAATTCTATTTTTGGATAACTAGTATTTTGATTTAAAAGTTAAAAAGGTACCATGTTGTATTTTTTGCCATATAATAAACAAACACTTTCTTAGAGTGAATCCAAATCAATGGCATTTATAACACACTGTAATACTTTAAGAGGATTTTACTGAGTATTCAAAAAATACCTAGATTTTATTTCAGGTTCTTTAACCTCAATGACCAGACCATCAGCTTGCAACTTCTTACTTATTTCCGCAGCCCTAGCTGCAGCTAATTCTGTTGCAGACTTCATAGTTGCCGCTCGATTAGCTGCTTGCTGTGCTGTCAATGTTTGCTGCATCAAAAGAGCCTGCTGAAATTGCATTTGTTGCATGGCAACAGCTTGCTGCATAACCATAGGTAAAGATGATGAACCCAATTGTGAGTTCAATATAGGCTTTGGTGGAAGTGATTTAGCCATTTCAACATTTAATGGACGGCCACCAACATCCATATTGTTCAATGCCAAAGCAGAAGAAGCTTCTTCTGCTTTTGAGTATTCAATATATGCAAAGTGCTTAGACTCAGTAATGGTACAATCAACAACTGTCCCACAAAAAGCAAAAAGCTGCTTTAACTGATCCACTGTCAGAAGAGGGCTAAGGTTACTGACTTGTACAGTTCTTTTAAGTGAATCAGCCTTCTTCTCATTATCAGCTGAACCAAGAGACAGAGATGGCAAGAAGATAAGAACAGATGCTAAGGATAAACGAAACAAGTGGAAATAAAATTTAAGATGTGAAATCTTAAGAAAATATCATCATTTGCGCGAAAGCGAAGTCAATCACGAGTGAACATGAAACAGAACTATAATTTTTAGACAATTTTCTAAGAAAAATTACTGATATCTGAGTTTGAAACTAAACAATTTATATAGTGAACTGTCAAATGGCATACAGCATAAGGAGTCAAAATCAAAAGGGGACTTTGATCTAGAACCCCTTAATTTCTAACCAGAACCCCACCTCAATTTTTTAGATATGACAAAAATGGCCTGGCACAGAATTCCTAAAATGTCCTTTACACCCACCTCCCCACCCCCTCCCCCACCCGCACACACCCAGTTTGCGCGCGCACACAAACGCAAAGACACAAGCAAGGACACAAATTGGAAAATAAAAATAATGAGAGAGAGAGATTTTTACAGCAGTAGCAGCATCTATTGGTTAGGGAGATTAGGATGTGGAAGTTGCATGGTGAGGGAAGGGATGTTGCGAATTGAACAGGTTGTATGTATAAATTATAAATTTAACCAAAAAGTAAGAAGTTGGTATGTAGAAATAAGGTTGTGTAAAGAAATGAAGGACTTGTAGTCCTGTAGATAAAGGCTTTCAAATGTAAAAGAAACCATAATATCTAGTCTTACCAGAGGAGTCCTTTGTGGACTGGGCTTGAGCATGGGCTTGAAGGGCTTGGGCAGCAACAATTGCCTGCGCAGCTGCCATTGCAGCAGCAGAAGGTGCCATTGGCACTTGACTGAGAGTTCCCATTGTAGTGCTGGCAGCTAAGGCAGTCATCAGCAGATTATGGGGGGGGTGATTGAACTTACAACTAGAATTTGCACAGCGCCCATTAAGGTACTCTCGACACATTTCTCCCAAGGACGCTCCCATTCCAGGTAAAACCACTCCACCTGAGGCTCCAGAGACAACACCAGGAATCATACCAAGCAATCCCGGAAAAGCACCAGATACAGAACCAGAGTAATTTGGCATATTGGGCATGGTCTGGTTGACTAAATTGGGATACGAAGCTGGTGGAGCCATGCCAAGAAGCCCTCCAGTGGGGGTCCCTGCACCACAGAATATAAAGTTTTAGAATCTTTCAATCATAGTAGATGATCAGCCTTCAACCCTTTATTTAGCTAGAAGAAAATGGAGCAAAGCGGAGGGAGAGAGGAACTTTTGGACATTCTATTAATGCAGAAGCTATATAACTAAGGTTCCTGTTATTATACCATATAAGAGATAAAAATGATTCTAATTAACACCAAGTAAAGTAACTGCCAAAAAGTAACCAACTTGAAGAAGGGCCCTCTTGATAGAAGTAGTGCCGACAAATTTATACCTCATAGCATAGAGTTAAAAATTATTCTAATTGACAAAAGGTAGCAGCCAGCGAATCCACAAACCATGACATAATTTGGTGAACTTGCCTCACATTTTCAGTAGCATCACAGTTCACAAAGAAGTAAACAATCCTTCTCAGAAACTTGAGAGATAATACATGAAGTGAAAGGCGCTAGTATCATGAACACAACTATTATAGAGCATCATCTGACATTTGAATTATTTGCTTGCCAGCATTCAATCAAACACATACATTTTAAGTGCATAAAATGCCATTAGGAAATAAAAAGTAGTAAATAAGTATTATCCATTCACTGTAACCAACATATTTTCCAGAGAGAGATAAAGAGCTAAGATACAACTCAATGAGAGTAGAATAAATTGTTTTGAAGATAAGATACAACTGTATCAAGTTCCATTTCTAATAAGTTCTTATCAAGAAAGGTTTCCTAAGTTAGACGAAAAGCACTCAAAACCAGACAGGACCAGAAGTAAATAATGTCCGATGCTTTCTACCATCTGCCAAAACTAAACATCATACGCTGCAGTGTCAATTGGGAATACGACTATGTTTGCACCTAACATGCAACATTGACATCACGAGCTAATTTACCTCGAACCCATGCACTTTGCTACCAATATTCTTCTAAACTATTACCCATACTGCAATATCTTCAAGAGTCCGAAGGAAAATATCACTATAAACCCAGCAATATTATATGAATATTATATCTGCTACATTTGCATCAAACATACAATTTGTGTCTCATTACGGGAGTCACCCCAAAACGTGCAAGTACCTACCCTAAGAAGTTGCCACTGACAAATTCTAAAGAATGACAACCATAGTTATAGACAACAAACATTAACTAGGTATGAAAAAACTAATATCTTATTTGCAGATACACTTTAACCAAACAACCAAAAGATATAACACCACCATGCACTAATAACTCGGTAGTGCGTTCTACGAGTCACCCAAACCTAATACTCCGCAAACAGAAACTATATAGGAACATAATTAATGTGTGTCAACCCATTAGTACTAACACTCATCTCTGCGACTGCGACATAATGTAGATACAACAGTAGCAGAAAACTAAGACAAAATAGATGACATTTCTATACCACTCATTCCGAAAATTATAAAATTCAACAGCGATAAAGTTAATTAACCTGAGCTGAAGAAAACGGGGAATGGACTTCCCATGATCGGCTTCCCATTGCACTCCACATTTACCATATAATTCCCTCTCTTAGGCACCACATAAGTCACGCTATAGCTCCCATCACCAATATCCTTCACTATCCCGTCCTGCTCGCTTCCCCCAACTCCGACGCCCGGTGAAACCCTAACCTTAACCTGAGCCCCGCCGCGCGCCACCTTCCTCCCCTCGGCATCCTTTGTCACCACCGCAAACGTGGCCCCCACGCACGCCGTACCGCCAGCAATCCCCGCGCCCTGAGCCGTGCACCTCGAGGGGTCCACGGGCCCCACAGAGTGGTCTTTCTCAGACGACTCATCGTCGTCGTCAGAGTCCGAGGAAGAGGGCGACGCGGCGGAAGGGGATTGGGGCTGCTGGGGTTGGGACTTGCTATTGAAGGTGGCCTCGAATGCGGCTTTGGCGGCGGCGGCCTTCTCCGCTTCGCTCTTCAACTTGGCTTCCTCCGCTTGTTTCATCCATATGGGCTTCGGCGCCGTTGACGCCACCGCGACTATATTGTTGTTGTTGTTAGCTGTAGTGTTGTTCCCGGCCATTTGTTAGGGCAGCTATTCGCGAATGGCCGAACCCTAACTTCAAATTGCGGTACGATTTTGACCTAATTTTGAGAGGGATTAGAGGAGGAGATGCAGTGCGGGAAAGCGTGTAGTTAAGAATTGGGGGATTGAGAGCGATCGGTGGATATTGAATTTGGATAAAGAAGGGGGGCCTATTTTCAATTCCACTAGAACTGGTGGGTGAAAATATAAATATAAAGGGTTACGACAAGATTTCTAATTCTTCAATTTTGTTTTAGAACTATTTTTTCTACAGTCATCAAAATGACATCATTATATATATATATATATATTGAAAAATGATCATATAAGAATGGATCTTAACTTAAGAAATAAGAATAAATCTCCACCATACATCTACAAGGGATGGAGGGTCAGATCTGATCCAGGTCAAATCGGGTCGGATCCGGGTCAACGGGTCGGACCCGGTCAACCTGTTGACTTTCGATTTTTTTTTTTTAATTTTTGGATTTTTTTTTAAGAGTCAGATGATATGCACCACATTGTGCAATGAGATACACCAAACTTTGCAATGAGATGCACCACTAAGTGTATTGGGATGCACCATTTTTAATTTTTTAATATTCTTTTTCACTATTTTTATTTTTTATTTTTGATTTTTTTTCAAGAGTCGAGCGATGGGAGCCGAAGGCCTCGGAGCGAGCTAAAAAACATATAATGTTTCCACAATCATTCTCTATAAATTAAAATCAGAGCCGAAGGCGGAGACAAAAAAAAATTCCCAAACACTTACTTATTTGATATGGTATGAATACAATGATTTGAAAAGTAGTTTGATTTCATCATACCAAATCACCCCAAGATTTTCCCTCATTTTGATATAGTTATACACACACACATAGTGTATGAGATAAATCTCCATGTATTATGAGATGCACCATAATGCATTTTGAGATGCAACACTATGTGTAATGAGATGCACCACCATGTATAATGAGATGCATCACAATGTGTAGATGCAACACACTGTATAATGAGATGCATCACAACATGAAATGAGATGCACCACATAGTGTATTGAGATGCATCACACTTTATTAAAAAAACGGAAAAAAAAATTCGAAACATAAAAAAAAATAGAAAAGTCAATGGGTTGACCCGGGTCCGACCCGCTTCAAATCTAGCCATCCATCTATTGTGGATCAAGGATTGAGATTTATTCATATTTCTTAGTTTAAGGGCTCTTTTCACTAGAACCACTCCCTATATATATATATATATATATATATATATATATATATATATATATATATATGAAAGTTTTAAATCAAGCACTTTATGCATATAAAGTACGAATCTGTCACAATAAAACTTAGCACGGAATATTACACAGAATATAATAACTGAGCTAAGTAAATGACACACAGAATGGTAACCCAGTCCGGTTAATCAACCTAAGTCTGGGGGGCCACGCCCAAGAGAGAATCAATCAATCCACTATCCGAAGTTGTAATTACAGAGGTTTTATACAAACAGATCTCCTATCTTTTGCTACTCGTTCACTCACACCCTTCCCGATCTAGCGTGAATTGATGATTGCAAGTGCACCACTTACAACCTAAGCTCAAGCCGCAACTTGACACCCAACCCTCTTACAAAAGTGTATATATATGAAATAAATGCTCTCAGGAACAATAAGAAAAATACTCTCACGAAAGTATAAGGCTATGAACAATAAAAATAGCAGCGGCTCCTCCATCTTCAATGTATCTTGGTGTAGATATATATAGGTCTTGAGAAACCCTATATATGCTCTCCACCTTCTTTGCCCTAGTTTCCTTATGCATAGAAACTTCCTTTGAAGATATGCCTTGTGGAATAATTAATTATATCACCAATATAACATCTTTTCCGCGTCAAACAAAGAAAAGGAAAAGATCTCCGCAAAATCCGCATAAATATGGAAAGAATCTTTCAGATCTGTTCCATTATGTTCCACATCAAACTAGCTCAGACTGAAGCTCAGAAACCAGCACAGCTCAAAAACACTTCAGTCAATTTTGCTTCTACATAAACTTGCCAACACCAATTGAGCTACTAGCTCGAATCCAACAGTCTCCCCCTTTGGCATTTATGTAGACAAAATCATAATCCAACCAATCAATAAATCAGAGTATTAAATATCTTCACACTTAATTTTAATCACAACAATGCATATGAATGATGATGAAGCTCCCCCCTCAATCAAGCAATAGGGTATAAGCATCGGCTTCCTATGATCACAACTCCCTCTCGAACAACCAAAAGGAGAAACAACAAAACTTTATTCAACATGAGATAACACTCATTAGCAGTGGAATCACAAAACAACTTCAACTTCACAAAACAACTTCAACTTTTTACTCCCTCTTTTTGTCTCACAGAAATGACAAAATACCGAGGGCAATCATCACCGTCTTCGCCTAAGTCCACGTCTTCCTCTTCTTCGTCAGAATTTATATTAGCAACAACAAGATCAGATTCTGGCTCAACATCATTCTCTCCCTTGTCATATACATCATCAATGGGCTGCAAGAACCTTTCCCAACACATTCCAAGAAATCATCTTATGAACAATAGGGGGAATAATTTTTGAAACACTTACTGAAATACGTTCTTCAGAGGCAGCAGGAACACATGCATGATTATTGCAAATAGAAACTGGATCAATTGCTGAAACAGTAACTTCTGAAGAATGAACATCTCTTGAAACATGTGCAGGAATATCATTAGAAGCAGGGTATCTTCATCCAAAAATTGAGAATATTTATCAACATGCTTGAATTATGAAATACCTACAAAAGAAACAATTTTCTTTGTAGCAACAACAAA
Organism: Agastache rugosa; assembly: GCA_031470985.1. NCBI lineage: Eukaryota > Viridiplantae > Streptophyta > Magnoliopsida > Lamiales > Lamiaceae > Agastache > Agastache rugosa. The sequence goes on from CM062604.1 coordinate 19,406,218, forward strand.
AGCAACAGCAACATGATCATGTTGAGATGAGATTTCTCCAACTGCTCCAACATTATCAGCAACAAGTACAAGAACTGGTACTAGCTTCCGTACCCACTTCTTCTGAACCTTTCTTTTTCTCTTCTCCCGTTTATCCCTATGATAAGATCTGCAATTTGGTCTAATATGACCTGGTTTGTCACAGTAGTGACAGATTGGACGCCATGTACTTGCAGACGTTCTATGAGATTGATACTTTCGGACCTGAAAACACTCACGTTCAGGAACAGACTGTGTATTCTGTGCCGCATTCTGTCCTTTGTCCTTATTCTTTTCCTCTGCGCAAAATCTGATCTTATTATCAGATGATCGATTGCTGTTTTCTCCAGAGTAGCCTATACCCGCCTTGCCATGTTGTCCAATAGCAAGAACTTCATTCAATCGTGCAGTACTTGTATTCATCATCTGCATCATCTTCTTCATGTGCTGAAGTTCTTTTTGAGGAAGTTCATTAGAAGAAATCAACTTATCTCTTTCATACGTCATAACTTCAAGTTGACGATTCAGCCTTTTATTGATTTCTTTGACCATGAGATATTCTTCAACACCTTTTACTGGAACATTGTCTGGACCACGTGCCAGTATCTGTGGCGGCAAAACAGATCTTTTCTTTTTACACAAATCCATCACAAACACGAATTAGCAGGTACCAAAATCAACACCGATAACTTAGGTGTACCTGATCTGATACCAATTGAAAGTTTTAAACCAAGCACTTTATGCATATAAAGTACGAATCTATCACAATAAAACTTAGCACAGCATATAAAACAGAATATAATAACTGAGCTAAGTAAATAACACACAGAATGGTAACCCAGTTAGGTTAATCAACCTACGTCTGTGGGGCCATGCCCAAGAGAGAATCAATCCACTATCCGAAGTCATAATTACAGAGGTTTTACACAAACAGATCTTCTATCTTTTGCTATCCGTTCACTCACACCCTTTCCGATCTAGCTTGAATTGATGATTGCAAGTGCACCACTTACAACCTAAGCTCAAGCCGCAACTTGACACCCAACCCCCTTACAAAAGTGTATATATATGAAATAAATGCTCTCAAGAACAATAAGAAAAATACTCTCACGAAAGTATAAGGCTATGAACAATAAAAATAGCAGCGGCTCATCCATCTTCAATGTATCTTGGTGTAGATATATATAGACCTTCAGAAACCCTAGATATGCTCTCCACCTTCTTTACCCTAGTTTCCTTATGCATAGAAACTTCCTTTGAAGATATGACTTGTGGAATAATTAATTATATCACCAATATAACATCTTTTCCTCGTCAAACAAGGATAAGGAAAAGATCTCCGCAAAATCCGCATAAATATGGAAAGAATCTTTCAGATCTGTTCCATTATGTTCCACATCAAACTAGCTCAGACTGAAGCTCAGAAACCAGTTTCTGTTCTCACACAGCTCAAAAACACTTCAGTCAATTTTGCTTCTACATAAACTTGCCAACACCAATTGAGCTACTAGCTCGAATCCAACAATATATATAGCTATAAAAATAAATATGAATCTTCTTCTTTTCCCGTTTTTCATCTTCTTCTCTCTTGGCATGTTTAGGGCTGGAAAACAATACTGAATATCGTTATGCTACAATTATCGTACCGAAAAATTACTGAATATACCGAAATTTTGAAATATCATAATTTACGGTAAGGTATGATATCGTACCGAAAAATTTCGGTATGGTGACATTATTAATTTTCAGATACCAGAGGTATATCGTGTCATACGACTCATACCGAAAATTCGATATATATTGTAATATTGTACCATATTAAATTAATAATAAATATTAATTATTAATAATAGTTATAATTAATAAATAATATTTTTTTATTATATTTGTTTGATGTCGTCACATTAGGTATAAATATTATTGGGAGTTTAATTATTGAGATTTTTATCATATATGCACATGTTTTTTAAACATATAAATTTTTGGCATGAAACGGTAAACCGATATACCTCGACGTGAAATAGTATATTGGCATAAAGGTATACCAATTTTTTTCGGCATACCGAATTACAGTAAGGTATACCGAAAATACGATGCGATAAAGGTATGTGATTTGCTCTATACCAAAATTTCGGTATAACGGACAAAGGTATACCGTATGGTTCGGTAAGGCAAAGGTATGAAATTCTTATACCGTTACTTTCAGTGAAGTATAAGGTATGACAAAAATTTTATGATATATCGTCCGTCCGCCCACCCCTAGGCATGTCTTAGGTGCATTTCAATCTATTATTAATAACATGATTCTTCAAGGTGAAAGTCGACTATTGTGCCAGTATAGGTATAGGTTTCTTCTTTGAAGTGTAGTGCAGTTGGTAAGACGCTTCCCTCTAACATTTAGGTCGGGAGTTCGAATCATGTGAGCGTGTGTAAATTAAGAAAAAATTCTAGAAGAGAGAGAGAGTTATCAAAATCCAATGTATCTTACGTTTGGTTATTGGAGATGGCATAAACTATCTTGAGCATAAGACTATTATAGAGATGACATGGGTTGAAAGGAAAGAATATGAATGAGTTAATGTAGTTCGAGTAATGGTGAAGACGAAGGATGGAGAAGATAATGTACAATCATCAATTCCTCAACTCTACTTTTATTAAATTATGATTTAGATTTTCTTTGCTTTCAATTAAAGTTATATATTTGTTGTTTTAATTTATACAAACTAAAACGACGTCATTTTGATCTGATTTGAAATTCCAACAAGTCACATATAAATTTCGGCGCCATAAATTCGAGCTTATGATATTACTTAAAAAAATATTAAAATATGGTGTACCAATATGTATGTGACATTATGGAAAAAGTGCTCTAACGTTATTTAACATGATCCCCACACATCGCGTGGGTGTAGTACTAGTGAAATTTAAAGAGCGCCCCACGATGGACTCGAACCCGAGACTGTTGCTTAAACTTTTACTATAGAGAGCGTTGCTGCTGAGTTTTGTGGCAATGCAATTTAGGGATGGTATAAGAAAAGAGATGATAAAATTGCCATTGAGTCGGAATGATAATGCACGTTGGATTAATAAACACAAATTGATAACTATTTTATCTCCAAACAAGGATTATTATCTAGGATTTGGTACATGGAATCTTCTGTTTTTAACTTTTTTTAAAAAATATTGTACACACTGCGAAAATCTCATCCCTATGAAATAGCCTAAGGTGAACCACAATTTTCAATTATACGTGTGACATGCTCGATCTATAAAGATGCTAGTGGAGTTTTTTACCCGAGACTTTTAACTTCAGACAATTCTACCATTAGGTTATCCCCAAGGGGACTTTTTAATTGTATTTAATTTAGGTTTACATGTCATCTATACACCGCGACTCCTATCATCTATACTTGATACAATATAAAATAGAATTATATAACATGTTCTTGGAATTGAAGAATTATGTACTCGAGAACTTCTCTCTCGATCACGCAATCAGGTTACCATGAGATATATTCCTTTTTGGCATGGGAGATTCACCATTTAAATGTCACCGAAAAACGATTAAAATTCCGTCCTTAATCACACTTCCATTGCATGTCGCATATAATGACAACACTTCATTGGAATGGAAACGCAAATTGATATAATATAAATCGAATTGAACCGATCAAATCACAAAACCGAGGATGGTTTTAGGAAATTGCTCAATTTGTAAAATGAATCTATATATATATTACGGTTAATGACCTATAAATTCCTCAACTTTCAGCAATTTCTGGTTTTGCTCTCCACCTAAAGATTATGCGTGTAAATTCCTTAACTTTCAATTTCTGATTTTGCATCCGAGGTCAAAATTTTCCCAAATTAATGCTGACATGGCCGCCGAAAAATTTGAGTTGGCCAATTCAGCTAATGAACAAAACGTCGTCTTTTTGAAATTTAATTAATAAAAAAATAATAAATTAGATTTGTTGCCAAATTTTCTCACTCTTTATCTCTCTCCTCTCTCTCTCCATTCCCGTCCAAAATTCCTTCACCGTCACCAAGCTCTATCCCTTTCGTCGTCGCCGCCACAATCACCTTCTTCGACACCAAAACTATCCCCAAACCCCTCACCCAAGAATACCATCGTAAAACTGCCCCCAGATCAAAGATATCTTCTCCGAGCACGACGTTGTTGGTCACGTCCACCTTGCAGTTCTAGCAGGCAAAGGAGTCTTCGATCCGGTACTCCTCGTCGGGATTGGTGAACCAGAACGACCCACCTACACACTCTCTCTCTCCCCTCTCTAGATTAGTTTGTTGGATTCGTCAGTGTTTTTGCTTCGTATGAATGTGAAAATTATTGTTCTCGCTATTTGGAGACTTGATGAATTCAAGATTATATGGGTGTGAGTAGGATTTAAAATTCTTGTGGTTTTATGGGTATCTTCTAACGCATGATCTGTATTTTCTCGGTTGAATTATCTCTACGGAGGATGCAAGAAAGCAGGGAAGAACGAGACTGAGAGAGGGGTGGGATGATGACATGGAATATTTTTTTTTATTTACATATATGCTATGAGAGTGTCACATAGATTAATTTAAGCCACGTCTATAAATCCCCAAAACTATTCTTGCCGGATTCCATCGCCAGAAGCAAAATCAGAAACAATTGAAAGTTGAGGAATTTACATGCAGAATCTTTAGGTGGAGAGCAAAACCAGAAATTGCTGAAAGTTGAGGAATTTACAGGTCATTACCCATATATATTAAAACAAGGTAGTAACGGCTACATTTTGCCCGCCAAAATAGAAAAAATTATTATGTCAATTTCAATTGAAAATTTTCGGCGAACGTGAAATTGATTTTAAATTTTATTAATGAATTAATAAATTTGAAATAGCATCAACACAGCTAACCCACGTTCACATAAAAAAAATTCAAATAGCTGTGCATAACCATATTGTTCCACTTTTCATGCCACACACCCAATTACTATTACACGTGTCGTTCACAAAAAAAGTATTTACTATTAACTAATTACAAAATAATTACATGTGTCTCTATATTGAAGCAATTATGCACTCTTTGCACCATGACTTTATTAACCACCCATGAGCGCATATTCACCATCTAAAAACTGCCACAATTCACAAATATAAATAATAGTTCAACCATTTTTTATTTCACGTACAAAACTTCACTGCATCCTACTATATTTTCACAGACAAAAATGGCCCCCTTGTTTGATTTGGTGAAAAAATTACAAACCGGAAGAAGTCAATTTGCTTTGAAAATGAGGATGGTTCACAACTATGACATTCTGCAGTTCAACAATCCATATGAAGCATATACTCATGAGTGTGTTTTTCATGACAAAGAGGTATGAGCTTTTCCATAATTATATTTTGATGTTAATTTCAAATTTGACTAAAAACTTATATTAATATTTGTTTTCATGTGTAGGAAAAACGAATCCATGCAAGTGTGCAACCTACGGCAATATCAAATGTGAAGCCCCTACTTGAACATGACAGACTCTATGTAATTAAGGATTTCATGGTTGTTAGCAACACTATGAAATTCAGAATCACCGACTGCATCAACAAGATTTTGATTTGCAAAAATACAAAGATTACAAAAATAGAGAATGATTCATTCCCTTGCGAAAACTTCAATCTGAAGAGTTTCGATGAAATAGCTTCATTGGCTAGTTTCTAGAATAATATTATGTTTTCAAAACAATTTTTTCATGCATACTTTATATCAAATCTAATTAATATTTTTCTATACGGATACAAACGTTATCGGCATTGTTGTTTCGAGCTACGAACCACAAACAAAACAATTCAATTGAAGGCATGGAAAGCTGATGGATATAGTTATTGAAGATCTCGAGTATGTAAATCGTTTTGTTGCACTATAATTGGATATCTAAATCAACTATTTTCTCACTTTAGTTTATTTTTATGTAGGAGAAAGACTCTAACGTGCACCCTATGGGATAACACATTTAGAGGTATAAAAACATGCATTGTTCATTATTTGTTTTAAAATATAATCAGATTTCATTGTTTCTTAAACTAACCCTTTTATTTTTCGGGAGATGTAAGAATAACAAGCTCATACCATGCTACTCACATTGTGTTTGACGAAAATGTTGCTGAAATTAAAGAAATGAAGGAAAAGTAAGTCAAAATAGAACACATTTTATTTTATTTCATTTTTCACATATTTATAGAATATTATTGACATTAACTATTTTCTTTGTTAAATTAAAGGTATAGCATGATCAACAAAGAAAAGTCAACACCTTTAAAATTGATTGTTGCACCTACAGTAAGGACAATCGAAGATGAAATTAATGATGGGCAGTCATCACTGATAATGATTTCAGAATTGCCTTCTTTAAAGGTATATATAGATATGCACTTACTTTTGTTAAAAAAAACTATTATTCTTTTATAGATTTTAATTTAAAATTTTGTGTTATTTGTGTTTTGGGTATATGGTGAAATATTTGAGGTGAAAACTATTGGTGGATGGGCATACTTAGCTTGCAAGATATATTTAACAAAACTTAAGAAAAACGATGACACTTTTTTTTTTGATAAGTTTTAAAGTTTTAAAGTTTCACGCAGAATGAGGTATTTAGTTTTAAATTTATACACCAATACATCATGAAGTGACAAATTCAACTTTATTTTTTAAAATTTAATGTAAAACATGTACAGGCTAAAGGTTGTGATTGCTGTGATGATTCTGCAAGTGCATATTTCATTTTGTGAGATAGAGAGTGCATGCAACTAATTGAAAAATCTGCCACATAATTGAGCATAGTATGTAATTTAGATTTTTAATTATTTTATAATAGTTCTTTTAATTTAAAGCTAAAAATTACTTACCTTTTAAGTTTTGTAGGATGCTGGAGGTTCAGATGTGCCATTTGAAATTGATTCGATACCTAAAAGAGTAGCTTTGTTCAAGATCAATATCAAGCATGGAGAAACAATTATGAATGATGGGGCATATGCAGTGACAAAAGTTAACACTGATCCACAAATGATTGCAAAATATTGTGGAACAAAAGTGCCAAATGAGGAAACTGAAAAGATAGAGAAAGTGTTGGTACAAAGAGAATATATATTAGAGTATTATTTTTTGATAATTATTAAGTTATCTTACTCATATTACTATTATAACAATGAAAGTTAAGTTTTATTACAAAAATATATATATATATATTATAATTTTCAGGACATATGTACGAGTGAGGCTGGAACAAGTCATGCAGATTCAAAGATTGATTATGATGATGATGTGTCGATGAACAAAAGAGAGATTAATGAAGATGCACCAATCGTCATGAACAAAAGAAGCAAGAGAGTTGTGATCAAGCAAGAGAAAATTTGAGTTTCAGCATTAGTCTTAATAGGATTTGAATATATAGAGTACTCATTAGGATTTGAATTTTAGCATTATTAATTAATAGGATTTGAATTTATGTAGTATCTCATTAGGATTTGAAGTTTTCTTAGTAGGATCTGAAAGTATTGAGATTCGTAGTAGGATTTGAAATATTGTTGCTGGTTTGAATTTGATATTCAAGTATTTAATACTCCCTCTGCTGGGCTTTTCTGCTGTATCTTCTCTGCTGTGTTGGCTCTGTTCAGCTGTGCTTCACTCCAGCTGATCTTTTCTCAGCTGGGTCTTCTGCTGTAAGCTCAAACAGGTGAGCTGGAAAAATACTTAGGCTTGCGCAATCATCTATTCGGTTGGGGTCAGTTGAGTTTTGGTATCAAATCAAAACTCTTATAATTTTCCCAACAACATAAGAGAGTACTTCGCTTATCGATTGCATGAAAGAGAGTTTGAAGCAACAACCATATTATCTTCCAAAAGATTATACCAACAGTTTGTGGTTGATGCATACACCATGGTTGAATCATCTAGATTGATGTTTATACGTAGAAATCAGAAGTAGTTAAGATGTGAATGTATAAGGGTCTAGCAGATGCTCTTATAAGAAGCAAGACAAATCCAACAAGCCAAGGAAACAGAGTTATATTTCCATCCACTTTCACCGGAAGAGCTCGATACATGGTGCAGAGTTATCAAGATGCAATGGCTTTATGTAAATGGGTTGAATATCCTAATATCTATTTATCACGTTTACATGCAATCCAAAATGGCCAAAAAAATTGAGATACACAGAAAGTCAAGGATTAAAACCCGAAGACCGTCCAAATGTTGTTTGTTGTGTTTTCAAAATAAAATTGGATAATCTGATCAAAGATCTAGGTAAAAGAAAATTATTTGAAAGTGTAAGAGCAGGTATGATCATTACATTATGCGAATAAATTTTTAATATATTTCTATTTTGCTTATATTTGATCAATTCATTTCTTAATTTAGTTTTTTTATTGTCGCAGTTGTATATACTATCGAATTTCAAAAGCGAGGACTTCCGCATACACATATTTTGTTATTCCTTTCGAAAAAAGATACAGATCCTTCACTAGAAAACATCGACAAAATCATATCAGCTGAAATACCAAACAAAGATTCTGATCCAAAGTATTATACAACTGTACGTACAAGATTTATGCTTTGTAGTCCATGTGGAGTTGCAAACAAAAGCTCGCATTGCATGGCGAAAGGTCGTTGTACAAAGTATTTTCCCAAAAAATATGTTGAGACAACGAACATGGATGAAGAGGGTTATCCAATTTATAGACGCAGAGACAATGGACGGATAATTATAAAGAATGGTGTGCCTTTGGACAATAGATTTGTTGTTCCACACAATCGTTATCTTCTAATGAAATATGGAGGACACATAAATGTCGAATGGTGCAATCAATTACGATCGATAAATATTTGTTCAAATATATTAATAAGGGAAATGATCGTGTTACCGTATCTTTTTATAAGAGCACAGATGATGAACATATGGGAAAGAATGTCGATGAAGTGAATATATATTATGATTGCAGATATATATCTCCATGTGAGGTTGCTTGGCACATCTTTGGATTTGAAATTCAGTATAAAAATCCTTCTATTGAAAGACTGAGTTTTCACCTTCCGAATGAGCAAAATATAATATTCTCTTATTCCGATGCAATTGATGATATGTTGAGTAAACCGTCAGTTGGAAAAATTATAAAGTTTTGATTTAATACCAAAACCCAACTGATTCTCCAACCGAATAGATGACCGCTTCATCCTAAGTAGTGTTTTCCAGCTCACCTGTTTGAGCTCTAGATTTTCTAGGTTTACGGAGTTCGGGAAGCGAGAAGACGAGACGATCCAGCCTACAAGAGCGGAAGCGAAGACAGCAGACGATGCAGCTGTGTCTACAGCAGGAGTCAACCTTCAGCTGAGTCTTTCAGCAGAGCATGATCAAGCTGAAGAGAATTCGAGCTGAGTTCAAAACACAGCTGGTCCAGCTGTACAGAACAAAAGGAACTAACTCTGAAGACATCACTTCAAGTCACTTCCACAACTGAAGCAGAATATATGGCCGCTGGAAGCTGCTGCTCACAAATTCTCTGGCTGAAACATCAGCTGGATGACTATGAAGTGAAAACTGGACAAATTCCGATTTTCTGTGATAGCTCAAGTGTGATTGCTATATCAGAAAATCCAGTACATCACACAAGATGCAAGCATGTGGACGTAAGCCATCACTTCATCAGAGATCACGTGGAAAAGAAGGATGTAATTGTTGAGAAAATTCACACAGACATACAGCGGGCTGATATACTCACAAAGCCGCTGATAGAAGCAAGATTCAAAATGCTGTGCGGATTTCTTGGATTACTCAACCCAGACGATGCTTCACCCAGCTGAATGGAAGTAGACAGCTGGAATTCAAAACCGACATCACTGGTATCAGCTGAAAAAGAATCAAGCTCAACCAGATGCCAAAGTTGAAGGATTATTCAACTGAGGGGAAACCAGCCGGAACAACGTTCACTCAGCACAACAACTCAACCGAGGTATCAACTGACTACAATGATCAGCTGAGAGGTTTGCAACAACATTAACTACACCTATTCAATCTGTTATCAGTCAAATCATATCTTGTCATATCTAATCAAATTTAAGTAAAAGTCTGCAAAGAACTGAATCATGGGAGTTTCGAGGCAAAAGTCAAAGTGCCCCAACCGTCCCCTCTCACGCATTAACTCGTAATTTCTGAACAAGAAATTAACATGACGCGAGAATCTCTCCCAGTCGTAGATCTTCTTATCAATCGATAAATCTTGATCGTCCATTCATCAAGAAAGTTATATAAATATGCTAGAAGAGATATATAAAACATTGCATCAACCCTAAAAAGTTTTTCGGCATTCTTTCTTATTTCCATCAATTCGTATTATTTGTTTCTACTAACAAAAGTTGCAGAAGAAGATCATGGAATCTAGAAAGATATCTCCCGAAGCCGATCAAACTTGAAGAATCTGTCAAAGCTTCAAGATAAGAGTTGCTTAACTCTCAGGAACCTCAAGAAGATGGAGTTCCAGGAGAAGAGGAAGCCCATCGACAGATCCGATCCAACGCAGTGGGAGACTGCAAAGCTCAAGAACATCATTCACCAGGAAGGTGTAGATATCTTCCTGGGAATGTCAAAGGAAAAAGACCTCCGCCCCACTGTTTCTCTCAAAATAAAAGAAAGAACGGGACATACAACTCCCTGGGATGCAAAAATCAACGTCAACAGAACTGGACCAGATGTTGATAAAGCTGGAGTCTTCAAGAGCAGTAGTGTCAAAGCTCTAGCTCCGCCACAGGAGGCACAGAAAAAAATACAGGAGACAAAGCAGCATGCATCTATTTCCTTCCCAGCTGGGAATCAAAAACAACTTGAGGAGACAAAACATGCTGAAGCACCGTCTTCAAACAGAAGACTCAAGTCAAAGGTGCTCAGTCAGTCAGCCAAGAAGCCAGCTGACATTAAGAGAGAATTCGTAACTACTCTCCGAGGAGCAGGAGGTCCACAAGCGGTGGTTTCTTACGATGGAGAAGAAGTTCATGTGCCAGCGTGAACATCGTCATCATCAACACCACAACGATGTATTCCAGCTGATCAACCAAGCTTAAACCCCATGACAGATGGAATACTTCAACCGATATCTCCTCAATTTCCTTCAGCTCAACAGGGACACCAGCTTTGAGATCTTCAGATGAAAGTTGGAGCTCAAGCCCCTGCACCATGCTCAAATGGAAAACATCATCCAGCCGATGATCACTTGCAGCTGGATGATGATGATATGAGCTGAACCCAATACCCACCACTTCGAAGTGGAAGGGGAATACTCAAGTCCCTCAAGTGCTGAATCAGACTTTCTCATTCAAACTAATGAAGTCTGAAGAAGCAAAAAAAAAATTGCAAGGAATGAAGTTGTGCCATACTCAGAAGATGTTATCTCCAATGCCAACTCATACCTTCCAGCACTCAGCTGGACCGCCCCAGCTAAAACAGGCCAAGGACGATGTGTCTGCAATCACAGCTGAGGCTAATGCTATTGAAGAAGAGCCAGCTAATACAACAGCTGGGCCACCTAAACTCCAGACCTCGCTGCTCAGAGCTGACAACCACAGTTTCGCCAAACTAAAACATCGTTGATGTTGTATCTCTCCCACCTTGATTGATCATGCCAAAAAGGGGGGAGTAAGGGGGAAGAGAATGAGACAAAGAAGAGGCAAACTGCTGAGCTAGAGGAACCAGCTGAATCAAAATCAGCTGGAGAAAAAACAAGTCAAAAGAAAGAAGACTGGATGCAGAAGAAAAGACCCAGCCAACTGGGATTGAAAACTGAAGAATTGAAGAATTTTTTTTTCTTTCTTTCTTTGTTTTTCCTGTTTTATGATGTATTTTCTTACATTAATAAAACACAAGTTTTTCTTTGTCATAAGTTGTCTCAGTTAGGTTTTGGCATCATCAAAAAGGGGAAATTGTTGGGAAAATTATAAAGTTTTGATTTAATACCAAAACCCAACTGATTCTCCAACCGAATAGATGATCGCTTCATCCTAAGTAGTGTTTTCCAGCTCGTGAGCTCTAGATTTTCTAGGTTTACAGGTTCAGGAAGCAGAAGACAGCAGACGATCCAGCTGTGCCTACAGCAGGAAGCAGAAGACAGCAGAAGATCCAGCTGTGCCTACAGCAGGAAGCAGAAGACAGCAGACGATGCAGCTGTGTCTACAGCAGGAGTCAACCTTCAGCTGAGTCTTTCAGCAGAGCATGATCAAGCTGAAGAGAATTCGAGCTGAGTTCAAAACACGGTGTCCAACATGCGTAACAAAAGGAACTAACTCTGAAGACATCACTTCAAGTAAGTTTGCCCAATCCAGCTCTGAATTCAGAAGTCAGCTCCAAAGGCAGAAGATCCCGGCGTTAGAGGAAGTCAACATGCCTCGACCAATGAGGGATTGCCGAATCAGGTGCAGATTCGCCCAACGGCAGATATCGAATTTAAGAAGAGTAGGTAAGATTCAAATGGCTCCTCCAACGGCTAGTCTTGACTCTACCTATATAAACCCGTCTTCAACCTCAGGATCAAATACGAAAAACTCTCTACAAGCTTTCATTCTCTGAAATCCTCAATCTTTCAAAAGCTCTCTAGCAGTTCAACATAGTTCAAAGAACACTTTATCTTAAAGTGTTTCTAGTTCAGAAACTGCTTAGTTTTTCGTCTGATCCCTAGGCCAAAATCTTTGTATATCTTAAGCCTAGATTTCGAACGAGTTCATCATACTCTAAAGTTCTTAATTGTAAGAACTCGTTCACAGTTGGAACCCCAAACCAAACCCCTCTTTACCCAGAAAGGTTAGGTCAAGGTAACGCTTGCTTGAAGCGGGAAATTCAAGTGTTTGTAAGGTTTTTTCAGTACCGTAAAGGCGAAAGGTTAGGCTTGACAAAGGCTTCAACTGTTGGAACACAGCTCGGGTTAGAGTTGTGAAGTTACTTGGTACTTGGAAACCAAGTGGTAGTGAATTACCAGTGAACCTGGTCATGGACGTAGGAGGTGTTACTCCAAACCACGTAAAAATCTCGTGCTTTTTTCTTTCTCTTTAAATTCAGTTTTAGTACTAACTTTATCATCTCATTGCATATTTGATCTAACACAGCTGCTCTCCAAAGACAGCTGTGTCTTTCTGAAAGTTGCACAACTTGACTAAACTGAAAACATAAAGTTAATCTTTTCAAGCTGAGTTTTTCTAATTAACCGAGCTAAGTTTTCAAACCACCACATTCCGTACCGCCAGCTGAGTTATTTGTCCAGCTAACCCTCCTCAGCTGGATTAATAACTGAGCTCACCAACTCTGTTATTTAAACTAGAAAAAGTTTTCAGAAATCTATTTGGTGTATTCACCCCCCCTCTACACCAAATACCTAGCTCAGGGACCATCAATTGGTATCAGAGCAGTGGTTCAACAGACCGCTGTTTCTGTATCAAGAGATCTCTCTTGACAATCTGTCAGTGGTCATCTGAACAGATCCTCTTTGTAAAAAACTCATAATATTACATACTGTGCATATCTCCATGGATTCTTATCTTAATAGGAATCTTCCCACCTTCTCGGTCGACGATTATGCAATATGGAAGTTCAGACTGAAGAGCTTTCTCTGTGCACATCAGGATATGATGTGGGACGTCATCACAGACGGACCCATCATAATATTCAAACAAGGGAACGAGCTTGTTCCAACTCAAGATGGTGGTCAACCAACATATCAGCTCATTCCCAAGCCCAAGAGTGAGCATACCTCAGAAGAAAGGAAGCAGGCTGGACGACAGCTTCGCGAGGAACATCATATCTTCAACGGTCTCCAACGCCTACCTCAGCAAAATCATCAACTGCGAAACCGCAAAGGAGATGTGGGAAACCCTAGCAAAGCTATGCGAAGGGTCGGAGGAGATAAAGGAAAATAAATTCACTATTGCATGCCAGAAGTTTGATAACTTCAAGCAGCTGGTCAATGAATCCATCGAAGGGATGGAACTCAGATTCTCCAATATAGTGGTGGAAATAGAAACCATCCGAACTGGGAAATACATCCAGCGAAAAAAAAAATCTAAAAATTCTTTCAGCGCTCACAGCTGAATGGAACACATATAAGGTGTTACACCAAAGTCGAAGTGACTTAGGTGATCTTTCAACTGAAAGATTATTCTCCCTGCTCAAAGCCAACGAATATAACTTGAAGATTACCATGAAAGAATCTTGAAGCAATCAAAATGATGGAGAGCTGACACCTGCGCCAAAGGAGATTGCGTTCAGAGCCAACTCTGAAAAATCCACATACATGCAGTCAGCTGAGTCATCGAAGAAGGACAAAAAGGACATGAGCAAGGAAGAGCTACTTGAAGAAATAGCCATGCTGGTCAAAAATTACAACAGACTCAACACCAGCAAGGGCAAATACAAGATCTGAGGGAATGAAAGCCAAGAAAACAAGGAAAATCAATTGGAAGAATATTTTATTTGCCTCCTGGCAGTGGAGAAATGTATTATCTAAGATGCTTGCTCAACATAGTACATGGACCTACATGCTATGAAGATATAAAAACTGTTAATGGAATTGTATACAGTTCATTCAAGGATGTTTGCTATACATATGGATTGCTGAGTGATGACAAAGAATACATTGATGCTATAACTAAAGCAAGTTATTCGGCATTCGCAAAATGTTTAAGAAATTTATTCATCACGTTGTTTTCATCAGATTCTTTAGAACGTGCAGAAAAAGTCTGGAATACATGCTAGACATATTTATTAGATGATATCTTATACTCCATCCGTCTCGATATTTCTGGCCCATTATTTTGCTTTTTGTAAGACAAAAAGCAAAATAATGAACCAGAAATAGCGGGACGGAGGGAGTATAATCAAGGTCTTTGCTACATCATCTAGGTAACATTTATTATGTTTTTTTATGTTATCTTTATGAATATATTATTTTGTAAGAATTTCAAATTTTTAAAAGAAAATTGCAGAACTACAATTGACTCAAGATCAAATTAAGAGTTATACTCTTGTGGAAATTGAGAAACTATTGAGAAGTTTTGGTAGAAGTTTACGAGAATTCGAAGGTATTCCTTATCCAAGTGCTGAATTCTTTCTATTTGATAAAAATAGATTGGTCAGTGATGAAATGAGATACAATCGTAAAGCTCTAACAAATGAACACAAAATGTTGATTATGCTTACAGATAAACAATGTTGTGTTTATGATACTGTAATGAATGCAGTACGTTCAAGTTTTGGAGGAATATTTTTCGTATATGGATATGGAGGTCCTGGTAAAACTTTTATATGGAAAACACTTTATGCGGCTCGTAGGTCAAAAGGAGAAATTGTTCTAAATATTGCTTCAAGTGGTATTGCATCTTTGTTGTTACCCGGTGAAAGAACAGCTCATTCACGATTCAAAATTTCTCTAAATGTTAATGAGGATTCTACTTGCAACATTAAACAAGAAACTCCTCTTGCAGAGCTTATTGTTAGGTGCAAGCTTATTATTTGGGATGATGCTTCTATGATGCATAAATATTATTTTGAAGCTTTAGATCGAAATCTACAAGATGTAATGCGCTCAGTTAATCCATCAAGTGCATACATCCCTTTTGAAGGCAAGACAATTGTCTTTGGAGGAGATTTCAGACAGATAGTACATGTCATTCCAAAATGGAGTAGACAAGATATTATTTTTGCAACCATAAATTCTTCATATCTTTGGAGAGATTGTAAGGTTTTACGGTTGACAAAAATATGAGACTTCAAAATATGGGTTCAAATGATGAAGTTATGGAATTGGAAGAGTTCTCTAAATGGATTGCTGACATAAGTGATGGAACAATTGGAGGTCCAAATGATGGTCATGTTAATATTGATATTCCCGAAGATATTTCGATAAAATGGTCAGGGAATCCTATTAAGTGCATAGTTAACAATACATATCCATCATATTGTACTGACAATGCAGACACAAGTTATCTACAAGAGAGAGCAATAGTTGCACCAACTCTTAATGTAGTTGAATCTGTGAATCAGTAAATGATTTCTTTGAATACGAGCGAAGGTTTGTTGTATAGGAGCTCTGATTCAATGTGCAGGTCAGATTCAAATATTGATTTGTTGCAACAAATATATACTCCTGAGTTCCTGAATAGTATCAAATGTTTGGGCGTTCCAAATCATGAAGTATATTTAAAGGTTAGAACTCATATTATGTTGTTGAGAAATATTGACAATCCAAAATGGATTGTGTAATGGCACTCAATTGATGATAATAAGGCTTGGTAATCATAGTTTGGAAGCAAAAATCCTTACAAGAGAAAATGCAGATCAAAAGGTATTGATTCCAAGAATGTGTTTGACTCCGGCTGATCCGAGATTGCTTGGGAATAAAAGGTTGGGCAGCTTGGGAATAGTGTTGAAATAGTGCTGAATTTTGTTGAAATAGTGCTGGAATTTTGTTGATTTTTTTTTGAAATATTGCTAAATATTGTGTGGTGATTTTTGGGAATAGGGCTGAATTGTTAGCATTAAAATGAAGAAAGATCCAGCGTGGAAATATGCTGAAGAAGTTGCAGTACCAACAGATGGTGTGAAAAAAGGCTACAAATACGTGAAGTGTACATTTTGTAGCAAAACTATCACGGGAGGGATAAAGAGATTGAAAGATCACCTTGGTGGCTCACACAAAAATGTGGCACCATGCACTAGTGTTACTGATGAAGTAAAGAACAAGATGAAAGGGTATCTAAAGAGTTTTCAATCTGCGAAGCATCTTTTCCAGATGAAATTTACAGAGATAATGGATAGTGGATCAAAGTTTATGAGTGTCAGTGGAAGCGGTGATTGTGTTGATTCTTGCCCTAGTGGATCAAAAGTCATTATGGGGCAAAGTCAAATAGATCGATTTAAAACAGTTGCAGGCAATATTGAAGATGGTCAGGAGATTCTGAAAATGACTCCAACACTTGCTAAACAACATCGTAAACAATTTTGTTTAGACATTGTTGGGAAAATTATAAGGTTTCGATTTGATACCAAAACCCAACTGATTCTCCAACCGAATAGATGATCGCGTCAACCTAAATAGTGTTTTCCAGCTCGCCTGTTTGAGCCTTAGATGTTCTAGGATTACAGGTTAAGGAAGCGGAAGACGACGACCACCGTGTGTCTACAACAGGGAGTCGGCTAGCGGAAGACAAGAATCGACCGGTGTGTCTACGGCGAGAGTCGGCCCGGAAGTCGGCGGTCGACCCGTGTCTACAGAGTCGGCCTAGCGGAAGACAAGCCGATCGACCGGTGTCTCATAGTCGGCTAGCAAAAGACAAGAAGGTCAACCTTTCACCGAGTGATCCAGCGAGCACGATCAAGTCAAGAGAATTCGAGAGTTCAAAACACACTGGTCAGTATAAAGAACAAAGGAACTATCTCTCGAAGACTCCACGTCGAGACGGTCCGGCTACGAATTCAAAAGCCGGCTCTAAAGGCGAAGATCCCGGAATCGGAGGGAAGTCAACCTACCTCGACCAATGAGGGATTGCCAGATCAGCATCCTAGACTTCAGAACCTAGGATGTGACACAAATGAAGACAGGTGCAGATACGCCCAACGGCAGATCTTGTATTTAAGAAGAGTAGGTAAGATTCAAACGGCTTCTCCAACGGCTAGTCTTGAATCTCTACCTATATAAACCCGTCTTCAACCTCAGAATCAGATACGAAAAACTCTCTACAAGCTTTCATTATCTGAAATCTTTATTCTTTCAAAAGCTCTCAAGCAGTTCTACATAGATCAAAGAACACTTTATCTTAAAGTGTTTCTAGTTAAGAAACTGCTTAGTTTTTCGTCTGTTCCCTAGGCCAAACTCATTGTATATCTTAAGCCTAGATTTCGAACGAGTTCATCATACTCTGAAGTTCTTAATTGTAAGAACTTGTTCATAGTTGGAACCCCATACCCAAACCCAAACCCAGAAAGGTTAGGTAAAGGTACGCTTGCTCGAAGCGCGTAATTCGAGTGGTTAGGTTCTTCAGTACCCGTAAACTGAAGGTGTATAGGCTTGACAGTGCCCGCAAACTGTTGGAACACAGCTCGGGTTAGAGTTGTGAAGTTGCTTGGTACTTGGAAACCAAGTGGTAGTGGATTACCAGTGAACCTGGTCGTGGACGTAGGAGGTGTTACTCCGAACCACGTAAAAACTCGCATGCTTCTAACTCTCTCTCTTTACTATTGCTTTATATTCAGCTGTGTACTAACTCCTTCATATCATTGCATACTTGTTCAAAATCGCACACACAAATTTGCTCTCCAAAGACAACTCGTGTCTCTCGAAAAGTTGCACAACCCGACTAAGCCGAAAACGTTAAGTTAATATTTTCAAACCGAGTTTTCTAAGTAACCGAGCTAAGTTTTCAAACCACCACTTTCCGCATGAGTTATTTACCCACCGACCCTCCCCACGGATCAATAAGCGAGCTCTCACTCAACTCCGTTTTAACTTGATAAAAGTTTCGAAAAATCTACTTGGTGTATTCACCCCTCTACACCAAGTACCCACTCGGGGACCATCAATTGGTATCGAGCGGTTCAAAAGACCACCGTTTCGTATCAAGAGATCTCTCTTGACACTCTCGTGTCGATGGTCAAGCGAACGGATCCGTTTTTTCGAAAAACTCATCTTATTACATACTACACATGTCTATGGATTCTTATCTTAACGGAATCTCCCCACCTTCTCGGTAGACGACTATGCAATGCTGGAAATTCGGATTGAAAAGCTTCCTTTGTGCACATCACGACATGATGTGGGACGTCATCACGGACGGACCCATCCTTATCTATAAACAAGGAAATGAACTCGTACCGCTCATGATGGAGGACAACCAGAATACCGGCCAATTCTCAAGCCAAAGAAGGATTACTCGTCGAAGATCGAAAGCAAGCTGGTCCGGACAGCCTTCGCAAGAAACACCATCTCATCAACGATCCTCAAACGCCTACCCGAGTAAGATCATCAAGTGCGAGACAGCCAAAGAGATGTGGGAAATACTTGCCAAGCTATGTGAAGGATACGAAGAAATCAAAGAAAACAAATTCACAATAGCTTGCCAAAAATTCGACAACTTCAAGCAGGTAGCCAACGAGTCCATCGAAGCGATGGAGCTAAGGTTCTCAAACATAGTCATTGAGATAGAGACAATCGAATCGGGAAGTATACCCAGAAAAGAATCTAAAGGTTCTTTCAAATTTTCACCGAATGGAACACTTACAAGGTAGTTCACCAAAGTCGAAGTGACTTGGGTGATCTATCTACGTAAAGGTTGTTCTCACTCTTAAAAGCCAACGAATACAACTTGAAGATCACTCAAGAAGAATCTTCAAGGCATTTAATGACGGAGAACTCACCCCGGCTCCAAAAGAAATAGCTTTCGAGCCAACTCGAAAGTCACTCATGTCAAGTCGACCGAGTCCTCCAAGATGAAGAAGGACAAAAAGGATATGAGCAAAGAGGAGCTACTCGAAGAAATTGCCATGATGGTGAAAAATTATAACGGACTCAACACCAAGAAGGGCAAATACAAGAAGTTCTTTAGGACTTACGGAGATAAGTACGCGAGTGATGAGAAGTCGACCGACCAACGAATGTATGAAGGTTGCTTCAATCAAGGAACCGAGGACACTACCGACAAGATTGTCCAAAGCTGTCCAAAAAAGACAAAGACCAATTAAAAGCTAAGGCACTGACGAAGGAGAGCTTATATCACCGATGAAGAATCGAGTGCAAGAAAATGGATGACATGCCATTTTCAGACTCGGAAGAAGAAGCTCTGATGGCCCATGATGAACCTGATTGGGAAACATGCTTCATGGGACAAACAGACGGCATCGATGAAGATGAGGTAACGTCTCGAACTCTAAATCTATCTAACATCTCACCATCACACGATCACTCTACACGGGACTCGAATGCGGACTACGATTGAGTCTAGTGAAAGTAATGAACGACTCGAAGGGCTTCAAGAGATCCTTGACGTCATCATGTGTGAGAATGCCAGTCAAGGCGAAGCCGGAAAAGAAAAAGTATCGAACACGGTGATACAACTCGGCTCCGACGAAGTCGTTTCACTAAAAGACAAAATAGTGAAACAAGATCAGAGATGAAGAAATTCAACAACGAGAAGAAACGGTGATAGAAGATGTGGAAAAGGTCGCGATTGAATCGGAAAGGATGTCGAGTGAGATCATTGAGTGAAAAGCACCGAAGAGGTACTATCTAAAAAGATAGTAGCTCTCATCAAAAGCCACGTCAACAATGGACGAGATCATTAGTGCTCGGCGTCCGGCGGCACTCAAAGCGGGGCCGGGATACAACGAATCAAAGGATGCCTCAAACATTGCCTCGGCAAGTGGAACAAAGGTTATGTTTGTACGTGCAAATGAACCTTCAATCCCAGCAGCTCAGCATCAACAGTTGAGGACACAGCAGACGTCAAGAAGAACAGCTGTGAAACAGTCTCAAACTCCGTCGAGAACACAGCAGACGTCAAGAAGAATAGCTGTGAAACAGTCTCAAACTCCGTCGAGAACACAGCAGACATCAAGAAGATCACCGGTACATGCGACAACCTCGAAGCCCAACTCGGACAACAACGTGCTCAACCTCAACGAAGACCACGAGTGGATCTTACGAATACCGGCCGCCAAAGACGTTGATCGATATCAACCAAGATATCGAGATACCCGGTGGATACCACCATACGAGTATCAGCTGGATAATCATTTCCAGCCACAGTATCACATGAGACAGCAGAGACTAAGGAACGTCTTAGCTAGGCACACAGCTGGAAACCAAAAGAAATCCAGACAACAAAACAAGAAGACACGAAGATCAAGACCCCGCCAGCAACAACAGAAGAACACAATGAATGTGTATATCGACTCAGCTGGGAGAATTATCAGATCAAATGACCCAATTCGAGTCATCAAGCGGATGCGGGTCGTCAAAGGATCTATGTCTAACCCACAAGGACCCGATTAAGCGGGTACCGAATTCTAACTTTTTGTTTAGGTTGCAGGGAATCGACACATCTGCGAGGAGTCGATGAGAACGCTTTGGTACTTGGACGGTGGATGTTCCAAGCACATGACGCACCTAAAGCATCTACTCCGGGAGTATATTGAGCGTACGGAGTCCACAAGTAACATTTGGTGACAACTCCAGTGCCTAACCAAAGGTTATGGTACATTTAAAACTAGAAATGTTATAATCCCAAATGTTTCTTATGTACAAGGATTGCAACATAACTTGCTTTCCATTAGCCAATTCTGCGACAACGGTTTTTGTCAAGTTTGATGCACGGGAATGCACGGTGAAGCACAGGAAACCAAGCGAGATACTCCTGAGGGGAAAAGAGAAGGAAATATGTACCTTCGAACATGACCCTGAGAACTTGTCTTGTATCAAAAAGCGACGATGAAGTCGGTGGGCATGTCACGAACGGCCGAATCATCTCAACTTCAAGACAATCAACAACCGGCTAGTGAACCATTTCGGCTAATGGAATTCCGTATCAAGTATATGACAAAAGTCATATGTGCGGCGCGTGTCAACAAGGAAAGCAAACAAGAATTTCATTCTCTCTCGAAGCCGACTCGGTCAGTGATCGAGTTCTTCAACTTCTTCACATGGATCTTTTTGGTCCGATTACTCAAGCTTCAATGGCAGAAAATATACTCTGGTCGTTGTGGATGATTTCTCAAGATTCATATGGGTATCATTCTTGTACCAGAAGAGCGAAACCAGAACTAAGCTGCCTATCCTGCTGGAAAGACTATCAACACAGAAGGAGTGCAAGATAATGGCAATAAGATCAGATCGTGGAACGGAGTTTCTAAATGAAACTATTTATGATTTTTGTGAGAAGAACGGAGTTCAACACCAAACATCTGCAGCTCGCACACCTCAGCAGAATGGTGTAGCAGAAAGAAGAAACAGAACTCTCGAACGATGCTCAATGCTAGCTAGCTCTGCCATTCCAAAGAAGTTCTGGGCTGAAGCAATCAACACAGCTTGCTTCACTCAGAATCGCTCCCTACTCACATCAAGGCAAGGAAAGACACCGTATGAGCTATGAAACAACAAAATACCATACATTGGATATTTCAAGGTATTCGGATCCAAATGTCACATCTTCAATAATGGGAAGACACAGCTCAAGACGTTCGACGAAAAGACAGACCGAGGAGTATTCCTTGGTTACTCCGCTGTGAGTAAAGCATACAGAGTTTTCAACAGAAGAATTCAAATAGTCGAAGTAACTCCACATGTTACCTTTGACGAATTCTCCTTCGAATATAGAGATTCTATCAAACGAAGAAGCGAAGGAGAATCTTCAAGATTGATTCAGACAAGGGCTCAAGAGAATAGAATCAGGAATCTGGCCGAACCATTAATTTGGGACAATGAGCCAGAGGAGGAAATTCAAATCAACCAAGAAGCTCCACCAAATTTGGAAATCGAGAAGAAGCTTCAACGCCAAATCGAGGGAACATCATCGGTGGGAATCCAAACACGAACTCGAGTCCCCATTCCATCTCAGTGAGCCTCTACAGAAATCTCCTCAAAATCCAAATCAAAGAGAGCCAAACTCTCAAGATTTAACTCCTGAGCAACTACAAGTCAGACGAAATTTAGCCACGTCAAGCATCAATCAATTGGAAGAAGAAATTCGTAAGAGGAGAAGATGGATTGAAGATCATCCATCATCAGCAATCATTGGAGAACCATCGACCAAGTCAAAACCGAAGCTCGAGTGCTCGAGCTTCATCGGATCATCAAGAAGCGGCGACACGGCTCAACTCGGTGAGCTAGAAGCGACGGTCTATGATGAAGACACGGCTCTAATGGCGTGTTACGTAGCTCGAGTGCCGCAGCCTCAATCAATTCTCGAAGCTTTGAAGAGTGTGTCTTGGACAAATGCCATGCAAGAAGAGGCCGAACGAATTCCTCGAAATTGTGGGGAATTAGTCGACGGACCTCGAAGTCAAAGTCATAGGACTCAAATGGATATTCAAGAACAAAATGGATACCCTGGGAGTCGTCATCAGAAACAAAGCTCGACTCATTGCCAAGGGCTACACTCAGCAGGAAGGAATTGACTTCGAAGAATCTTTTGCTCCAGTAGCACGATTGGAAGCAATCAGACTATTTCTCGCCTTTGCAGCACATCACAAATTCAAGGTCTATCAAATGGATGTGAAGTGTGCATTCCTAAATGGAGAAATCAAAGAAGATTTCTACGTTGAACAACCTCCAGGATTCGAAGTAGAAGGAAATAAAGTCTACAAACTAAAGAAGGCTCTTTATGGATTAAAGCAAGCACCTCGAGCTTGGTATGACACTCTGTCAAATTTTCTCATATCCAAAGGATTCAAGAAGGGCTCAGTAGATAGAACTCTCTTCACCATCAAGTCAGGAGAAGATATCCTGGTTGTTCAAATCTACGTAGACGACATCATCTTTGGATCAAGATCAAGCTTCTTATGCCAAAGATTTGGAGAGATGATGTCAGAGAAGTTCCAAATGTCCATGATGGGAGAAATGAGTTTCTTCCTAGGACTTCAAGTCAAGCAATCTTCAGAAGGGATCTTCATAAATCAATCCAAATACGTGAAAGATTTAATCGCCAAGTATGGAGTTCAATCCAAATGGAATCAGTAAAGATTCCAATGAACACCAACTGGAAGATTGAACCGTGAATCGAAGGGAAGTCATTGATTCCACAAATACGAAGGGATAATAGGATCCTGCGTATCTAACGACAAGTCGTCCGAGACATCTCTTTCGCAATCGGAGTGTGTGCGGATTTCAAGTTGATCAAAGGAAGCACACATGCAAACGGAGAACATTCTCAAATACCTCAAAGGAACTCGAATGTTGGGGTATGGTACCCAGTGAAGACAATCTACGGTGGATACTCGGATTCGTACTTTGGAGATCGATTGGACGGAAAATCAACTTCGTGAACTTGTCGGTTCTTAGGAAGTAAGTTGATTTCATGGTTTTCAAAGAAACAAACGTGCGTCGCAACTTCCACGACGAAGCGAGAATATATGGCCGAAGCTGCTGTCGCAAATTCTCTGGTGAAACATCACCGGATGACTATGAAGTAAAAGCGGACAGTTCCAATTTTACGTGATAGCTCTAGTGCGATTGCCATTTCGTAGAATCCGGTGCTTCACACAAGATGCAAGCATGTAGACGTACGACATCATTTCATCGTAGATCACGTAGAAAAGAAGGATGTGATTGTTGAGAAAATTCACACGTACATACAACAATGATATTCTCACAAACCGCCGATAGAAGCAAGATTCAAAATGCTGTGCGGATTACTTGGACTTCTCAACCCGGACGATGCTTCACCTGTACTGAACGGAAGCGAACTCCACCGAATCGGAAGCAGACCAACGAGCAGAAGGACCAAGGCAATGACCAGTGAATAATACAAGCAAATAACCGAAATTGAATCAATGTCACTGATATCACTGAGAAAGAATTCAACTAAACGATCTTTGAAAGGAAAGGATTATTCACTGAGGAATCAAAT
Organism: Agastache rugosa; assembly: GCA_031470985.1. Classification (NCBI taxonomy): domain Eukaryota; kingdom Viridiplantae; phylum Streptophyta; class Magnoliopsida; order Lamiales; family Lamiaceae; genus Agastache; species Agastache rugosa. The sequence goes on from CM062604.1 coordinate 19,430,863, forward strand.
TTGAACCATGATGACTCAAAGACACCCACTCAACCGAGGTATCAGCTGACTACAATGATCAGCTGAGAGGTTTGTAACAACATTAATTACACCTACTCAATCTGTTTTCTGTCAACTCACATCTTGTCATTTCTAATCAATCTTAATTAAAAGTCTGCAAAGAATTGAATAATGGGAGTTTCGAGGCAAAAGTCAAAACGCCTCAACCGTTCCCTCTCGCGCATTAAATTGACATGACGCGAGAATCACTCCCAGTCGTAGATCTTCTTATCAATAGACAAATCTTGATCGTCCATTCATCGAGAAAACTCTTTAAATATGCTAGAAGATATACGCATCAACCCTAGAAAGCTTTTCAGCATTCTTTCTTATTTCCATCAATTGGTATTTTTTTTTGTTTCTACTAACAAAAGATGCAGAAGAAGAACATGGAATCCAGAAAGATATCTCCCGAAGCCGATCAAACCTGAAGAATCTGTCAAAGCGTCAAGATAAGAGTTGCTTAACTCTCAGGAACCTCAAAGAAGACGGAAGTCCAGAAGAAGGTGAAGCCCATCGACAGAACCAGGCCGTAAGAGAGATCGCAAAGCTCAAGAACGTCATCCACCAGGAAGGTGCAGAAAACTTTCTGGGAATGACAAAGGAAAAAGACCTCCTCAGCCCCACTGTTTCTCTCAACATAAAAGAGAGAACGGGACACACAACTCCCTGGGATGCAAAAATCAACGTCAACAGACCTGGACCAGATGTTGATAAAACTGGAGTATTCAAGAGCAGTCATGTCAAAGCTCTTGCTCCGCCACATGAGGCACAGAAAAAGATGTAGGAGACAAAGCAGCATGCATCTAACTCCGTCCCAGCTGGGAATCGGAGACAACTTGAGGAGACAAAATATATCAAGCCTTGTCTTCAAACCGAAGACTCGAGTCAAAGGTGCTCGATCAGAGAAGAAACGGTGACATTATGAGAGAATTTGTAATCACTCTCCGAGGAGCAAAAGGCCCACAAGCGGTCGTTTCTTTCGGTGGAAGAAAAGTTCACATCCCTGCGTGAACATAATCATCACCAACACCGCAACGAAGTATTCCAGCTGAACAACCAAGCTTAAACCCCAAGACAGATGGGATACTTCAACCGCCTTCTCCTCAGTTTCCTTCAGCTCCACAGGGACACCTTCTTCGAGATCTTTCAATAAAAGATGCTCAAGTCCCTGCACCAAGCTCAAATGAGAAACATCACCGACAACGATCACTGCGGTGGATGATGATGATATGAGCTGAATACAAGTCCCTCAAGTGCTGAATCAGACTTTCTCATTCAATCTAAGAAGTCTGAAGAAGCAAAATTGCAAGGAATGAAGTTATGCCCGACTCAGAAGATGCTATCTCCCGTGCTAACTCATCCCTCCAAGCACTCACTGACCGCCCCCGCCCGAATCAAAGGACGCCGTGTCCGCAATCACAAATCGAGGCTAATGCAATGAAGAAGAGCGCCTAACAACAATTGAGCCACTTAGACTCTAAACCTCGCCGCTCGTAGCCGAAAACCACGGTTCGCCAAACTAAAACATCGCAACAGCCGATGGTGTATATCTCCCACTGTTTTGATCATGCCAAAAGGGAAGTAAGGAGAAGAGAGACAAGTAAATGAAGAGGCAAACTATTGAGCTAGAGGAACCAGCTGAATCAGAATCAGCTGAAGAAGAGACGAGTCAAAAGAAAGAAACAACGGATGCGAGAAGAAGGCCACCAATCGGGATCGAAGATCAAGGATTGAAGATCGAAGATTTGAAGATTTTTTTCCTTCTTTCTTTTTCTGTGTTATAATGTATTTTCTTACATTAATAAAACACAAGTTTTTCTCGCGTCATAAGTTGTCTCGCTTAGGTTTTGGCATCATCAAAAAGGGGAAATTGTTGGGAAAATTATAAGGTTTCGATTTGATACCAAAACCCAACCGATTCTCCAACCGAATAGATGATCGCGTCAACTCTAAATAGTGTTTTCCACTCGCCTGTTGAGCCTTAGATGTTCTAGGATTACGAGTTAAGGAAGCGGAAGACGGCCGACCTACCGTGTTCTACAGCGGGAGTCGGTAGCGGAAGACGAAGAATCGACCCGACGTGTCTACAAAGCAGAGTCACTAAACGGAAGTCAATGATCGACCCACTGTCTACAAAGAGAGTCACGGAAGACAAGAATCGGACCAGTGTCTCTGAGTCGGCCCTAGCAAAAGACAAGAGCGTCAACCTTCACTGAAAGTGATCCAAACAGAGCTCGATCAAGTCAAGAGAATTCGAGCGAGTTCAAAACACGGGTCCAACAGAAAGAACAAAGGAACTATCTCTCGAAGACTCCACGTCGAGACGATCCGGCTACGAATTCAAAAGCCGCTCTAAAGGCAGAAGATCCGGAATCGTAGAGGAAGTCGACCTACCTCGACCAATGAGGGATTGCCGGATCGCATCCTAGACTTCAGAACCTAGGATGTGACACAAATGAAGACAGGTGCAGATACGCCCAACGGCAGATCTTGTATTTAAGAAGAGTAGGTAAGATTCAAACGGCTCCTCCAACGGCTAGTCTTGAATCTCTACCTATATAAACCCGTCTTCAACCTCAGGATCAGATACGAAAAACTCTCTACAAGCTTTCATTATCTGAAATCTTTATTCTTTCAAAAGCTCTCAAGCAGTTCTACATAGATCAAAGAACACTTTATCTTAAAGTGTTTCTAGTTAAGAAACTGCTTAGTTTTTCGTCTGTTCCCTAGGCCAAACTCATTGTATATCTTAAGCCTAGATTTCGAACGAGTTCATCATACTCTGAAGTTCTTAATTGTAAGAACTCGTTCATAGTTGGAACCCCATACCCAAAGAGAATATATCAAAGAATTTAGATGGACAGGTGGCCTCCTACAAAGAGATCTGGGATATCATTGATGAAAAATGGGATAAACAGTTTCATAGAAAATTGCATGCAATTGCATATTATCTGAATCCTAGGTTCATATATGATAGTCATATTTCTGAGCATCCAGAGATTAAAACTGGTTTGTATAAGTGTATGGAGCATCTCGTTATAGATCTAAACATTTTTTCGAAGATTGATCAACAACTAGATGTCTTCAAATATCAACAAGGATTGTTTGATTTTAAGGCAGCCAAGGCATCATACATGACTCGTCCCCCATGTATTTAGTAATTAATATATTAGTTTATTATTTATTTCCTTTCATTAAAATTTATAAATAATATTCGATACATGATACATCTATTTTTTTTTTAGTTACATGGTGGGATAACTTCGGAGATGAAGTTCCAGAATTAAAATCTTTTGCAATGAAGGTCCTTGGTCTAACTTTCTCTGCTTCTGCATGTGAACGTAATTGGAGTACATTCAATCAAGTGCACACGAAGAGAAGAAATCGCCTAACTACTGAAAGGTTGAACACTTTAGTGTACTTATGTACAACAGAAGATTGAAGCACAAATATTTGAAGATACAATCAAGAAAAGAGAACGATGATCCTTTGATTGTTGAAAATATGTCTTCTGATGATGAGTGGATAGTAGGCGGCGAAGAAGATGATGGAGCAAGGACGGACGAAGATGGGGGGCAGTAGTAGGGCAAAGAAAAAGAGAAAATTAATTCAACCATCAAACAAAGGTTAATTTTATACAAAAGTTATGATCTTTTCTACTTTCTAGTTATTTATAGATAATATACGTATTTTTAATAGTTAATTGTGAATCTTATGATTATATAGGAAAAGACAAAGTTTCTCAAGTGGACCTCATTGATGAGGAAGATGATCTTGATGATGAGTTTGTTGATGGGGATGAAGAGTCTTTTGAATTGCCCCCGAAATTTAGGGACTTTCACTAAGTTTTTAGCTAATTAAGAAAGATAATGGCTACTTTGATTTGGAATCTAATTCGTGTGTTTATGTGATGTTTCTTACTTTCTTGTGATTTTTATTTGTTTTGATGTTATTTTACATATTTTTATGTATTATTATATATATTATATATTTTATATATTTTAAATTTTGAGGCTTACGCCTCGCCTTGCCTCGAGGCTTACGCCTCGTGGTACTAGGACAGAACACCTCGGAGCTTAAAAATGCCTTTTAAAACCTTGATTGTATGTAATTTTTTTTTAGTTATGGATAGCTTAATTTATTTCTAATAGTTTATATTATTTTGCTTATATTATCATTTTATTTTAATGATTTTCGTACATGGCACGTGTGGTTGTAGTAGTTGAAAAATTAAAGTGCACTAAAATCAAATCCATCATCTCTAGAATAAAACTCAAGATTTCTTTATCATCTCTACAATCACACTCAATTATAATTATTCAACTTTTATTATTATTATACTTAGTGATGAATACTATAAAATTATGACCAAATTTCAAACTTATCTTTCGTTTTCTTCCTATTCTCAATTACTAATTTTGTATTTATAAATTCATTAAGAACAAATATATAAAATAAAAGTATTGTGCATGTATATTTGCAATTATGGATTTTAATGTGTATTTAATAGCACTAGTAGTTGATGGTCCCTGAGCGGAGTCTTTGGTGTAGGGCGTGAATACACCAAAGATAAAAACTTTTTCAACTTTATATCAAGTTAAAAACTGAGAGTGGGAGCTCAGTTATAAATCCTGCTGACTTCTTGACGAAGACGGTCAGCTTGACTGATAACTCAGCTGGCGGTGCGGAATGAGGTGGTTTTAAAACTTTGCTCGTGTACTTAGAAAATATTATCTTGAAAATATTATCTTTAAATTTTCAGCTTAGTCAAGGTGTGCAATTTTTGAAAAACACAGCTGGCCTGAGCGAGCAGCTGAGTATGCAGTTTGATAAATATGATATGTTTGATGGAGTTAGTTCTTTAACTGAGAATACTGGAAATAAAGAACAGAAAAGAACACGATATTTAACGTGGTTCGGAGAAACTCCTCCTACGTCCACCACCAGATAAACTAGTAATTCACTACCACTTGGTTTAACGAGTACCAAGCAACTTCGCAGCTCGAACCTGAGCTGTGCTCTAACAGTGTACGGGCACTGTAGAAGCCTGAACCTTTCAGTTTTTGGGTACTGAAAAACCTTACAAACACTTGAATTTCGCGCTTCAAGCTAGCGTAACATTAACCTAACCTTTCTAGGTATAGAAGGAGTTTGGTTTTGGGGTTCCAACTATGAACGAGTTCTTACAATGAAGAACTTTGAGTTTTGATGAACTCGTTTGAAATCTAGGCTTTGGATATACAAAGAATTCTGCCTAGGGATCAGACAAAAAATTGGACAGTTTCTAAATTAGAAACACTTTAAGATAAAGTGTTCTTCGAAAGAGTAAGAACTGCTAGAGAGCTTTTTGAATGCTTGAGAATTTTCAGAAGATAAAAGCTTGTAGAGCGTTTTTCGTATTTGATCCTGAGGTTGAAGACTGGTATTTATGGGTAGAGATTCAAAACTAGCCGTTGGAAGAGCCGTTTGAATCTCACCTACTCTCTGATCTGCTCGATCTGCCGTTGGGCGTATCTTCACTTGTCTTCATCAGTGTCAGATCCTAGGTTCTATACTCTAGGATGCTGATTTGGCAATCCCTAATTGGTCGAGGTAGATTGACTTCTTCTGACACCGGGATTTTTTACTTCAAGCTGGTTTTTGAATTTGGAGCTGGATCTACAACTCTGACTTGAACTGATGTCTTCAGAGTTGACATTATTTTGGTCTGTACAGCTAGATTGGTTCAGCTGTGTTTTCTTGTCTTTGACTCAGCTCGGTCATTCTTCAGCTTGATTCTGCCCAGTCTTGAACTCTACTCAGCTGGAAACCTCCTCAGCTGATATTTGACTCCGGCTGGTAATACAGCTGGATCTTCTGCTGTCTTCAGCTTCCTTAACCTGTAAATTTTAGAAAATCTAAAGCTCAAACAGGCGAGCTGGAAAACACTACTTAGGTTGATGCAATCATCTACTCGGTTGGAGTCAGTTGGGTTTTGGTATCAAATCAAAACTTAGAATTTCCTAACAATTTTCCCCTTTTTGATGATGCCAAAACCTAACTGAGAAAAACACGAAACTTCTCCCTAAATCTAAGAGCGGGAGAAAATCTCAGTAGATTAATCAAGTTCAGAGTTCAGAGCCTGGACAAAGAGTTATTGTCATCAGGGTGAGCTTGAGCAAAAAGAATTTCAGTCTTATTAATATCAGGAATTACAGCGATTACAAGATAAAACAGAGAAAATTAAAGTAACAAAACTTCAATTCTTCAATCTTCAATCCCAGCTTGCTGGGTCTTCACTTCTGCAGCCGCTGCTTCCTTCTACTTTCTTCTCAGAGAGCTATTATTGATTAATTTGGCTCTTCTGATGGAGCTCCGCTGTCTTTGTCTTTACTCCATTTGCCTTCCTTTTCAGCTTCCGCTGGTTCCTCTGTTTCCAGCTCCGCAACAACTTCATTTATCGCAGACTGAAGTGCTTGAACTTCTACTTCTTCAGTTACAGCTTTACCTTTGCTCATTGTTGATGTTTTTCTCGTCTCATTATCTTCCCCCTTTTTGGCATTATCAACAAAGTGAGAGAGACGTACGACTGTCTTATTGAGCTGTGCAATTGCTTGAATTGCTTCAGCAATTTTTGCTGTGTTGTTTGCTGTTGCGATGTTGAGTTCTGCTGTGCTGCGGTTGTCAGCTCTGAACTATGTGTCCAGATCTTTGTAGAGGTTGTACAGCTGGTGAATATTCGTGCTGTAGGAGAGGTTCCTCTGAGTGATAGCATCCAGTTGGCTTGAAAGGTTTGACAATTTTACATCCAGCGGATTTTGGAGTCTTGAGACAATCTTTGGTACTCTCTTTTCAAGATGATTGGATTGATCGATCCCGTGAGAGACTAGAGACTGCCTGAGATCCCGATCTGTACTTTCTTGTAGATTTTGGGCGAATCGATGAACGTATCGATTGATTGTCATTGCCAATCGACTTGCCTTTCTACAGCTGAGATTTGCAGAAGCATCTCTTCGACTTTCTTGGCAATCTCATCCTTTGTTGTGGCTGAAAGCACTTGGGTTGAATCCATCTGTCTCCCGGATTCTGATGTTCTGGGTTTCGATACCTCTATCTCGACTAGAGTGCGAGTATCATTGGCATTTGGACTTTGTGGCTCAGCTGTTGCATTAGCTCGCTCTTCATCAATAGTCATTGCCTTAGCTGTGATTGCAGGCATAGCTTCTTTGGCAGTTTCAACTGGAGCAATCCAGCTGAGTGCTTGGAGGTATGAGTTGGCCCTTAAGATGACGTCTTCTGAGGGTGGCACAACATCATTCCTTGATTTTGAATCAGATTTTGTATGAGCTCGTCTTGATGCATGAAAGCATCCTGGAGACTTCAAAATTCAAAAATCTCTTGAAGTTGAACTTCTTCAGACTTCATATGGTCAAAAGAGTAGGTCTGAATTAGCTTTTCAATTGCGTACCAAGTGTTCATCTTGGTAGCAATGTAAAACTTGAAGTTGCTGATGACGACTAGTGCGGTTGGGAGCGAAGCTAGCTCCGGATATTATTGTAGGGCGCTTGTGACTCCTTCGAGCATAAGGTCATCGAACCTTGAGATAGAGGCGTCACGTGCAATATTTTAGGGACTGGGGTATACATCTTCCTCAGATGATGTATGGGTATGGGGTTCAGCTCTGTTTTCATCATCCAGCTGCAAATGAGCGTCAACTGGATGGGGCTTTTTATGTGAGCTTGGTGCAGGGGTTTGAGCTCCAACTTCTTCATCTTTATTAAGAAGTTGGTGTCCCTGTTGAGCTGAAGGAAATTGAGGAGAAGGAGGTTGAAGTATTCCATCTGATATGAGATTTAAGCTTAGTTGATCAGCTGAAATAGGGAGATGAGGTGGTGGTGGTGAGGTGATGTTCACGCTAGCACGTGAACTTCTTCTCCACCGTAAGAAACCACCATCTGTGGCCCTTCTGCTCCTCAGAGATTCATTATGAATTTTCTCTCGATATCAGCTGGCTTCTCAGCTGATTGACTGGGCACCTTGAATTTGAGTCTTCTATTTGAAGACGGTGCTTCAGCTGGTTTTGTCTCCTCGCGTTGTTTCCTTTTCCCTTCTTGGGAAGAATCAGATGCATGCTGCTTTCTCTCCTGCATCTTCTTCTTTCCTTCAGGTGTTACTTTCTTCAGCAAGTCAATCAGCTGACTTGGTTTCTCAAAAAGAGTATCCTTGAGATTGGAAACTCTTCTGAATTATGCCACCTGATGTTGAGCGATCTGGCAATCATTTCTATGATGCAAGCGGCTTTGGAGCACAAGTAGATTGTCTCCTTGCAACTGTACTGGGTGCATTCTTTATCCTTAAACCGAATTCTCTTTGATTCCTTCTCCAACTTGTCCAAAAAGTAGGAGAACCAATCTACAGGGTCACTTCTGAGGATGGCTATCATCGGCTTCAACTTGGGTATGCTGATCTCTCCTTGAGATCCAGCCATACCGAGAATGCACTTTTGAGTGATGTCTAGAAGTAGTCGGTACTTGGGACGAAGCAGGAGCTTTGACAAGCTTGCTCTGAATGGCTCCTGCTTTATCAGTATCTTGTCCAGTTCTGACTGGACTTCCTCTCTGGTGTATCTCTCAGGGAAGAGATTCCCGAACGTCTTCAAGTTGAATTCCTTGGCTAGAATCCTATTGACGTTGATCTCTTCTTCCCAGAGAGTTGTGTGTCCTGTTTTCTCCTTTATCTTGAGAGAAACATTGGTGCGCAGGTGGTCATTTTTCTTTGACATCTCCAGGAAGAACTCGGATACCTCCTGGCGAAGAATGTTCATGGGTCTTGTAGTTACCCACTGCGTTAGACCGGCTCTGTCGATGAGTTTCATTACCTCCTGAAACTCTGATTTCTTGTGGTTTCTGAGAGTTAAGCAACTCTCAAAGTGAAGCTTTGACAGTAAGACTTCATGCTGATCGGCTCCTGGAAGTGGCTTCTTAGATGCCATGTTCTTCTTCTGTAAAAACTTGTTAGTAAAACGAGTAATATATAGAAAAAGAAAAGAATATGCCGATATAAAAAACTTTTAAAGATAAGTATGGCGAGGATTTACGTATCTCTAATATAAATATCAACTGCCTTGTTGGATGAACGATCAAGATTGTGGCAGTTTGATATGAGGATCTAAAGCTGGGAGTGATTCACGCATCACGTCATATTATCGTTCGTATCGCACATGTGATTAATGCGCGCGTGAGGTAGATGAAGTGTTTTATCTTCTCCCTTGGAACTTCCATGCTTCAGAACTTTGCAGACTTTTAATTAAATTCTATTTGATACGATGTGATTGAAACCTTTATTTGTTATCTAATCTGAGATATGTAGAATAAAGAAATATATATATATATATATATATATATCTTAAAGGATAGGGTTTCGATATCGCAAACCTCTCAGGTGATCACAGTAGTCAGCTGATACCTCGGTTGTGAGTTGATGTGTTGAATGAATTCTTCTTCAGCTGGGTTTATCGTTGAGTTCTCCCTCAGCTGAGTAACTCTTCAACTTTGATGTCCAGCTAGGTTTGGTTCCTCCTCAGCTGGTTTCTCTTTGAAACTGAGTTTGAAATCCAGCTGGGTGTGCTTCCTTTCAGCTGGATGTATCTTCTTCATCTGGATTGAGTAATCCGAGTAACCCACACAATATTTTGAATCTTGCTTCCACCAACGGCTTTGTAAGAATATTGGCACGTTGTATGTCTGTGTGAATTTTCTCAACAATGACATCCTTCCTTTCCACGTGATCCCTGATAAAGTGATGATGCATGTTCACGTGTTTGCATCTTGTGTGATGTACTGGATTTTCTGATATTGCAATAGCACTTGAGCTATCACAGAAAATTGGAAATTGTCCAGTCTTCACTTCGTAGTCATCCAGCTGATGTTTCAGCCAGAGAATTTGAGAGTAGCGGCTTTCAGCTGCCATATATTCTGCTTCTGTCGTGGAAGTTGCGACGCAAGTTTGCTTATTTGAAAACCATGATATCAACTTGCTTCCTAAGAACTGGCATGTTCCTGAAGTTGACTTCCTGTCCAATCGATCTCCAGCAAAATCTGAGTCTGAGTATCCAGTCAGCTGTAGATTGTCTTCAGCTAGATACCACAGCCCAATATTTTGAGTTCCGTTAAGATATTTGAGAATGTTCTTGGCTACTTGCATGTGTGCCTCCTTAGGATCAACTTGAAATCTGGCACATACTCCGACTGCAAATGATATGTCTGGACAACTGGCTGTTAGATACAGCAGGGAACCTATTATGCCTCTGTATTTGCTGGAATATACTGATTTTCCTTCAGTTTCTGGTTCAATCTTCCAGTTTGTGTTCATCGGTATTTTCACTGTTCTGCTGGATTGAACTCCGTATTTAGCGATCAAGTCTTTCACGTACTTGGATTGGTTTATGAAGATTCATTCTGGTGATTGTTTGACTTGAAGTCCTAGAAAGAAACTCATTTCTCCCATCATAGATATTTGGAACTGTTTTGACATCATTTCTCCAAATCGTTGGCATAAAAATGTTAATCTTGATCCGAAGGTGATGTCGTCCACATAGATTTGAACAACTAGGATGTCTTCTCCCAATTTAATGGTGAAGAGAGTTCTGTCTACTGAGCCCTTCTTGAATCATTTGGATACAAGAAAATTTGATAGAGTATCATACCAAGCTCGAGGTGCTTGCTTCAATCCATATAGCGCTTTCTTTAGCTTGTATACTTTGTTTCCTTCCACTTCAAATCTTGGTGGTTGTTCAACGTAGACATCTTCTTTGATTTCTCCACTTAGAAATGCACACTTAACATCTATTTGATAGACTTTGAATCTGTGATGTGCTGCATATGCGAGAAATAATCTGATTGCTTTCAGTCGAGCTACTGGAGCAAAAGATTCTTCGAAGTCAATTCCTTCTTATTATGTATAACCCTTGGAAACGAGTCGAGCTTTGTTTCTGATTATGACTCCAAGAGTATCCATCTTGTTCTTGAAAATCCATTTGAGTCCGATGACTTTAACTCCTTCAGGTCTGTCGACCAATTCTCAGACACAATTTCTGAGGAATTCATTCAGCTCTTCTTGCATGGCATTTGTCCAGGGTACACTCTTTAAAGCTTCTAGAATGGTTTGAGGCTCTGGAACTTGAGCTACATAGTATGCCATTAGAGCTGTGTCTTCATCATAGACTGTCAGTTCTAGCTCTACTGAGAGTTGAGCTTTGTCAGCCGCTTCTTGATGATTTGATGTGTTAACTTGAGCGGCTGAGCTTCTGGTTCTGACTCGGTCTGATGGTTCTCCAATGATGGCAGATGATGGATGATCTTCAATCCATCTTCTCATTCTACGAATTTATTCTTCCAGCTGATTGATGCTAGAAGTGGTTAGATCTCGTCTGGCTTGGAGTTGTTCTGGAGTTAAGTCTTGAGAATGAGACTCCACTTGATTTGGAATTGAGTTTGATCCTCCTTGTGGTGACTTCTGTAAGAGTTCAGCTGGAGAGGGTGCTGGGGATTTAGCTGTATCTGGATTTCTAGCTGATGGCATTCCCCCTTGATTTGGCGTTGGAGGTTCCTCTTGATTTCCAGCTGGTGGAACTTCTACTTGGTTGATTTGAAGTTCTTCTTCTGGCTAATCATCCCATATTAATGGTTCGGCCAGATTTCTGATTCGAGTCTCTTGAGCTCTTGTTTGAATTTTCCTTGAAAATTCTCATTCATTTCTTCATTTGATGAATCTCTGAATTCGAATGAAGATTCATCAAAAAGTAACATGGGGAGTTACTTCGATTGTTTGAGTTCTTCTGTTGAAGACTCTGTAGGCTTTGCTTACTGCTGAGTAACCAAGGAATACTCCTCGGTCTGTCTTAGCATCGAACGTCTTTAGCTGGGTTTTCCCATTGTTTAAGATGTGACATTTGGATCTGAAAACCTTAAAATATCCAATGTAAGGTTTTCTGTTATTCCATAGCTCGTACGGCGTTTTTCCTTGCCTTGAAGTGAGTAGAGAGCGATTATGAGTGAAGTATGTTGTGTTGATTGCCTCGGCCCAGAACTTCTTTGGAATGACAGAGCTGGCTAACATTGATGTAGCCGCTTCTTTTAGTGTTCTGTTTCTCATCTCTGCTACACCATTCTGTTGGGGTGTGCGTGCAGCTGAGGTCTGATGTTGAACTCCATTCTTTTCACAGTATTCATAGATTGTTTCATTTAGAAACTCCGTTCCTCGATCTGATCTGATTGACATTATTTTGCACTCATTTGAGTTGTGATCCTTTCCAGCAGGATTGGCAGCTTGGTTCTTGTTTTGCTTTTCTAGTACAGGAATGATACCCATGTGAATCTTGAGAAGTCATCTACTACGACCAGAGTATATTTTCTACCATTGAAACTTGCTGGAGTAACTAGACCAAATAGATCCATGTGTAGGAGTTGAAGAACTCAATCAATTGACGGCATTGGCTTGAGAGAGAATGAAATCCTGGTTTGTTTTCCTTGTTGACACGCGCTGCACATATGACTTTTGTCATATACTTGATCTGGAATTCCATTAGCGAGCTGGTTTCTGGCCAGTTTGTTGATTGTCTTGAAGTTGAGGTGATTCAGCCGTCTGTGCCACAGCCAGCTGACTTCATTGCTGCTTTTAGATACAAGACAAGTTTTTTGAGGGCTGCTGTTCTAGTCAGCAAAATACATATTTCCTTTTCTTTTCCCTCTTGGTTTCCTTGTGCTTCACTGTGCGTCCCTGTGCATCAAACTTGACAGAAAAACTGTTGTCGCAGAATTGGCTAATGGAAAGCAAATTATGTTGTAGTCCGTGTACATATGAAACATTAGATATTTTAACATTGTTAGTTCAAATGTACCGTAACCTTTGGTTAGACCTTTGGAGTTGTCTCCAAATGTTACTTGGGGGCCTGGACGCTCGATGTACTCCCGGAGTAGATGCTTTAGTTGAGTCATATGCTTGGAACATCCACTGTCCATGTACCATAGTGTTCTCATCGACTCCTCAATGACGCGTCTTTCCCTTGCGACCTGTAACAGAAATCAAAACTTAGGTCCCCAGTTTTAATTGGGTTCTTGTGGATTAGTAAGAGATCCTTTTACGACCTAGATCTGCTTGATGACTCGTATTGGGTCATTTGATCTGATGATTCTTCCAGCTGTGTCGATGTACACATTCTTTGTGTTCTTTGGTTGTTGCTACTGGCGGGGTCTTGGTCTCTGTGCTCTCCCAGTTTGATTTTTCTGCTGATATCCAGATCTTTTTCGGTTTCCAGCTGAGACGTTCCTTTGTCTCTGCTGTCTTATGTGCTATCTGTGCTGGAATTGGTACTGTAGCTGGTAATCATATGACTGATATCCAGCTGGGTATCTCCTTTGATATCTTGGTTGATATCTCGCCATTTGTTGTTGTGGCTGGAATCTTGTATTCCTATTGTTTTGTCTTCTTTGGGGCTGACCATGTTGCTGTTGTCTTATCTGCGCTTCTGGTTGCCTCACAGCTTGCTTTTTCAAAGCCTGTTGTGTTCTCGATATTTGTTGCTGAGCAGCTGGAGTTGGGTTCTCTTTTGCCTTCACAAACATTACTTTTGTTCCTGTTTAGTCGTTTTATGTTACGTTTTTATGTTATTTTTGAGTCGTGTTTTCGTGTGTGTGTGCATGTTTTCCATCTTTTATTTCTCGTTTTTGGCTACCCTTGGTTGCTTTGGTGTGGTTTATGGTGGTTGTAGGTTTTGAAGAACTAAAAGGAGAAAGCAGTGGAGGGATGGATTGTGCACAAGAAAGGAACAAGTTTTGGCGTGAAGAAAGCAGCAGCCAGCGATCGCTGCCTTTGGGAGAGCGCTGGATTTGAGCGGTCGCTGGGATTGAGTTCGTACATTTGAATCCAGCGAGCGCTGGAATTAAGTAACGCCTGCTGCGCGTTTATTTAGTTCAGCTAGGGTTCTGTATTTTAATCATTCTGATTCTCACTCGTTTGGAGAGTTTTTTGGACGACTTTTGAGTGCTTTTAGCATAGTTTGATTTCCTTATTTTGGTGGCTACAAAAGACAAGATCGTGGGTTTCGATTGTGAACATCATCACGAATATTGTAAGGATTGCTTGCTTAATCTATTTCTTACGGTGAATTTGATGAATTCCTCTTGTAACTCTTCGATGCATTGTTCTATGGATAGCTAACTTTTTATTTAGGGTTTAGATATTCGATTTAATTCTGATCCTTGCTTGGTATATGTGAATTCTGTATTGATTGAATTGATTGCTTTTATATTGAATAATTGGGCATTGTTCGATATTGTTAGGTAGTAGATAAGATCGATAGATGAATCTACTGCTCGATCATAATTCTTTCGATAATTAGATTGACCGGAAACGCATATCTAATCATTAGTCTTAATCGTATAATTTAGTCTTAAAGGTTTAACGGATTGAAACGAGAGTTATTGATGTTAACCTTTTGTTGAAGTGGATTATGCGAGTTGATTAAGTGAATTGATAAATACCGAGCTTGGTGAGGAATTAAAGAGAAGAATCTAAGCCCTAATACTTTTTCCTCGTGTTTATCTCTTTCGTCATTTATTTGCTACTTTGAATTTGCTCTTTTATTTAGTTCTTTGTTCTCAAATCATTGGTTTAGAATGTTTAGGATCGTTTTAATTTCTGTGTAAGTAATACTAGGAGTATTTGCCCTGTTTAGCCTTCCTTGTGAATACGACTTGGGTTAGCTTGACGCCCTACATTGACCTCGTTCTCTTGCGAGTCAAGTCTAGGTGTTTAGAGTTGAAACAAAATTTGGCGCCGTTGCCGGGGAAGGCTTTAGGCGAATTATTTCTTAGTGCTTCTTTTATTTTTCGTATTTATTTGTATTTATTTATTTATTATTTATTTACTTCTTCATCAGGTGCGCGTGATTCTTTTGTGTTTTGTGATTGTTTATGCAAGGTAGACGAAGTATCAACAGAAGATTGGCTCCCGTATTTGATAACATACACAGACCAAAAGGATTAGTGTTACCCAATTTGGAGGAAGAAGAATCAAGTGAGAATCACTCCTCAAGTGACGAATCTCAGATTCCGGAGATGGCAGTTCCAAATAATATCATAAATATACGGGATTTCGCTCGCCCGGTGATTGGGGCCGCAACTTCTTGTATCGTCTTGGGAGAGGCAGCAAGGAACTATGAGTTGAAGAATATTCACTTCAACCAACTACCATCTTTCTATGGAATGCCCGCAGAAGATGCTTTGAACTTCATCAGGGAGTTCTATGCAGTGGTTCAGACCTTCCCTTTACAAGGTTTGAACGAAGATCAATTGAAGATGAGGTGCTTTCCATACACTCTGAAAGATCGAGCCAAGACATGGTTCATGTCACTTCCGCCAAACTCGTTGGCAAATTGGGATGCAGTCTATGAGAAGTTTATGGCTAAATATTATTCAAATTAGAAGACTCAGGACTTGCGGGCCCAGATAGTCACATTTGCTCAATCCTCGGGTGAATCATTTCATGAAGCTTGGGACCGTTTTAGGAGTTTGCAGCAACAGTGCCCACATCATTACTTACCGGCAGAATTGTTAAACCAATTCTTCTATGATGGTTTATCATAGACTTTTCAGTACATGGTTGACAATGCAGCTGGAGGGGATATTGGCAATCACACAGCCGAAGATGTCTCTAACATTTTCGAGACGATAGCCACTACTTCCCAACAAAAGAGTGTCAGAGGAAAGTGTGCTTCTGTGAATGAATTGAATCCTAGTTACGATGTGACTAAGCAATTGGCTGAATTAACTAGAAAAGTGGAGTTATTGAGGTCATTCGATGGGGTACCTCAGCAGGTTATGTCTGCTGAAACATGTGGAATTTGTGGTGAGTATGTCCCTGGGGCCAATATTTGTCAAAGGACGGTTGAGCCTAGTTTTGATGAAGAGGCTCAATTTCTCGAGCAACAGGAACAGGTTTTTGCTATGCAAGGATATCAATCTCGACAGCAGAACAATCCGTTCTCACATACGTATAACCCTGGATGGAGAAATCATCCCAACCTTTCTTGGAAGAAACCCCAGCAGCCTCAACAACCTATGCAAATAGGAGCAGGACAAGCCCCACAGTACACGCAGCATGCACAACAACAGACAATTTTGCCTCGACAGCAACAATATCAAGCTCAGTAGACTCAACCTCCCAAGCCGTCTTTGCAAGATACTTTGCAGGCTTTTATCCAGTCGAGTCAGCAAAGGTTTCAGTCGGTGGAGGCCTCAGTAAAGCGAGTTGAGACTCAAGTGGGCCAATTGGCCAGTACTGTGGGTAAATTGGTGAAACAAAACCAAGGAGGGAACTTGTCAAGTCAACCTGAGTAAGCGCATGCCGTGACTATTCTAAGAAGTGGCAAGGTGACTGACAATAAGGTTGAAAAACCTAAGGAGAAAGAGGATGATACGCAAGAAAAGAAGAGTTCTTCTCTTGAGAAGGATGAGGCTGTGCAGAAGGAAGATAAAGGCAAAGAACATGTGCTTCACAAGGCTGAGAATCCTTATACTCCCCCAATTCCATACCCGAGTAGATTGAGGAATGTGAAGCAAGATCAGCAGTTCCAAGAGTTTTACAAGCTCTTGTCAAAAGCCAACGTCAACCTTCCTCTACTTGATGTGATCATAAATGTGTCAGCTTATGTAAAGTTCTTCAAAGAGTTGGCATCTACAAACAGGAAATTTGGAGAAGACGAGAAGATAGTGGTGTCCGAAGTAACAAGTGCAATCCTGCAGCACCCACTACCACCAAAGCTCGGGACAAGGCTGAGGCCAGAAATGAGAAGTACGCAGCTGCACTTAACGGTGGCTGATGGCGGCAGGCGGCTGGAAGTGAGCGAGAAAGACGGCGGTGGCTGGAATTAAGCGGTGGCTGGAAATTTGGGCGGTGAGATGAGCGAGTGAAGGGACTGGAATCAGGAGGTGTTGAGAGCGAGCGGCTGTTGTTTTAAAAGGAAATTAGGGCACAACAATCTGCCCTTTTATAGGGAATAAATACCTCGCGCGCTGTCTTCCAGTGACCCCCCGAACTACACCTCAAGAATTGTTGCCAGCGCTCGCTTGTTCTCGGTGCCGGCTGACTCTCAGCCCTCGCTTAGTTCGAGCGCTCGTTGTGCACAATTCTGCGAACACACCCTCCAGCGGCCGCTCAATCCCAGCGATCGGTGAAACTTTTGGTAAGGACGAACTAGCGCTCGCTTGTTTCCAACGTCGGCTTCTTCTCAGCGCTCGCTCAGTTCGAGCGCTCGTTGGGAGGAATTCTGCGAACACTCCCTCCAGCAGCTCTCAGCCCAATTTCAACCGCCGCTCTAATCCAACCGGCGCTCAATTTAAGCCAACACCCTATTCCAGCCGCCGCCTGTTGTTTTCGTCTGCCGCTGTCGACCACCGTCAGTCCAGCCGCCGTTCACTTTCAGCGACCGCTCGTTTTCACCCGGTGCTCCTTTTTAGCCGGCGCTCAATTTCAGCAACTGTTTTCTTTCGGCCGTGGTTCCAGTTCAGTTATCTTCCCATCTGCTCAACAATACCTCGTACCAAGAACGCTCCGTCCGCTCATGTCAGTGACGAGGAGATGGACGATTTTGAGCAAACACCCGAAGACAAATTAGCTCTGTACAATGCTCCATTTCCAGTGTATGCTGATCTTGAAGGTAACTTATTCCAGAAATTTGATCAATTTGATGTTACGCACCCTCGGTTATTAGATTGGAAGTTACTGGAGAGTTTGGGTATTGATAAAAGGGTATCTCAGTTATTGAAAAATATCGGATTGTCCACTTTTGCTAAAATGGAGTTAGACGGGTATAAACCCTTATGTTTTGAATGTTTGAGCACCATGAAAGTAACTGTCGAAGCCAAGGGGGAAATTAAGAAGATTACTTGTCGGATGCAAGGGCAGAAATTTACAGTGGATTTGAACACCATGAAAGATGTGTTTGGTTTTCCGGTTACTGGCATTGGGAGAAGGCCAAAGTCGTTTGATGTTGAAACGGCATGGCAAGAGATTACAGGGCAGAACCAACGGTTCGCCGAATGGGTTTATCAAAGACCCAGCACTAGCCGTTGTGCACAAATTCATTGCATACAGTGTCTCGGGCAAGGAGCAAGCTAACAAAGTAAATTCTACTGAGGTTTGTCTGTTACGGTGTGCCACGGCAAAGATCGGAATTTGCCCTTCCAGTTTCATTTGGAGAGCAATGGAAGCAATGCAGAATCGACAAGGTTCTCATGCTTCCCTGTCCGGCATAATTACTGCTTTGGCTCAGCATTTTGGTGTTTTGCCTTCTGCGGGGTCTGCACCTCAAGGTCAAACAGTGGTGCGCCGGTATTTGATAGATCTCAGTAAGCTTAAGGGTGCTCAAATTGCCTTTGACAGAACGAAGCTAGTTCCTCATGAACAACGCCATTGCGTTCGGGAATATTTCAATGATCAGATTTTAGCGGCCAACCGACAAGATGGAGCAGGAACCTCAGCTGGACCCTCAGTTGCACAGCCCCAGACTACTCCCTACTCTCCCGTTCCAGAATCCAATCCACTTCATACCACCATGCCTTCTTATGACTTCCAGATATTGCGTGATGACTTGAGGTCATTTCGGGACCATTATGATGCTACTCAGGCTGCATTCAACCACGAATTTGGCGAGTTCCGCCATGACGTTTATCATCGCCTCGACACGCAGCAGCAGCGGATGTCGGCATTGGAGGCCCAATGGAGTGCATGGACAGTAGCTCATTCACCACTACCACCATCACCATTTCAGCCAGACGAGCAGTGACTTCTCACTGCTCCGGGGTTAGCTATTTTTGTCCTTTGTGTGAGTCGTGTTTTAGGTATTTTTGATTGTGGTTTGTTTTCGTCGTGTGTTGTTCTTCTTTTGTGTTTCAGGTGTCTCAGTTAGTTTGTTCGGGATTACCACTGTCCGGGACTCCCAACGTTGCCGGCTCTACATACTCAGGGATATATTTCTCTCTACTTTTTACTCTCGTTGTCTGGTTATTTTGTTAGCCTTGAGGACAATGCTAGTTTTAAATGTGGGGGGTCGTTCGTATGTTTTGAGCCATTTCTTGTAAATTATGTCGTTCTGTGTTGTGTATTTTGTGTTTTTGTGGCACTTAATACTTTCTTTCCGATAGTGAACTTCTATGATTTGAGGAGTTAATCGTATGTAATCTTTATTGATTGATCATGCTTATTAATTGGTTCTCGTGGTTTTAGCTCTAGAACTTGAGTCATTTTGAAATTGAGTATTGTGATGATTTGTGCTGTGGGGTACTGTCTTTGAGAATTGGATTGACGAGGATAATTTTACTTGTTTTGACTTTTGTTCTCTCTAATAATCTTGTTTAAAAAAAAAGGTAATAAGGATCTCTGCTCCTCTAGTGTAAACTATGAGCATGGGAAACCACACAAGGAGACTTGGGGATAACCCCTAAGGGTGAACCTTGTGAATTTTGATCCGAGTACCTCTAATTAAAAAAAAAGGGGGGGAGACATAAATAAGGGGATGTGACATGGACTCTACTCCTATCGTGCGTAGTTTTTTCTTTGAAATCTTGCATGATGAGTATGGGAAACCACATTAGGAAACTCGGATATTTTGACCGATGACTTCACCTAATGAATTTTGTCATAAGTTCTATCCTCAAGTCCTTATTAAAAAGAAATAAATAAATTTCATGATTGATTAAAGAGAGCATTTGTCATGACTTGTTTGGTTCGTCTTCTGATTGATGATTCTCGTTAGACGGGCAACATGCCAAATTGGATTATTGCTTAATTTTAAGATTGATGATTATTCTAGCGTTGGAGCTTCGTGAAAGTAATTGATTTGCATGATCTTTTGACTGTGATTTCTTATCATTTTCTCCTCAAATTATTGTTATTTTTGCTTGAGGACAAGGAAAGTGCTAAGTGTGGGGGGGGGTTTGTTTAGTCGTTTTATGTTATGTTTTTATGTTATTTTTTAGTCGTGTTTTCGTGTGTGTGTGCATGTTTTTTAGTCGTGTTCTCGTTTTTGGCTACCCTTGGTTGCTTTGGTGTGGTTTATGGTGGTTGTAGGTTTTGAAGAACTAAAAGGAGAAAGCAGTGGAGGGATGGATTGTACACAAGAAAGGAACAAGTTTTGGTGTAAAGAAAGCAGCAGCCAGCGATCGCTGCCTTTGGGAGAGCGCTGGATTTGAGCGGTCGTTCAGCTCCAGCGGTCGCTGGGATTGAGTTCGCAGATTTTAATCCAGCGAGCACTGGAATTAAGTAACGCCTGCTGCACGTTTATTTAGTTCAGCTAGGGTTCTGTATTTTAATCATTCTGATTCTCACTCATTTGGAGAGTTTTTTGGACGACTTTTGAGTGCTTTTAGCATAGTTTGATTTCCTTATTTTGGTGGCTACAAAAGACAAGATCGTGGGTTTCGATTGTGAACATTATCACGAATATTGTAAGGATTGCTTGCTTAATCTATTTCTTACGGTGAAGTTGATGAATTCCTCTTGTAACTCTTCGATGCATTGTTCTATGGATAGCTAACTTTTTATTTAGGGTTTAGATATTCGATTTAATTCTGATTCTTGCTTGGTATATGTGAATTCTGTATTGATTGAATTGATTGCTTTTATATTGAATAATTGGCCATTGTTCGATATTGTTAGGTAGTAGATGAGATCGATAGATGAATCTACTACTCGATCATAATTCTTTCGATAATTAGATTGACCGAAAACGCATATCTAATCATTAGTCTTAATCGTATAATTTAGTCTTAAAGGTTTAACGGATTGAAACGAGAGTTATTGATGTTAACCTTTTGTTGAAGTGGATTATGCGAGTTGATTAAGTGAATTGATAAATACCGAGCTTGGTAAGGAATTAAAGAGAAGAATCTAAGCCCTAATATTTTTTCCTCGTGTTTATCTCTTTCGTCATTTATTTGCTACTTTGGATTTGTTCTTTTATTTAGTTCTTTGTTCTCAAATCATTGGTTTAGAAAGTTTAGGATCGTTTTAATTTCTGTGTAAGTAATACTAGGAGTATTTGCCCTGTTTAGCCTTCCTTGTGAATACGACTTGGGTTAGCTTGACGCCCTACATTGACCTCGTTCTCTTGCGAGTCAAGTCTAGGTGTTTAGAGTTAAAACAGTTCCACTTGTGGAAGCAATGTTTTTGACATCTTTTGTTCCAGTATAACCCAATCATGTCTTGAGTGCTGCTGGACGCTGAACACTTATGATTTCGTCCATTGTTGTGGTAGCTTTGATGAGTGTTACCATCTTCGTAGTTAGCGCTTCTTCGGACTTTTGATCTCAGCTGACTTTCTTTCTGATTCAGCTGTGGTCTTTTCCAGATCTTCCAACAGTTGTTTCCTTTCGTAGTAGAATTCCTTCATCAGCTGATCTTGTTTCACTATCTTGTCTTTGAGTGAAACAATCTCCTCTGTGAGCTGTGTAGCATCAGCTGCTTCTGATGCTCTTTTCTTTTCTAGATCAACTTTTAGCTCGGCATTCTCACACATGGTAATGTCAAGGATCTCTTGTAGCTCCTTGAAGTCATTCATAACTTTCTCTACTAAACTCCAGTCAGGTAGTCCGATTCTGAAACCTACGTAGAGTGTTCGTGTGATGGTGAGGGGTTAGATAAATTTTGAGTTCTAGAAGTTACCTCATCCTGGTCGAATCTGTCAGTCTGTCCCATGAAATAAGTATCCCATTCTAGTTCATCATGGGCCATGAGTGCATCTTCCTCTGAATCTGAGAAAGGTATGTTGTCATCCATTTTGTTGCACTCAGACTTCTCGTCAGCGATGTAGGCTCTTCTTCTGTCAGTTGCCTTAGCTTTTAGAAGGTCTTTTTCTTTCCTGGACAGCTTGGGACAGTCCTACTTGTAGTGTCCCGGCTCCTTGCAGTTGAAGCAGCCTTCGTCTGTCCGTTTTGAGGTGTCAGTTGACTTTTCATCAGCTGCAGCGTACTTGTCTCTGTACGTTCTTGCGAACTTCTTGTACTTGTCCTTGCTGGTATTGAGTCTGTTATAGTTTTTGACCAACATGGTAATTTCTTCGAGTAACTCTTCCTTGCTCATGTCCTTCTTGTCCTTCTTCTTCTTAGAAGACTCAGCTGACTGCATGTGTGTAGATTTTTCAGAGTTTGCTCTGAAAGCAATCTCCTTTGGTGTAGGTGTCAGCTCTCCATCGTTTTGCTTGCTTGAAAATTCTTCCATGATGATCTTCAAGTTATATTCGTTAGCCTTGAGCAGGGAGAATAATCTTTCTGTTGATAGATCACCCAAGTCACTTCGATTTTGGTGAACTACCTTGTACGTATTTCATTCAACTGTAAGTGCTGAAAGGACCTTCAAGTTCTTTTCTCGCTGGGTGTATTTCCCAGTTCTGATTGTTTCAATTTCCACCACGATGCTTGAAAATCTGAGCTCCATCCCTTCGATGGACTCGTTGGCTAGCTGCTTGAAGTTATCAAACTTCTGGCAGACGATTGTGAACTAATTTTCTTTAATTTCTTCTGACCCTTCGCACAGCTTAGCTAGGGTTTCCCACATCTCCTTCGTTGTATTGCAATTGATGATTTTGTTGAGGTAGGCGTTTGAGACGGTTGATGAGATTGTATTCCTCGCAAAGCTGTCAAGACCAGCTTGCTTCCTTTCTTCTGAAGTATATTCATTCTTTGGTTTGAGGATTTGTTGATATACTGGCTGTCAACCATCTTGTGCCGGTACAAGCTCATTTCCTTGCTTGTATATAAGAATAGGTCCGTCTATGATGACGTCACACATCATATCATGATGTGCACATAGGGAACTCTTTAATCTGAATTTCCAGATGGCATAGTCATTGACTGAGAATGTCGGGAGATTCCTGCTAAGAGAAGAATCCATGAAGATATGCACAGTATGCAATAATATGAGTTTTTCCAAAATGGATATGTTCAGTTAACCACTGACAGAGAAAGATCAAGACGAATATCTTGATTCAGAAACAGCGGTCTATTGAACCACTGCTCTGATACCAATTGATGGTCCATGAGCGGAGTCTTTGGTGTAGGGGGTGAATACACCAAAGATAAAAACTTTTTCAACTTTATATCAAGTTAAAAACTGAGAGCGAGAGCTCAGTTATAAATCCTGCTGACTTCTTGACGAAGACAGTCAGCTGGACTGATAACTCAGCTGGCAGTGGAGAATGAGGTGGATTTAAAACTTAGCTCGTGTACTTAGAAAAACTCAGCTTGAAAATATTATGTTTAAGTTTTCAGTTTAGTCAAGTTGTGCAGTTTTTGAAAAACACAGCTGGCCTGAGCGAGCAACTGAGTATGCAGTTTGATAAATATGATATGTTTGATGGAGTTAGTTTTTTAACTGAGAATACTGGAAATAAAGAACAGAAAAGAACACGATATTTAACGTGGTTCGGAAAAACTCCTCCTACGTCCACGACCAGATAAACTGGTAATTCACTACCACTTGGTTTAAGGAGTACCAAGCAACTTCGCATCTCGAAGCCTGAACCTTTCAGTTTCCGGGTACTGAAAAACCTTACAAACACTTGAATTTCGCGCTTCAAGCTAGCGTAACTAGACCTGCCCACGGGCCCCGAACCGGCAGTTCCGGGCCCCAGCCTGCCGGTTACGGTTTCAATAGAGAGTGAACCGTAACCGGCCCGTGTACACTGTATACGGTTACGGGCCGAGCTTTTTAACTGGCGGTTCCGGGCCCGGTTTCTGGCCCCGGTTTTTTTTATTATATATATATATATATATAACATTGAAAATTAAGAAAATGAACTAGTTTTTCATTAATACTTGAAAATTAAAATAAACATTACCAAATTGAAATTACAATTACTTGAAAATTAAATTAAACATTACAAATACATATTTCAATTTTCAACTACTTGAAAAGTTGAAGAGATTAAAATTACATTACATACTCAATTTCCCATAGCTTCGGTCGGATGCTCTTTTTGAATGTGACGAACAAGGGAAGCATAGCCATCATTTGAGTCCACTTGAAAACTTTGTTGCAATAATTGCAATGGACTTTATAGGTTGGTTTAGAATAGTCGGACAATGGAGCACTACGGGTGTAGTGCTTGTTGAAAATATAAACCTTAATACTAGATCTAGGACTAGGAGGCATTATTGTTTGTACTTTGTAGAATTGAAGTTGAAACTTGAGAGAGAAGATTAAAAAAGAAGAAAAAAATAAAGAAGGTAGATAAGGTGAAGAGATGAGGAAGATAGATTAAATCATTAAGGTGAAGATGTGCAACTGCTGCTGAGGTGAGTGAGAAAATGGGAGAGGCCGAGGGGGTATTTATAGATAGAATTTAGGGTTTTGAAAAAAAAATTTAATAAACCGCCGGTTTCTGCTGAACGGGCGGTTCAGGGCTGAAAACCGGCGGTTAATTACAGATTGTTTTTGTGTTTTAGAGCATTTTTTTCAACTTTTGTAATTTTCATTTTTTTTATTTTTTTGTAATTAAATGTGTATATACATATCTTAAGACAATATAAGTAAAAAAATTTAAATTTTAGTTAGTAGTCATTGAATAAAAAAATTAAATCATTTCTCATTAATATTGTTGAAATTACAACACTTGAAAGTTGAAATGAAAAAAAGTAAAAAAAAAAAAGGACTTGAGCTCAATTTCTATATTAAAATTGAGTTGCCTACGTATCCTCATAGAGAAATCAAAGTCCACGTAGTTCGATTACATTATATTACTCCCTAGTAGTTCTCGCCCATCGATCGATCACTTTCGGTGAACTCTTCGTTTGCGCTCTCGTCGCGATCATTCCAATCGAGCTCTAAGCTCTAAGGTCGGCCCTCGACCAATCATCAAGCAACATTGTGGCTTCAATGTTTCTTGATTTCATCGTTGATCTTCTCTGGTCCAACATGAGTCTGCCAATGCTAAAAGCTTGTTCGACCGAGACGGTGGATGCGGGGAAGGCAAATAACTCTTTCGCCATGATAGAGAGTACGTGATACTCCGTTCTCTTTGACCACCACTTCATCACGTCGATTTGTGGAGCACTATCTTCAACACCAAAAACAAAACGACAACCCAAATACATATCTAATTATCTATTACCTTGGCCCCTAGGGAGTTCATAAGATCTATCTTGGTACATGCTAGGGATCTAAGGAGTTTAAATTAAGTGGTATAAATGAAGAGGTAGAAGTAAAAGAAATAGGTGCATTTATGTCAAGATCAATACCATGAGTCATCTTATATTCGGCAAAAAGAGATCTTAAAGTTCTTTCTAAATCATCTTTTATTTGAGTAACATTAGGAATATCAAAGAAAATTATTTCTCCATCAATTCGTACATTTAAAAAGTCCATTTGCTTAAAAGCATTATAATAAATATCTAACATTTGACAAACACCATCATATTTCCATTTAGGATCTAAGCACTTAGCTACTAAAAAAACATCCGGAATATTTCTAAAATATTTTAGCCATTTTTGAACTTTAAAATAAATCACACCTTGCAAATTTGGTTTACCAAAACAATTTTTAAAGCTAAGTGCAATATACATGCAATGTTCCAACACACGAACGAAAGTACAATAATAAACACCCGATAATTGAACGGTGGCATTATTAAAAACCTTTTACAATTGATATAAATCCATGCATTGGTCCCAATAAGAAGGTAATAAAGTCAATTGAACCGTCGCAAATTCTTTTCTAAAAAATTCGCATAAATAATCTTTATACTCTAAAGTAGAATTAAGCATTTCATAAGTGGAATTCCAACGATGTGATACATCTCTAACAAAACTCCTATGTTGAATATTCTTATGACGATAATATTTTTGCCATTTTTTACCTAAAGTTATATTTTTATTCAAAAGGGCAACGGCTTTTCTAATTGGCATAACCGATTCATTAAAAATTTCAAGTCCATCTTGAACACATAAATTCAAAATATGACAAATGCATCTACTATGAAAATATTTTCCTTGAAAAGATGGATTACATGCTTCAATGAGTTCCGGAATACTAGCGGTGTTAGCGGATGCATTATCAAAACCAACCGAAAATACTTTATTAATAAATTAGTATTCATTTAAAACATTTATAATTATTAAAGCAATATTAGTGGCCGTGTGTGGATCATCGAACTCTCTAAATGCAATTAAACGTTTTTGTAGTATCCATTTATCATCAACACAATGACATGTTATTCCCATGTAATTATTTTGATGAAAACAATCCGTCCAAATATCGGCACAAATAGAAACTTTATGGTACTCTAAGTTCATCAAATATTTCATTAATTCCATTTTTTTTTATCAAAAGCTTGTCTTCTAATTCGTCTAAGCATATTACTTCTACTAATTTTTTTTAGCGGCGGGACAATATGCATCTTTTATAGACTCTTCATAGGTTATTTTATCGGCAAATTTAAAAGGTTGTTTTTCCATAGCACAATATCTAGCCATAACATTTTCGGCATGTGGATGATCATATTTAAATAAAGGGTGAGAAGACGTACCCGTCGCCGAGAAAGCGGTGCCATGAATTTGAGTTTGTGTTGATGAAATCCCGTATTCTCCTGGATGACACGTCTCCATGTGTCGACTTAGTGTGCCATAGCCTCCTCCATGCGTCCATTTGTAGACGTTCTTGCAATAGTTGCAATAGGCGTTGTATTTAAGAGGATCTCCGGGCTTGTCGCTAGGTGCCGGGGCTCTAAGAATTTTTTGAAATGCTTAGTAAAGATATCCGACACAAGAGGTCGACCCGTCGATTTGTTTGGCGGCGCTTCGACTTCTTATTCTTCTTCTTCGTTGGATTGTTCTTGAGATTGCCGAAGCATCTCCTCCTCTTGACGATGAACTTCCTCGGAAAACTCTCGATCCTCTTGTTGTTGAAGTTGTTCCGCATACGCCCTTGATATTTCTTCGGTGGCCATTGCTCGAGCTTGCCGAGCGGATCTTCATTATCTTTTGGATCGAGGAGGAGCATCGTCATGATTTTCGGCAAAGCCCTTGCCCTTATCAACACGAGAGGAGGTCGACATTATGGAATATGGATGGATTGGTGAAGTGTGGTGAGAGAAGTTGAGAACTTGAGCAAAAAATTAACACAAAAAATGAAGAACTTGAGCAACAAATAAAAGATTGAATGCTTGAAATTAAATAGAGAGAGATGAGAATTGGTGTGATTATTTGGGAGATTATTGTATGGTATTTATAGGGTAAAATAGGAGGGGGGTGGGGGGAAGGGAGGGAAGGAGGCAGCAGCAAACGGCTATTTTTCTAGCCGTTGAGCTGCTGCCATTGATGCTGCTGCTGTGCCTTCTGTCTTCTTTCCGTTGGAACCGGCGGTTTTGACTGTTCGAACCGGCCACATCATTTTTTTTATAATTCCAGTTAACCGGCGGTTACGGTTTGCACAAAGTCAGGCCCGGAAGCCCTTGAGCTCACGGTTTCGGTTACGGTTCCGGCCCGTTGACTGTCGGGCCGGTTAAAAAACCGTTGACCGGCGGGCTGGTTCCGGTTAGGCCTGTCGGGCCCTCCAGTTTGGGCAGGTGTAAGCGTAACCTTAACCTAACATTTCTGGGTATAGAAGGGGTTTGGTTTTGGGGTTCCAACTATGAACGAGTTCTAACAATGAAGAACTTTGAGTTTTGATGAACTCGTTTGAAATCTAGGCTTTGGATATACAAAGAATTCTGCTTAGGGATCAGACGAAAAACTGGGCAGTTTCTGAATTAGAAACACTTTAAGATAAATTGTTCTTCAAAAGAGTAAGAACTGCTCGAGAGCTTTTTGAATGCTTGAGAATTTTCAGAAGATAAAAGCTTGTAGAGCATTTTTCGTATTTGATCCTGAGGTTGAAGACTGGTATTTATAGGTAGAGATTCAAAACTAGCCGTTTGAATCTCACATATTCTCTGATCTGCTCAATCTGTCGTTGGGCGTATCTTCACCTGTCTTCATCAGTGTCAGATCCTAGGTTCTATACTCTAGGATGTTGATTTGACAATCCCTCATTGGTCGAGGTAGATTGACTTCTTCTGACACCGAGATTTTTGACTTCAAGCTGGTTTTTGAATTTGGAGCTGGATCTGCAACTTTGACTTGAACTGATGTCTTCAGAGTTGACATTATTTTGGTATGTACAGCTAGATTGGTTCAGCTGTGTTTTCTTGTCTTTGACTCAGCTCGGTCATTCTTCACCTTGATTCTGCTCAGTCTTGAACTCTGCTCAGCTGGAAACCTCCCCAGTTGATATTTGACTCCGGCTGGTAACACAGCTGGATCTTCTGCTGTCTTCAGCTTCCTTACCTGTAAATTTTAGAAAATCTAAAGCTCAAACAGGCGAGCTGGAAAACACTACTTAGGTTGATGCAATCATCTACTCGGTTGGAGTCAGTTGGGTTTTGGTATCAAATCAAAACTTAGAATTTTCCCAACAGTAGTGTACCGCTGCGTTGTGCTGGGGAACACTTTATATAATTATTTTTATAAAAATAATATAATCATAAAAACTATATACAAAAAGTAAATTTGCAATAAATAATACTCCTTCCGGTCTACTGAACTAGGGATGATAATGGGTCGGGTTTTTACGGTTATCCGGCTCTACCAAACCTTAATGGGACGAGTTTGGAAATTATTAAATGACTTTGGGACGGATTTGGATAGAAACATTCAAACCCGTGAAGGATTTGAGCCGGGTGTGGAAAATTACCTACGGGTACCCACTACTCAAACTCATTCATATAAATGTAAGATAACAAAATATTATATATATAATTTATAATATAATTATAGGTATTAGTATAAATATTAATAATTTTAGGGTTTTATATTATTCTTTTTAACCAACATACAAAAAAAAAATTAATAATTAAATATTTTTTATATATAATTTATAGGGGTTATTGCCTGTAAATACATAACCTTTTTTCAAATTCTGATATTGCACATGACCTTTTTATTCTGACTCAAAATACATCAACTTTAGTTTTTTTCTAATTTTGTGCCGGTCACCGGTTTTCCCCAAATCGAATCCTACGTGGACGCCGGATTTGACACGCTGGACGCCGGAAACTGTAAAACGATGTCGTTTTGTATAAAAATAAAATATAAAAAAATAAAAATAGCCACATCATTTGCCAACTCATTTTTTTAATTAAAAAATAAAACAAAAAACAAAAATATCTCTCTATCCTCCCCACCTCTCTCGTTTGTTCTCCCATCCCTCTTCTCTCTCCCACCCCTCATCTCCGACCGTCACCACCACCACCACCAACCTTCTGGTTCGGCGGCAACGACGCGGCGGCGGTTGGACTCCCTCTTCTATTTCTCAATGCAGTTGGACTCCCCCACTTCATTGTTTCAAACAAGAATTCAATCTCTACTTCTCAGATCATGAGGTAATTCCAATCAATCATTACTTCTGTAAATACCAAATTTATTGTTTGATTTTCCTCTCTCTCTCTCTCTCTCAAGTTTTGACGCGGTTGTTTTACTATTTGGGATTGGGGGCAGTCGGCGGAGGTTCTATGGGCGCAGCGGTCGGACAAGGTGTACCTGATTGTATCTCTGCCGGACGCCAGGGACATTTCCGTCAAATGCGAAGCCGACGGTGTCTTCACTTTCTCCGCCGTCGGGGTTAATGGCGAGCCCTTCAACTTCTCTCTCCAACTCTATGGCAACATTGCCCCTCAATTTGCCATTAATATATCGAGTCGAGTGCGTGTAAAGTTATTATGTCTAATCGATGTTTTTAGTTTGTCCACTGCTTAATTATATAGTATAGAGGTTGTAGAGTTGAACATTCAGAAGGCTATCGTCGCCGTCGCCGCCGTGAGAGGGAGAGAATAATCGAGACACGCCGCCGCCGTCGCGTCGTTGCCGCCGAACCAGAAGGTTGGTGGGGGTGGTGGTGACGGTGAGATGAGGGGTGGGAGAGAGAAGAGGGGAGGGAGAACAGACGAGAGGGGTGGGGGAGGTGATAGACCAAGAGAGAGAGAAGACGCCGCCGCCGAATCAGAAGGTTGGTGGTGGTGGTGGTGACGGTCGGAGATGAGGGGTGGGAGAGAGAAGAGGGGTGGGAAAACAAACGAGAGGGGTGGGGAGGATAGAGAGATAATTTTGTTTTTTATTTTTATTTTTTTAATTAAAAAAAATGAGTTGGCAAATGATGTGGCTATTTTTATTTTTTTATATTTTATTTTTATACAAAACGACGTTGTTTTACAGTTTCCGGCGTCCAGCGTGTCAAATCCGGCGTCCACGTAGGATTCGATTTGGGGAAAACTGGTGACCGGCACAAAATTAGAAAAAAACTAAAGTTGATGTATTCTGAGGCAGAATAAAAAGGTCATTTGCAATATCAGAATTTGAAAAAAGGTTATGTATTTACAAGCAATAACCTCTGATTTATATTAGTATAAATATTAATAAAGAATTTTATATTATTCTTGTAACCCACATATAATCTAATATAATGAATTTTTCTATTTATACTTCTGTTAAAATTATGTTTATAATATTTTGTTATTTCTACTATTTAATATTGATGTTCATGTTCTAGTACATTCGGATTTTTAACGGATTTTTAGCGAGATTACCCAATGGGTTTGGATCGGGTACGGATTTTAAAATAATTTTTTAATCGGGTTTGGGACGGGTATGGAATGAGAAAATTTTAATGAGTTTGGGTTTGAAAAATATTTAATGGGTGGACACCCGACCCATTGTCATTCCTACCACTGAACTTGTATTCCTTTCCTTTTTGGGTTGTTCCATTGAACTAATCTTGTTCCAAATAAGGAAATAATTAACTCTTCAAAAATGGTCGCACCTACCCACTTTCTATCTTTTTACCCTTCTTCTTAATATCCATGTCGAACAGTAACATGATATGTTCAGTAGGACAGAGGGATCGAGTAACATAAACTTAAAATTTCAAATATAATCTTGAAACATTTGGAGCATTCTTCACCTAAAAATCAATAGCGTATCCACCTTGGAGAGAAAGCTGCACCCCCTCCCCAAAAAAAAAATACTAGTATTAATAATAAAAAAATATCTTTATATTTAATTATTTGTACCCCAATTCAAAACATAAGCCCAACCTATTAAGCCCAACACCCAATTCAAAACATGTTTTATCACAAAATATTTAAGCCCAACACTAAAGAGCTCATTACAATAAAATGATAAAAAAAAACAAATAAAACATTAGAGATTAAAGTAAGTAAGATTTCGACTTAAAAGATTAGACAAAAACAATTTTTATCTTGTCAGTTGCCTCCTTTTTCCCCTTCTTCGTTTCTTTACTTATTCTCTTCGGACCTTAGCCGACGGTCAGGTCAGTCCTCCTCCGATTATCGCCGCACTACTGCACTCCAACTTTTGTAATTTTCTTTCCTATTTTGAAGTGTATGACTTTAAAATTGAACAATATTTTGGGATGTACTACTTTTAATATTAAATATTTTTTTGTTTATGATTTATGTAGATTATTTTTCGCACTCCAAATTCAAAATCTTGGATACGCCACTGCTAATAATGCCTGAAATTTAATACCACCTTATTGTACTGCTTTTAATATTAAATATTTTTTTGTTCATGATTATTAATATTAAATATTTTTATTCATGATTATGTAAATTATTTTTCGCACCCCATATTCAAAATTTTGGATACGCCACTGCAAGTAATGCCCGAAATTTATTATCCCCTGATCGGATTTTTTATTATATTAAAGAAAACCAGATATTAAGATGATAAAATAATATTATTTCTCTTTACTACTTATTATCAATCAAATTAAACGCAATATGAGAAATCAACCATCAATAAGGATAAAATCTAATTGTAAAATGACAAATATTTCACAAGTGATGAATACAATATTTTCAATCCAAAATTCTAGACAAACTCCATAACCAAGCCTTGAGCAAAACTCAAAGATTGAGAAAGCTACAATGTATCAGGAAATCGAATCATAATAAATCCATACGATCTAATTCAAATACAGATCCAATGGCATCTATTATATTCTGCATCACAACCATGCAAAAAGAAGATACACAACAACTTTTCCAATATTCAGAATCATACCATTAATTTTTAGAGTTGGCAAAAAAAGCCCGGCCCGGTTTTAAACGGCTTGGGCTTTAAAATTATAGGCCCGATTTGATTTCGGGCCGGACCGGTCCAAAAAGAACGAAAGCTCGATGGGTTCAAGCTAGCCCGAAAATTTTACGCTATAAATCATATTTCGAACGGGCTTGGACTCCACATTTTCAGACCTGATGAATTTGCGGGCCGGCCCGGCCTGGACTTTAGCCACCTCTATTATACCTCAGCAATCTCAACAACTCCAACTTGCTCAAATAGCTGAGTCATTCATTCTCTCATGCAAACCCTCAAAAAAGGGACTCTTTCCTTTCCACCATAAAATTGTTTGTAAAAAACATTAAAACAACATGATCGCACGATCTCTCAAAAAGACGAGAGAGAAAAACTGACGCACAGATGCTTACCACGTTGAAAAAATTTAAAACATTAAATTAAAGGAGTTATTGCATGTAAATACATAACATTTTTTCAAATTCTGGTATTGTACTTGACTTTTTTTTTCTGCCTCAGTATACATTAACTTTCGTTTTTTTCTAATTTTGAGCCAATCATGGGCTTCCCCCAAATCGAATCCTATGTGGACGTCGGAATCGCCAGAGTGGACGTCGGAATCGCCATATTGGATGCCAGATGACACATCATATTGCCAACTCAATATTTTTTAATAAAGAAAATAAAAACTAAAGAAATTAAAATAAAAAACTCACCCTCTTTCTCTCTCGTCTGCAGCAGCTCATTTCATGTCCCTCATCTTTCCCGACGACCTCCAATTGCCTCCGGCAACACCTCAGCCGTGAAACCAGCGCCGCTCACTCTCAACCCCACACATTCTCAAAAGTAGCTTCTCTCTCAGAAACACAACCACTTCTCCCTCTTCTAAAATCATGTCAATCCCTCACTCTATCTGCTTCTCCGGTCTCCGCCACCACTGCACCGACGCGCTGTCCCGACGTCGCGGCTCGCTCACAATCTCAACTCTCTCTCTCTACTCGAACCCGAAAGCCCTTAATCTCCAGAAATCCGGCAAATCTCGCCGCCTTCGTCGAAACTCTTTAATTCCTAACTCCTCCCTCTCTGATTTTCCAGCAAAGATATCCCTGTCGTTGCCTTTTGTCGCCCTCTCCAAATTACGAACCCAAAACAACCTCAACAAAACTCGAATCTCAGTTTGTAAAATAGGGATTTATCTGGACTTATCTATTTAAATTCTATTTTAGTGTTGTAATCTGTAAGATGGATTTGCTGTGACAATTGTTGGTTTGCTAGGTCCATGGTGTACTGGTTTTGCAGCATCGATTGGGTTAGAGCTTGATTTGTGCTGTAGTTTAGCGGTTGGAGAAGATGGGTGGGAGAGGGAACAAGGGTGGGAGATGGTGTAAACAGCAGTACAGTGGTACATCAGAGAAGACGGCGGCGAAGATGTGAGGAAGAAGAAGGGTAGGAGAAGAGAATAGCGAACAGACGAGAGAGAATGCAGGGTGAGTTTTTTATTTTATGTTCTTTATTTTTTATTTTCTTTATTAAAAAATATTGAGTTGGCAGTATGATGTGTCTTCTGGCGTCCACGTTGGCGATTCCGACTTCCACGTTGGCGATTCTGACGTCCACGTAGGATTCGATTTGGAGGAAACCGATGACCGGCGTAAAATTAGAAAAAAACGAAAGTTAATGTATACTGAGGCAGAAAAAAAAAGTCATGTGCAATACCAGAATTTGAAAAAAAGTTATGTATTTACAGGCAATAACCCCTAAATTAAACTATATTAATAGCAAGTATTAGCAACACACCTTGAAATTCACTTTATTTACAAAATTGCCTTTGAATTCAATTCGAAATTGATTTTTATTTATGTAGAAGATATATAGATATAGATGTTATGAATTTTTTACTTTATAAGTTATAAAATATTTTTATATTTATTATTATTATTACTTATTTGCTTATTTATTACTCCCTCCGTCCCATTATTCTTGTCTTGTATTCTTTTTTGGGCTGTCCCGTTATTCTTGTCCTGTTTCATAAAAGAAAATATGCTTCTCTCACAAAAAGTTATGGGCTCCACCACTTTCTATCTTTTTACCCTTTAAACATCCTTCTCCTTAATACCCGTACCCAAAAGAAATGAGACAAGAATAATGGGACGGAGGGAGTAAATGTTTCGACCGTAATTTAACCACTTGAATTGATAGGAGTCTCGTCGGTTCAACGGCTCTCGTCCGATTTTTAAAACATTGATAAATGCATACATAACGAAGAAGCGAAGTTCGAAGCATTCGAGTATTAGCGAGGGATTCGGAAACCATAAGTGCGGATTGTAACGGCCGTACCGCAGTTTGCTTTCGATCTGCTGTCTACTTCTCTCTCTACTTTCTGTCTCTCTCTCCCCTTTCTCTACCATTTTCCGCATTCTTTCTCCCTGAGGGGATAGAGATAAAGAAAACATAAACAAACGGATTGATTCTAGAGAGAGAGGAAGATCCCATCATCATATTCTTCAAGGGTCATCTTTATTTTATTTCCAAGAAATATTAGATACAAAGAGAGAGAGAGAGAGAGGAGCGGCCGAATCATCATCAAGATTTCTGAGGGTTGAGGCCTGAAAATTGGCTTCTTATCTGACAAGCCGTTCAGGAACTTGATATTGATTCTGCATGCTGTTTCAAATTCGTGGCATTTCTCCAGCAAAAATAAAGTGTTGGTTTTTGGATCCTTTTCTTGCTGGGATATGATGTTTTCGATTAATTGTGCTGTTAATTTGTTTCGTGTATGTTTCGAGTTTAGATTACTGTATTTGATGATGAACAGCGTGTTTCTTCTCTGCAGGGACTGATTGCATTGGATTTAGAGTTGTTAAAGCTGTGTGCTCTAATTGGAGTTTCTTCGTTTTTCTCTCTATTTCTAGGAAATATTTCTAGGAAATGGTGGGAGTATCAGATAATGTTCGAGGATTGCTTCTAGCAATCTCTTCGAGTATTTTTATTGGCTCGAGTTTCATCATCAAGAAAAAAGGCCTAAAGAAGGCAGGGGCATCTGGAACTAGAGCAGGTTTCTTTTTAATCCTTTAATGTAGCTTTCCTTCGACTGGTTTTTGCAGATAGTAATCTGATATAATTAATAACAGTAAAAGTATAAGATAGTATAAAGTGGTTTTTGAGGCACATAGTAGAGTAAGTGAAGTGATATTTGCCTAATTTTTGGTATAGTTGAGTAGGATAAACCGAACGTTTGGTTTTCAGAACAAGTTGTTATGTGTGGATTTTTTGGTAATGAATTGAAATGTATGGCTGCGAAGATTTTCTGGCAAACCCTCGGGCGTGCCAACTTGTATATGTACGGTGCATACTATTGAGAGAGGACGCCCTAATAGTGGGGGATGGCTAATGTGTATCGGGGTATAAGGCAATGTATGGCTAATGTAGTTATAGGATTTGAGTTCGAAAAATGTGGTGTGGAATTTCTTGCGGTACCTGCACGTTTTGGGATGGTAGAATTTGTATGGCTAATGTAGTTATAGGATTTGTGTTCGAAAATTGTGGTGTGGAATTTCTTGCTATACTTGCACTTTTTGGGATGGTAGAATTACTTGCTATTATTTGTTTATTAAGTGTACTACTTTCTCAGGTGATGGAGGCTACTCGTATCTGATGGAACCTATGTGGTGGGCGGGGATGATTGCAAGTAAATAATACTCTTACCCGCATAACTTGTGATTCTCTCGTGCTCCATTTCTTTCGATACTTTATGGTGGATGAGACATGGTTAAATAGAAGTTGGAGACATTTAATTGGTTTCTTGATGTGAATGATTGCATGGTACTGTGTTTGTTGCTGAAGATGAAATGGCGTATCATTGCAGAATATAAATGAAGATATCTTCTTTTAACTCCATGCCTGTAAAATGAAGATATATTCGCGGTTATATAGCATAAGATTAGAATGAAATTCCTCAAGAACTGATAACAGATGATGACCTTCTCTATTAGGTCTTGAGACTCTTGACGCAGAAATAAGCTATTTCCCTACATGAATTGAGATTGTTAATTACATACATTTATGACTAAAACGAAATGTAGGAGAAGATAGAAGGTACCATTGATTGGAGAAATCAGATAGTGTCTCGTGACCAGCAGAACACGTTTTCCCTCTTCATACCTTAAGAATCTTATTTCTTGTAAACTTATCTCTATTTTCATTTTGGATGTCATGTTATGACTTACATAAATCATTCTTGCTTTTTGGCGTTTCATTGAGCTTATCAGTGGAGACTAGATTATCTTAATTTGGCCTACAATTATACGTGATTATGCAGTGTTCGCAGGGGAGGCTTTAAATTTTGCTGCATATGCATATGCTCCAGCTATTCTTGTAACTCCATTGGGAGCTTTGAGTATCATTTTCAGGTATCGTCTTATAGTGCTTGGAAAGGTTAGTCTTACAGAAGCCCGTTTGTTCAGATTTTGACTACAAAAAATTTCTTATGCAGTTCAGTGTTAGCTCATTTTATATTGAAGGAAACACTGCATATGTTCGGCATTGTTGGTTGCATTCTCTGCTTGGTGGGTTCTGTTACCATTGTTTTACATGCTCCCTTTGAGAGGGACATTGAATCGGTCAAGCAAGTATGGCAACTCGCGACTGAGCCAGGTAACTCTGCCTAAAATATTACAATCTTGAAACATTAAAACTGAATTATGATAAATGCTCGGGAACTAATGCTGATCCTTTTTATGACCTTTGGTTAGTCCAGATGCATAAAATTTCTCTTAGGACTATGATGTTAAGATTCATGTATATTATTCTGTATGTATTTGAGGTGCATTACTTGTCACCTAAATGCTGTTTTTATTTACTTCTAACCTTTAAATGTTTGGGATCAACAGGTTTTATCGCCTACACTCTTACAGTTGTGGCTCTAGTTGCCATTTTAATTTTTGTGTACGTGCCACGCTATGGACAAACTCATATGGTCGTATACATTGGAATCTGTTCTTTCATGGGTTCTTTAACGGTCAGTTCCTTCCTCTGATATTTTTATTGAAAATAGTACCGTGTCAGCCAGAAAGAAACATTCCTTCTCCTCCTCCTCGGTATGAAAGTTATACCCCGTTTCCTAATCTTATGCAGGTTATGGCTGTGAAAGCGGTTGCAATTGCTTTAAAGCTTTCGTTTTTAGGGTCGAATCAGTTCAAATACTTCCAGACTTGGTTTTTCACTATTCTTGTAATCGCTTTCTGTGTCATGCAGCTGATATATTTGAACAAGGTATTTCTTCTTTCATTGAGTGAAATGTAAAATTGCCCTTCTCTTGTAAATAGTTCATACTGTGGAAAGTTTGAAATTGAAAAAAAGGGACACTGGTTTTGGAGATTTGTTGCATTAACACAATTTGAGAAGAGTGCTTCTGCTGCTCTGCTTATTCATCATTGAGATTGAAATCATATATGCATTTTCAGCATAGAGAGTTAATCAAATGAAATACAACTGCAGTTGTTATTTGCCAAAGCTATATACATTCATGCTTTAGAAGTTTGGTATGAACGAAGATCTACTTTCCTTCGTCCTACTTGAACCATAGTCTTTTCTGTGATGAGTTTTGTTTCATCCTAAGTTGGTCTCGTTCTGTAATTTAAATTAAAACTTAGAAGATGTGATCCCAATTCTTGGAAAATGGGGGTTGCAAATATTTACTTAGTTCAAATAGCTGAGCCTTTACTTTTGACTTAACCATATAGTAGGTCTCTCTCTAACATCCACCTTTTTCAGGCACTCGACACCTTTAACACGACCGTGGTTTCTCCTGTGTATTATGTAATGTTCACCACCCTCACGATCGTAGCCAGTATGATAATGTTCAAGGTAATCCTTAATCCTAATTTTGGTATCTTGAATAGTATGCGTTCTTTTGCATGCTATCAGACTCTCATCATCCGTGTCACTAAAAATTTATTACACATAATTAGTATTACAATTACTTCACTCAACACTAATGCATGAAGTTCATATGATTCGAGTTGATGAAGGTTTATGATGTATGTTCTTGGCTAATTTCGTATCATAGCCAACTTTAGTCAACCTTTCGCGTTGTTGAACTTCAGGAGTGGGATTCTCAAAGTGCATCACAGATTGTTACTGAACTATGTGGTTTTGTCACCATTGTAAGTGGAACTTTTCTCCTTCACAAAACAAAGGATATGGGAACTCTCCCGACTATGACATCCCCGGCATACCACCGGTCTCCAGAATCGAGCCATAGGCAGCCGGAGCCTTGAGAGCACACAGAGTAAGACTATACAATGTACATTGCATCAGATTGAAAAAAAAAGGCTGAAGTTGTGTGATAAGAGGAGTATAGTTTCCCGATCACGCTCTGCAGCATCTCCAACTCTAGGTTCTTCTTGTTTCTTGTGAAACTTATAGATTTTAGATTTTCAAAGATTTATGTGTAGACTGTAGGGTTTTCTTCTTAGAAATAGATTTTGATTTGCTGGGAAGATGAGCCTGCTCTCTCTCTCTCTCTATTACGATTGGTACGGACTGGGTCGACCGACTAGATTGTTTCTTCTACATTTCTTTCATCTTTCTGCAATACCAATTGACAGTATTTCATAATTAGATTTTTAGTGCAGACTAAACGTATTAGATCATTATCGTTATTTGTGGGTGTGTTCTGAGTAGATTATGTTCGTGTGTGACAGTATTATACAAATCTTGCTCGAGTTTAAAGATGGTGGAAATTATGCTGAAACCCTTTGTATGATGAAATTATATTTTCAGAAAGGGTTTATTGTTGGAAAATAACATCTACTTTCGCAGAATTCTGATTTTGATCTTGAGATTTGAAATCTGAATTCAAATATTACATGATCTTTCTATTTTTCTGATTTTTCCCACAAGAACAATTTGGAAAAAAATCGAAGATAACATATCAAATTAAAATTGATGTGGAAGTCAAAACGATAGTCTATTTGTTTTAATAATAATAATAATAATAATAATAATAATAATAATAATAATAATTTATACATATTATAAAAGTGTCTTGTTTACAAAATTTGATTTGCCTTTTATATTTCTATTATATATTTAATTTAAGGGCAATAGTGTAATATTATATATTATATGTATTACTAAATATTACTCTCTCCGTCCCAATAGCAAGGTTTCACTTCTTTAATTGATGAGAGTATTAATTAATAAAAGTGGGACCTTGCTATTGGGACGGAGAGAGTATTAGATTATACTTTTTTTTTTTCAATTATTACTAGATTATACTAATACTCCTTACTTATTTTACTTTTTAAGGATAGTTTAATGATTTAATATTATTAAGTTTTATATATTTGATATAAGATGAGAATCCTCTTATATTTAAATTTCTCCAAAATTGTAGTATAATTTATCTATTTTTTATATATCGATATTTCTTATTTAAATCTTTTGTAATATGATTATTCTAAATCTACAAGATTTTACGTGCGTTACACGTACCATTCTACTAGTAATGTAAAACCACCTCACCTCCCCATTCTAGACCTGCCCACGGGCCCTGAACCGGCGGTTCCGGGCCCGAGCCCGCCGGTTACGGTTTCACCGGAGAGTGAACCGTAACCGGCCCGTGTACACTGTACACGGTTACGGGCCGGGCTTTTTAACCGGCGGTTCCGGGTCCGGTTAAAACCCGCCGGTTCCGGTTAAAAACCGGCCCGGTTTTTAATTTTTTTTTCTTATATATATATATATATATATAAAACATTGAAAATTAAGAAAATGAAACATAAATGAAAATGAACTAGTTTTTCATTAGTACTTGAAAATTAAAATAAACATGACTAAATAGAAATTATAAGTACTTGAAAATTAAATTAAACATTACAAAATACATATTTCAATTTTCAACTACAAAATAGAGATTGCATTAGTAACATTACATACTCAATTTCCCATAGCTTCGATCGGATGCGCTTTTTGAATGTGACGAACAAGGGAAGCATAGCCATCATTTTGAGTCCACTTGAAAACTTTGTTGCAATAATTGCAATGAACTTCATAGGTTGGATTAGAATAGTCGGGCAATGGAGCACTACGGGTGTAGTGCTTGTTGAAAATATCAACCTTAATACTAGATCTAGGAGGCATTGTTGTTTGTATTTTGTAGAATTGAAGTTGAAACTTGAGTCTTGAGAGAGAAAATTAAAAAAGAAGAAAAAATGAAGAAGATAGATAAGGTGAAGAGATGAGGAAGATTGAATGATAGATCATTAAGGTGAAGACGGCTGAGGGAGTGAGAGTGAGTGAGAAAAGGGTTGGGCTTGGGGGGGGGTATTTATAGATAGAATTTAGGGTTTTGGAAAAATAATAATAATAATTAAAAACCGCCGGTTTCTGCCGAACCGCCGGTTCAGGGCCGAAAACCGGCGGTTAATTACAGATTGTTTTTGTATTTTTGGAGCACTTTTTTCAACTTTTGTAATTTTTTTTTTTTGTAATTAATTGTTGTATATATATATCTTAAGACAATATAAGCAAAAAAATTTAAATTTTACTTAGTAGTCATTGAATAAAAATATTAAATCATTTCTCATTAATATTATTGAAATTACAACACTTGAAAAGTTGAAATGAAAAAAAAGGGAAAAAAAGGACTTGAGCTCAATTTTAATATTAAAATTGAGTTGCCTACGTATCCTCATAGAGGAATCAAAGTCCACGTAGTTCGATTACATTACATTACTCCCTACTCCCTAGTAGTTCTCGTCCACCGATCGATCACTCCCGGTGAACTCTTCGTTTGGGCTCTCGTCGCGATCATCCCAATCGAGCTCTTGAGCTCTAAGGTTGGCCCTCGACCAATCATCAAGCAACATTGTGGCTTCAATGTTTCTTGGTTTCATCGTTGATCTTCTTTGGTCCAACATGAGTCCGTCAATCTAAAAGCTTGTTCGACCGAGACGGTGGATGTGGGGACGGCAAACAACTCTTTCGCCATGATAGAGAGTACGGGATACTCCGTTCTCTTTGACCACCACTTCATCACGTCGATTTGTGGAGCACTATCTTCAACACCAAAAACAAAACGACAACCCAAATACATATCTAATTCACTATTACCTTGGCCCCTAGGGAGTTCATAAGATCTATCTTGGTACATGCTACTTAATTGTTGAACTAAGGGATCTAAGGAGTTTAAATCAAGTGGTATAAATGAAGAGGTAGAAGTAGAAGAAATAGGTGCATTCATGTCAAGATCAATACCATGAGTCATCCTATATTCGGCAAAAAGAGATCTTAAAGTTCTTTCTAAATCATCTTTTATTTGAGTAATATTAGGAATATCAAAGAAAATTATTTCTCCATCAATTCGTACATTTAAAAAGTCCATTTGCTTAAAAGCATTATAATAAATATCTAACATTTGACAAACACCATCATATTTCCATTTAGGATCTAAGCACTTAGCTACTAGAAAAATATCCGGAATATTTCTAAAATATTTTAGCCATTTTTAAACCATAAAATAAATCACACCTTGCAAATTGGGTTTACTAAAACAATTTTTAAAGCTAAGTGCAATATACATGCAATGTTCCAACACACGAACGGAAGTACAATAATAAACACCCGATAATTGAACAGTGGCATTATTAAAAACCTTTAACAATTGATATAAATCCATGCATTGGTCCCAATAAGAAGGTAATAAAGTCAATTGAACCGTCGCAAATTCTTTTCTAAAAAATTCGCATAAATAATCTTTATACTCTAAAGTAGAATTAAGCATTTCATAAGTGGAATTCCAACGATGTGATACATCTCTAACAAAACTCCTATGTTGAATATTCTTATGACGACAATATTTTTGCCATTTTTTACCTAAAGTTATATTTGTATGCAAAAGGGCAACGGCTTTTCTAATTGGCATAACCGATTCATTAAAAATTTCAAGTCCATCTTGAACACATAAATTCAAAATATGACAAATGCATCTATTATGAAAATATTTTCCTTGGAAAGATGGATTACATGCTTCAATGAGTTCGGGAATACTAGCGGTGTTGGCGGATGCATTGTCAAAACCAACTGAAAATACTTTATTAATCAATTGGTATTCATTTAAAACGGTTATAATTATTAAAGCAATATTAGTGGCCGTGTGTGGATCATCGAACTCCCTAAATGCAATTAAACGTTTTTGTAGTATCCATTTATCATCAATCCAATGACATGTTATTCCCATGTAATTATTTTGATGAAAACAATCCGTCCAAATATCGGCACAAATAGAAACTTTATGGTCTAAGTTTATCAAATATTTCATTAATTCCATTTTTTTTTATCAAAAGCTTGTCTTCTAATTCGTCTAAGCATATTACTTCTACTAATTTTTTTAGCGGCGGGACAATATGCATCTTTTATACTTTCTTGATAGGTTATTTTATCGGCAAATGTAAAAGGTTGTTTTTCCATAGCACAATATCTAGCCATAACATCTTCGGCATGTGGATGATCATATTTAAATAAAGGGTGAGAAGACGTACCCGTCGTCGAGAAAGCGGTGCCACGAATTTGAGTTTGTGTTGATGCAATCCCGTATTCTCCCGGATGACACGTCTCCATGTGTCGCCTTAGTGTGCCATAGCCTCCTCCATGCGTCCATTTGTAGACGTTATTGCAATAGTTGCAATAGGCGTTGTATTTTGGAGGATCTCCGGGCTTGTCGCTAGGTGCCGGGGCTCTAGGCATTTTTTTAAAATGCTTAGTAAAGATATCCGACACAAGAGGTCGACCCGTCGGTTTGTTTGGCGGCGCTTCGACTTCTTCTTCTTCTTCGTTGGATTGTTCTTGAGATTGCCGAAGCATCTCCTCCTCTTGACGATGAACTTGCTCGGCAAACTCTTGATCCTCTTGTTGTTGAAGTTGTTCCGCATACGCCCTTGATATTTCTTCGGCGGCCATTGCTCGAGCTTGCCGAGCCGATCTTCCTCCTCTTTTGGATCGAGGAGGAGCATCGTCTTGATTTTCGGCAACGCCTTTGCCCTTATCGATACGAGAGGAGGTCGACATTATGGAATATTGTTATGGATGGATTGGTGAAGTGTGTGGTGAGAGAAGTTGAGAACTTGAGCACAAAATTAACACAAAAATGAAGAATTTGAGCAACAAATAATAGATTGAATGCTTGAAATTAAGTAGAGAGATATGAGAATTGGTGTGATTATTTGAGAGATTATAGTGTGGTATTTATAGGGTAAAATGGGGGGGAAGGGAGGAGGGAGAGGGCAGCAGCAACGGCTATTTTTCTAGCCGTTGAGCTGCTGCCATTGATGCAGCTGTTGTGCTGCTGTGCTTGCTGTCTTCTTCCCGTTGGAACCGGCGGTTCCGGTTCCGCCGGTTAACCGGCGGTTCCAACGGTTAACCGCCGGTTTTGACCGTTCGAACCGGCCACGTCACATATATTTTTTTTTTTAATAATTCCGGTTAACCGCCGGTTAAAACCGGCGGTCATGGTTTGAACAAAGGCCGGCCCGGAACCGGCCCTTGAGCTCACGGTTCCGGTTACGGTTCCGGCCCGTTGACTGCCGAGCCGGTTAAAAAACCGTTGACCGACGGGCCGGTTCCGGTTAGGCCCGCCGGGCCCTCCAGTTTGAGCAGGTCTACCCCATTCTCTCACTTCCCCCATCTCTCTTCGATTCTGACCGTCGAGAACTAATTTCATCCATGGTTCACGTCAAAATGCAAGAGATTGTAGAGGCATTCCTCGTTCAGACCGTTAACAATGCCGTCGTCAAGGTCTCGGCCTATTTCAAAGACTCGCAGCGGCAGGCACCAAGGAGGCCGGCGCCATCACCGAACTCAAGGTGATGAGGATAGAGACGAGGAAGGGACTTTTGAGGTGAAAGCCACCGCCGACGACACACATTTGGGCGGTGAAGACTTCGATAATTGGCTGTTCAACCATTTCGCGGCGGAGTTCAATCGTGATGGCAATGAGACTGCCCTTCAATACTTGACGAAACTTGATTGTGAGAAGCCTTTCAAGGCTAATCATGGCTGATTTATTTACTTTAACTAGTATTGCACCAGTGCGTTGCACGGTAGAATACATTATAAAAATATATAATATCTATTATTAATACGAAAATAAAGCTGCCCCATCCACGGTACTCCGTTCAGATATTTCTTTATTATGGTAATTTGTCTAATTTTAATTCATATATATTCAAATTTATTTTTATTAATTAAATTTTATTAATTTCATATTCTTAAAATATCACATGTCTATCTATTAATCACATCTCATATTTATCTTTCCCTCTATTTAATTAATTTCTTCTATTATGCATATTAAAATAATAATAATTTCGGAATGCATTCTTATAAATCATTATTTCATACATTCTTAATTCATATATAATAATCTATAAAAAATTTGTA
This sequence comes from Agastache rugosa, assembly GCA_031470985.1. NCBI lineage: Eukaryota > Viridiplantae > Streptophyta > Magnoliopsida > Lamiales > Lamiaceae > Agastache > Agastache rugosa. The sequence goes on from CM062604.1 coordinate 19,475,506, forward strand.
AATGAAAATCCCTATGAAGACTAAATAAATATATTTAATCAACATGTCTATATGGAATCCTTTTCATTTTTCATTCATGTTTTCCTAAAAACTTCTTCAAATATACTTAAAAAGAAGGATTTTTACTAATTTTAATTAATACTAACTTTGTTTAGATTTTTATCGAGTAATTTAGCATAAACCAACGAGACGGTTCAAATAACATAGAAAGAATGATTTTTACTAATTTTAATTAATATTACTTTGAAGATGTAAACATTTTTTTTCTGCATTTTGACAAATACTAGAAATATCGATTTAGCATGAACCAACGGGACAGATCAAATATACTTAAAAAGAATATTTTTTACAAATTTTAATTAATATTAACTTTGTTTAGATTTTTATCGAGTAATTTAGCATAAACCAACGAGACGGTTCAAATAACCTAGAAAGAAGGATTTTTACTAATTTAATTAATTTTACTTGGAGTGTTCATATTTTTATCGAGTATTACTCAACGGATTTGAGACGAGTATGTACATTAAAGTCATTATTTTAACCGAGATTAGGACGAACATGTAGAAAAATTCTAAACAAATTTAGATTTAAAAAAATATAATGAATGAGTATACTCGATCCATTATCATTCCTAATTATAAATTTAGATACGGGAAATAAAATTAATTTTCTAAGTTTGATTTATAATTAACACGAACAATATCACAACTTTTAAATAAGATATAAACTTATTTTTAAAATATATACATATAAATTAAAACATAAAAGTTATTTCCCGTCGAATTCCGCTAATACTAAAATAAAGCTGCCCCATCCACGGTGCTCCATTCAGATTTTCCTTTATTCTGGTAATTTGTCTAATTTTAATTCATATATATTCTAATTTTTATTTTTATTAACTAAAAATTATCAATTTCATATTCTTGAAATATCACATGTTTATCTATTAATCACATCTCATATTTATCTATCCCTATATTTAATTAATTCTATTATACATATTAAAATAATAACAATTTCGGAATGCATTATTATAAATCCTTATTTTATACATTCTTAATTCATATATAATAATCTATGTATATATATATTTAATATTATAAAAAAAATTTACGTTCCTATTATGTGGAAGTATATTCATTAAAGTTTTCTTTATTATATTATATACAATTATAAAATTATATTGTCAATTAGATTATGTATAAAATTGTAAGCGCTCGAAAAGTATTAGTCAATCAATTTAATTAATTATATATATATATTCATATATTCTAATTCGAATCTATCATTATGATTATTATTATATTCATTATATATGTATTTAATTAATATTTGTAATTTATTTATATTTCTATCCATGTTGTTATTGAATTCTAATAGACTTTTATGTGTACATAGAATCCTTTTCATTTTTTCATTCATGTTTTTCAAAAAACTTCGATTAGTGTTTTTTAGAAAATATATACATTGAATCAAATGTGGGATAGGTAGTTAAAGAAAAGAACAAACCTGAAATAACGAGACTGTTCAAATATACTTAAAAAGAAGGATTTTTACTAATTTTAATTAATATTAACTTTGTTTAGATTTTTATCGAGTAATTTAGCATAAACCAACGAGGCGGTTCAAATAACATAGAAAGAATGATTTTTACTAATTTTAACTAATATTACTTTGAAGATGTAAACATTTTTTTCCGCATTTTGGCAAAGATTAGAGATTCGATTTAAATGAACTAACGAGACTGTTCAAATATACTTAAAAAAAGGATTTTTACTAATTTTAATTAATATTAACTTTGTTTATATTTTTATCGAATAATTTAGCATAAACCAACTAGACGGTTCAAATAACATAGAAAGAATGATTTATACTAATTTTAATTAATTTTACTTGGAGTATTCATATTTTTATCGAGTATTACTCAACGGATTTGAGACGCGTATGTACAGTAAAGTCATTATTTTAACCGAAATTAGGACGAACATGTAGAAAAATTCTAAACAAATTTAGATTTAAAAAAAATACATAATGAATGAGTATACCCAATCCATTATCATTCATAATTATAAATTTAAATACATGAAATAATTAATTTCTTAAGTTTGATTAATAATTAACGCGAACAATATCACAACTATTAAATAAGATATAAAATTATTTTTAAAATATATACATATAAATTAAAATATAAAGTTATTTCCCGTCGAATTTCGACGGGCTACTTACTAGTATAAATTATCAAATCACAAGATAAGGTGCAAAATGTATTAATTATACAATTGACAATAAAGGAGAATAATAATAATGTTTATATATCAATACAAAAAAGATGACATTTTCAGGAATAATACAAATACAAAATAGTCATTTAACCCGTGTGCAAATTTGAAATAATAACAAATTAAAAAATGTAAATAAAAAATTATGAATGAATACAAATGCATCATTAACTTACACTTTCTTAAAAAGAAAATGCTAATTTAAATTATTTCAACCAAAAATAAAAATACATTCTAATAAAAAAAATTTGATGCACTTCCACAAATATAAGATAATTAAAAGCATTACATTAATAATATAAGAAATATATTTTTTAAGATTTAGCATAACATACCTTCTAAACATCTCTAAACCACAACTTTTGATAATTTTGAAGATGCAATTACGATTAAAACCAATTTAAAATGTCGTTAAAATTAAAAATAAATCATCATAAAAATTTTAACCCATTTTCTATAATACGTTATTTTTAATAAATCTTCATTAACAAAATACATAATTCAATAAATCTACCAACTAATACGAAAAGATGCATCAAATATTTTTATTAAATTATAATGCTAATTTATTGTATGATCATGTTAATGTATTTCCCTTCGAGTCACTTTTACATGTTATAGTAAAGGCTACAATTTTAATTCTCGTATGATGCCATTAATTCGTGTATGATGCACTTGTGGTTCGTGTATGGGTGTGGTGATCGGTAATATTTAAAGTTTTTTGTTTCAACCTTTTTGGTTCATGTATGATTCATTTTTATTCATGTGTGATGCATTTTTTGGTTCGTGTATGTGTATGGGGATGGATAGAAGAAAAAGTTTTAGTTTTCCAGCTTTTTTGTTCATGTATATATCTATTTTTTTCAGTTCACCACACCATTGGACGATGATGATTGTGAGGGAGAAGCATGTACAACGCCGTCGCATGTACCGATTGCGTCTGCTTCCACCATCATACCTGAAAACGAGTTACACCCGTAGCCAGAACCTTCATCGGGAGTGGAGGTATTTTCAATTCACTTCTATTGAAGTTTTGTTTCCAGTGATTTAAAGTTAATAAAGGTTTTTATACACAATCCATGTTTGTTTTAGGCTTGGAGATACAAGAGGCTGCTGTTCATGCAAGAATCAAAAAGTAAGTTCACTTTGAATTTGGGAGCCAAGGAGTTCATATTAAAGGACATCCGTGATAGGCTAACCGCTATTTCAGACGGCACGTACGAGAAATGGAAAAAGTCGTGTTTTCGCAATTTCACGGCATTACCAGACTTGATGTGGAAGTGTGCTAGTGCAATTCATTTTGTTCTATCATATGAGATACAGTTTGCTGACAAATATAAGGATCAGGACGAGCTGTGGTTTTGCATTAACGAGCAGAAGTTACGTTTTAGCCGCATTGAGTTTCAATTGGTAACCGGTTTATGTTTTGGCGGGTCGTCATTTAACCCATCAGACAGCCACAAATTTTCAGACAATTCCCTGTACAACAGGGTATTCCTGAAAAAGAGAATGTCGCAGGTAAAGCTACACGATAGATTTATGAATCTAGAGAAATCATTTAGTGATGACAGGAAGGATTATATCAAGGTAACGAAGATCCTTTTTGTCCATTATGTGTTGCTTGGCGGGGACACACGGAATTCCGTGATGGAATGGCTGTGGATTTTGGTTGAGGATAGGAAGACTTGGGAGAAGTTCCACTGGGGGAGCATAACATATCAAACGCTCATTAAAGAATTGAGTCTTGTGAAAACAATTCCAAATGGGAAGGAGAGAGTACTTACAATGTTCATGGGTATTCTACCGCCTTCATGGTCATTTTTTTTATCCATATTTCAATCATTAAAATTATTTGTTAGACTCATCAAAATTCTTATATTTTTAATTTTTTTTTTAGGTGTAAATATATCTTGCAATCCCCTTCTGTGCTGGCTTTAGCAAAGGTATATCTTCTCCGGACAAAATACCAAGAATGTCGCGTTTCAAATATGGTCGATCTAATCAGGTTGTTAAATATGTCGAAGGCTAGGTATTATACAGATATATGTTTTTTTTTAGATTAGTCATGCTTAAATATATCACGTGTGTATTCTATGTGTATGGTCTGAGGTTCATTTTATTCATCATGTATGAAGTTCTGCCTTTTTCAGTCATGCTTCAATGTTGGTGGTTTACAGTGTATATGGTCTGAGGTTCATGTATTCATCGTGTATGTGAATTGTAAGAGGTCATGTTTGAAGTTCTGCCCTTATGCATCTAAGGTGGTCTGTATATCTTTGGGCTCGACACATCTTGTATGTATAAACATGTCACGCGCCAATTTTTATGAACGAAGGATCAAGGAATGACTAAATTAAAAAAAAAAGAGCTGAACTTTAATATTATTTGGAGACGAGAATTCATAAGAAGAACGTCAAGTTCAACCGTAATATTTACTAACATTCAACTCAAAATTCTACAGGATCGAAGTTCTAGTTCGCATCCGAAAATAGAAAAGCTGACATAAATTACATATATCAAAAGCGATCAAGTCTATGATTCTCAAGATAGAAATTTTAGAAGTCGACATAGTCGACTAATCTTAAAAAGCTTAAACTAGCAGAAGCAATTCCAAATGTTAAGTCCTAGCCTCAGTTTCACCTGCCCACGCCTGCTCCGCAACCTGAAATCATTTGGAAACTTTTGGGCTGAGCACTAATGTACTCAGTGGGCATCGCATTTCAAAAAGCAATTTATGAAAACATAAACATAGCATATCCATAACTATAGTGACACTTAGACGGTTTTAAAACGAAAAAGCTTCTAAGTTCACAAAACATTTCTTCTAAATCAGCGCTGCTACTTGTAACGTTCTTGTGTTACTCTTATAAGCTGGTGAACCTCGAGCCGTAGCTCCAAGAGTTCTCTAGTTGAACCTCGAGCCGAAGCTCCAAGAGTTCGCTAAACTGTGTCAAGCACACAATGGTGATCGGCCATTGCAATACATGACTCTGGGGTGTACACAACACTCATATAACGTGTTAGGTTATCAGAGTGTCTCGACCGATAACATAAGAGCTTTAAACACACAGAGCGCACATAAAACATTTCATCATGGATAGCATTTTCATTTCTTAAATATCAGAGTTTAATAACTCAAACATAAACTTTGGATAGAGAAGTATAGCCCACCTGAATAACATAAATCTGAAGTAAAGGCTGTAGCAAACTTGTGTCAGAACGTGCACTACTATCCTCCTGAGTAGGCTGGTCCTACAAGACGAGTTCTAGTCTTAATATATCTCCAAACTAAACTCATTAATGATATTAGGATCACTCAACTTAAATTCATTGCCCCAACCTCTACAACTAAATCATTTTCTTTTAAAAAGATACATTTCGGCTTAAGGAACCGACAACCTCTTAGCTTGACCTTTAGTAAGCTTTATTTAAAAGTTGTACTCAAATACATAGATAACTAAGTACCTTATGAAACTCAAACCCATTTAGAGCTTCACTATTTTCATAGTAGCATACATACTTAACTCATGGTTATCAACACATAAGCTATATTTGCAAATTTTCAGCAACATATAAATTACACTTAAAATATGTATCTTATTAGTTGCAGCCTCTTTACAAAAGTATATGTATATTAACTTAAAACTTCCTGCATCTGCATTATTTCTTGTGAAACTAATGTCCATGAAAATGCAAAACACACAAATATATATATTTTCCAGAATCCTTCATTTCTTTTTCAGTTACAGAACAAAGGAACAGTACATGTATGTATATACATAAAAGAAGTTACATAATTCCTAGCATCCATTTTCCTCATATAGTAGTCTGCAGTCATATATTAGATATTTCATTTACATGCTTTCACCTTTATGTAATCAAGTTTAGCGAGCATACACAATATATATATATATATATATATATATATATATATATATATAAATCTTCTTCTTTTATTATCCAAAAACTTATTAGCCTCACTTTTAAATTCTCAACTCTTTATCATCTCTAACCTTACTCAGCAAAACACATGCGTATATCTTTTTTTTATACTAAGTACATATATATGCAATATCATATATATATATATATATACATGCATAATTCCTGCATAATTTTTTAGTAAAAGCTCTCTTTCACTTCTACACATTTATTCAAACAGTTGGCATGCATGTTTACAAGTCAATTTTCTCTTCTTTTTCTTTATCTCGTTGGCAACCTCATATTAGAGATACATACATATATACACACACTGATATAATCTCATAATACTTACAATTCTAATATTTGAATGTTCACACAAACCCCAAACAAGTTATCATCAAAACATCATAGAACATGTATAAATCACATGAGTAGGAAATTTTCTAAATGCCCAACTTAAACTAATTTTTACCAGATTCTACATCAGCCATATACCAAACTGTTTACAATCATCAAGAACACCCAAAACCTTATTCCCTCATAATTCCAAAGTAAACTCCCTATTTATTCAATCTTAATTCGATAAAAAATAAAAGAACTCAAAGGAAATTATTAAAGAGTACTGGTTCACCTCTTTCCTTCTTTAACTTCACAATATCCCCTGCCTCTCTTGATCGTAGCTTCTCTATCTCTCTTCTTTCTTATTTTCCATCGCCCTCTTCTCTTTTTTAGTCTCGATTTCTTTTTCTTTTTATTTTTATTTTGCGGGTGAAAGTTTTTCCCTCTTATTTCTTGCTGCTGAATTTGTATGTGATGAAAGAGAAGCTATGTTGGTTGTTTAGCTTAGTTTTACAGGCGGTGGGAAGTGAGTGACGAGGAATGTAGTGGTCATAAGGTAATAGAAGTTTCAAGTAGTAGTAATATAAAATATCCTATTGATACTCACAACCATACGTGTCCTCTTCTCTTTAAGCAACAGATGACAAGCTCTAAAATATACATTAATATTTCTAAGTAATTATATTACATTTCTCGTTTCTCCCCAATACACTAATATTTCTCTCTCCAGATTCCCATAACCAACATCTCCAGCAGCTTTACAACTAAGGAAATAGCAAAATACAAAGGAAATCCTATTAACTAATTGCGCATAGCTTGTCGCAATCTAATATACAAACCGAGAGAATAAATAAAATTTGGAGCTACGATAGCCAACAAAAACAGCCTGCAAAAATCATAAGAAGCATACAAAAACAGATTCTACTCGAATTAATCCGATAGAGCCGAAAAATCCGAATCCGGGCTCTGATACCAATTTGTTGGAACGGCTAGTGAAAGCCGATCCACTTTTGCCCACGGATCTAATTCGGATATCTAACTCGACATACATGAATCTTCCCTAGCATGCTCCTATTAATTAAAAGACAACCATACAAGGTTTCGATGTACCGTTCTCTTGGATTCGGAGCTCGTGGAACGATTCCACTAGTTGATCTTCTAGGATGTATCCCGTCTCGATCTCGGATGCCACGTGGTTAGAAATCTTCCAAGATCCTCAAGATGCTTCTCAAACCACACTACTTTCTCTCTCAAACCCTTGTTGGTGGCTAACAAAATGGAAGCTTAGATTAGGGTTTGATGAGAGAGCTTGTAGTTTTATAGGTCCATCCATGGGCCAAGGCCCATTATGACTTAGGGAGGTTGGGCTTGAAATTGTGAGACATTTGCACCATACTAGGGATCTACTAAAAAACTAGAGTTGGGCCTCATATATGCTATATTCTATTATTCAAGCCCAGAATAATTATAAGCATATAATCACTAATTCATTCCACTAAAGAATTAGTGATGCACTGCCGTTCTAGCACACTGATGAATCAGGGCTTCTAATTTTAAGTTCGATAATCCCCATATTTAAGATGTCGAACATTCATTAATTAATTAAAGCTACTGACAACTTAAATTAATTAATATTTCTAATTCCTTAAGTAGTACCACTCAATATTATTATTATACCGGATAACAAAATCCACCTGCAGGGTTTAGTATGATAAACTTAATGAGCTCCTTATGGGAATGTCATCAACCTGGGGTCCCCAGGACATGGTTCTCTAATACAGTTAATTAAGTATCGAACAAATGCTATTGTCACCCAAGATACGGGGCATATTGAGCTAACTCATAACTCTCACCCATGGTAAGTCAAAGTGACAGAAAGACACTTGAACACACATAGTAACTTATTAGGATTTAGATCTATCGAGTCACTGAGACCTTGGTCCTTCTCAAACAGTAAGAATAGAAGAACACATCTCACTGCGATCCTTTCAATACGTAGACGTACGTATTAGTATAAACAAATACTCCCTCCGTCCCGCCGAATATGGCTCATTTCTTTTCGGCACGGAGATTAAGAAAAAGGGAATTATGTGTAATAAAGTGTTAATAAAGTAACATTTTAGTTAATAAAGTGTTTTTTTGGTCAACAATGTACGGCTAAAGTGCTTTTTTAGCTTAAAGTAAGCTCTAATTCTTTCCCAAAAAGGAAACATGCCATATTCAGTGGGACGGCCAAAAATGGAAAACATGCCATATTCGGTGGGACGGAGGGAGTAGTCAAGACAAACTACTTTCTGTTTTATACTACAGCCTAAACCAATAACTTGTCCAAAGTTATCTTAGCTGTGAATATTGATTAATATCTCATGAGAAACTGATTAAATGATCTCTGTGATCTACAACTCACCATTTAATCTATAACACGAGATAATGGTACATGATGTATTATGCGATAAACAATCAAATCAGATATGGGAGAAATAGCGGAAATAGAAACCGTGTATACAAGCACAAAAGATTTGCTTTACAGTATACACCTTCATGTTTCACCAACACCTTCTTCGCCTCTGCATAAACTCTGAGCAACGTTCATCATAAGCGATGCCGAAATTAAGAAGCTGAAGAAGTTGGCGATGATCAAGATTCCGGCCTTAGGCCGCGTGTCGACTTTCGTGGTGGTGTGCGCTCACTCTGGAGCTACCTAGCCAAGTCGGCCGCTGCCGCCGGGGAAGAAGTAGACGACGACGAGGCCGAGTACTTATCTTCTCCGGTGGAATGCCGCGGGCGGCTTAATCCAACCCTGCCGGAGACTTACTTCAGCAACTGCTTGGTATTTCTGCGGGCGAATTCGACTCACGGAAGACTGAAAGGAGATGAGGGGTTTGTAGCCGTTGTGGAGGTATTAAAAGAAACTTGAAAGGAAGAAATATTTCATATCATCTTAATGAGAAAACAATTACAGAGATAGGATATTTATACTAAGTCAACAAATGTCTCAGCACGCAACAAAAGAAAACAAAAAACGTGATAAGAGAAAAAGGAAGAATAAACTGCGATTTAGTCTAACAGCATCAACTTCCAACATCACTTTCTTCTTCTCAGCATTTATCTTCAATTCTTGATACTCCCCCTCAAGATGGTAAGAAGATACTTCGAAAACCCATCTTGAAAAGAATATTCTTCATCAAAGGTGCAGTTAAAGGTTTTGTGAGGATATCAGCCAGCTGCAAAGTATTCTTGATATGGAGTGGTTTGATCAATCCCTGTAGATATCTATCTCTCACTGTATGGCAATCTATTTCAATATGCTTTGTTCTCTCATGAAAAACTGGATTAGAGCAGATGTGCACCGCTGCCTTGTTATCACAATAAAGAGGGATAGCTTTGGATTGTTGAACTCCAAAATCAACCAACAAATTTTTAACCCAAATACTTTCACAGCTTGCTTGAGCCATAGCCCTGTACTCAGCTTCTGCAGAGGACCTTGAAACCGTATCTTGCTTCTTAGATTTCCATGAAATGAGTGAAGATCCAAGAAAGAGAGAAATTCCAGTAACAGATCTTCAAGTATCAGGGCAAGAAGCCCAATCCGCATCAGAGAAAACACTGAGATCTAGAGTACTGTTACGAGCAAAGAAAAGACCATGTCCTAAGGTTCCTTTCAGATAACGAAGAATTCTTTCTGCTGCCATCATATGTGCAGTGCAAGGCTTGGATAAAAATGGACTCAAACTATGCACTGCAAAAGTTATATCTGGTCTTGTAATACATAAGTAAAGTAATCTGCCAATGAGTCGTCTATACTGAAAAGGATCTGACATAAGTTCACTCTCATCTTGCTTCAAATGTTTACCTGATTCCATTGGTGTAGAACAAGGTCTACAACCTATGAGACCTGCATCAGCAACTAAGTCCATTGCATATTTCCTTTGGCACAAGTATATACCAGTTTCATTTCTTGCTATCTCCAAGCCAAGAAAATATTTAGGTTTCCCGAGATCTTTGTACCTAAAATGCTTCCCCAAAAAAGACTTAAAAGCAGCAACCAATGATGTATCATTACTGGCTAGGAGAATATCATCAACATATACAACAAGCCCAAGAAACTTATCATTATCTCTCTTGAAGAAGAATGAGTGATCAGAGGCTGATTGCTGAAGACCAAAAGCAGACAAAACCTGTGAAAATTTAAGATACCATTGCCGTGAAGCCTGCTTTAAACCATATAATGATTTATTAAGCTTGCACACAGATCCAGCAGGATAAGGCTCCCCCTGATTGAGCAAACCAGGAGGAAGTTCCATGTAGATATCCTCATCTAACTCACCATAAAGGAAAGCATTGTTTATATCTAGGTGAGTTAAACTCCAACCTGAAACAGCAGAAAGAGCCAGCATAATCTTAACTGTCACAAGTTTGGCTACAGGAGAGAAAGTGTCTAAAAAATCCACACCAGCCTGTTGTGTGAATCCTTTTGCCACCAATCTGGCCTTATACTTATCAAGAGAGCCATCAGCAAATAATTTGATTCTATAGACCCATTTGCAGCCAATGGCAACCTTGCCAGGAGGAAGAAAAGTGACAAGCCAAGTATTATTTCTGATCAATGCCTCAAGTTCGTCTTGCATAGCCTTTCTCCATTCAGCATACATGGAGGCTTGATGATAGGATTTAGGCTCAGGAATGGAAGCAAGGGAACAAATAAATTTAAAATGGGCAATGGACAGTTTAGAGTAAGAGAGAAAATTATGGAGGGGGTAAGAGACAGTAGAAGAAATGGAATTACAGACAAAATCTGTAAGATGAGAAGGTGGTTTGATAGTGCGGCCAGATTTAGTAACAGGCAAGGAAGCCACTGAAGAAAGAGGAGCATCAGTAGTGGGAAGATCAGGTGCATCAGTAATGGAAGGAGCACGAATTGATTCTGAACCTGAACTCGCTGTCTGAGGAGAAGAAATAGGAACTAAAGATAAATCAGAAGGAGCTGAAGTGGTGAAAGAAGGAGGAAAGGTATACTTAGAAACAGAAAAGGGAGAAGGAGTAAGATGAGAAAAAGGAAATATTGTTTCATGAAAAATGACATCTCTGCTGATATGCACAACTTCAGTTTCTAGATTGAGAACTCGATACCCTTTATAACCAGTAGCATAACCCAAGAAAGCACATCTAGTAGCTCTAGCATCAAATTTTGATCTGTGTCTGCTCAAAGTAGAAACGAAACAGAGACAACCAAAGACTCTAAGATGATTATAAGAAGGGGGTTTTTGAAAGAGCATTTCAAAAGGAGTGAGATTGTTTGGAAGAACGGATGAAGGAATTCGATTGATCAGATAAGAAGCAGTAAGAATACAGTCTCCCCAATAAGGAACAGGTAAATGGGATTGAAATAAAAGACTTCTAGCTACATTCAAAAGATGTTGATGCTTCCTTTCGACCCTGGCATTTTGCTGAGGTGTTGACACACATGAATGTTGAACAAGAGTACCAAATTGTGAATATAATTCATCCAATTTGAACTCAGTTCCATTATCACAACGCACGACTTTAATAACTTTGGAGAATTGTGTTTTGACAATGTGGAAAAACTGAGTAAGAACAGACTTAACATCAGATTTGTGTTTAAGAAGAAAGGTCCAAACAAATCGAGAGAAATCATCCACTATGGTCAAAAAATAGGTAAAGCCTTGAACAGTAGGGGTAGCATAAGGACCCCAAACATCACAGTGAATGAGATCAAAAGCATCAGAAGAAACATATTCAGAAATAGGGAATGGTAACCTTTTTTGCTTAGCAAGAGGACAAATATCACAAAGACTGTGTTTACAGGAAGGAAAAGACAAAACTCTAGATAACAATTGCAACTTGTTATAGGAGAGATGACCTAAACGACTATGCCAAGTATCAATGGAAAGGAAACAGAAGCAGAAGTACTGGCTACAACATTATTCAAATCAGAAACAGAACTAGGGGAATTTAGAATATATAACTTGCCATGTCTGCTACCCTTCCCAATCACAGTCCCCTGAGAAACTGCCCGTATAACACAAGAATCATGACCAAAATTAACAGTGCAATCAGCAGAAGAAGTCAAGGAGCTAATGGATATGATATTATATGAAAAACTAGGAACATAGAGAACAGAAGAAATATGGAGAAGAGGAGACAAAACCACTGAACCAATTCTATCTACAGTAGCAGTACTACCATTTGGAAGATTAACTACGGAATTAGTAACAGCAACAGATGAAGAAAAGAGAGAAAGATCACTACACACATGATGCGTGGCACCTGTGTCTAGTAACCAAAGAGGTGACGGCAAAATAGAAGAACAAATGAGAGGTTCAAAGGTAATTGTACCACTGAATGCAGGATGAGCATTTGGAGATGAAGCATCTTGATGAGTACCAGAAGATGAAGCAGTTGTTCCTGATTGAGGTGTTTGAACTTGCATCTGATTCTGCAAGTAGGTAATCAACTGAGCAATGCTATCCGGTGAGAGAAGAGGTGCAGGCGCATGAGTAGATTGATCAGTTAGATTTCCATCACTAACTTGATTCACAGACCTTCTTCCTTCATCAGATCTAAAAGTTTGAGGCCTTCCTCTACCTCTTCCATAACCAGGAGAAAATCCGATGATAAGATAGCATATCAACTGTATGATTCGTTTTTCCACAATTTGTGCAGAGAAATTTATCACGATCTCCTCTGCCTCGATTATATGCTGTAGCATTTATAGATCCAGGCTGCTCACTCATAGCAGGAAGCAGATTTGGAGTGAAATTAGTATCAATAGATCTCTGGCGTTCCTCTTGAAGCACCAACGCAAAAATCTTCGAGATAGAAGGTAATGGAGTAACAGATAGAATATGAGATCGAAGTTGAGGAAAGGAAGGATTGAGACCAACTAAGAATTGCATCGCACAATCCTGTGCCTGGTATTCACTCCACTTCCGTGCACTGTCGCAACGGCATTGATTGCAAATAAACCAGCTAGAAGGCTGAAAATCACGAAATTCATCCCAAAGCACACGTAGATTTGTGTAGTATGTGCTAACATCATTTGATCCTTGGGACAGATTGATCAACTGTTGACGTAATTGATAGATCCGAGCGAGATCTCCTTGAGAAAATCGCTCGCGCAGATCATTCCAAATGAGAGATGTATCATCCAGATACATCAAACTAGAGCTAATTGCTGGAACAACAGCATTACGAATCCACGAAACAACCATAGAATTGCACCGAATCCATTGTGTGTAGAGAAGATCACTAGACTCTGGTCGCGGTAACGAACCATCAACAAATGCGAGTTTGTTTTTCGCCAAAAGTGCAGTAATCATAGATCGATGCCAGTTATTGTAATTCGATCCAGTTAACTGCTGCGTAACAAGAAGAACACCTGGATTATCGCTATGCGGCAAATAGTAAGGGCTTGATTGATCTTCATACGTGACGAAATCACGATGAACATTTTGATGCACATTTTGCTGTGGACGAACCATGATGAAACGAAAAGCAGATCTGAGAAAAATCAGAAAGCAGAATTTGCGGAAGATTTCGCTCTTGATACCATATTAAAAGAAACTTGAAAGGAAGAAATATTTCATATCATCTTAATGAGAAAACAATTACAGAGATAGGATATTTATACTAAGTCAACAAATGACTCAGCACGCAACAAAAGAAAACAAAAAACGTGATAAGAGAAAAAGGAAGAATAAACTGCGATTTAGTCTAACAGCATCAACTTCCAACATCACTTTCTTCTTCTCAGCATTTATCTTCAATTCTTGATAGGAGGTGATTGCCACCGCGGTTGATGCGGCTGTCGTCGGAAACGGCGGCAGAGGGGTGTTGGATGGTTTCGATAAACAATTACGGAGCTTTTCAGAGTTGAACCAATGAACCGGAAGCGGGTGGTTCCGATTGCAGGATCAGTAAGAATTGATCCTTATGGTGTAGATTATGGGTGGGGAAGGGTGATCAAGTATGAATGTATTCATACAGATTTTGATGGAGCAGTTGGTGTTTGTAAGGGAAGAAATGGAGGAATTGAGATCGGCTTGTCGTTGTAGAAGGTTGAGATGGATGCATTTGCAGCGGTCTTCAAGAAAAAATTATACATTAATAGCAGTTTGTAATGTTGTAATGTGGTTCTAAATGTTTCGTTTCAAGTCTTCATATATTTTACTTTATGACAATTTTTGTTTGGGGCAAAGTGTATATAAATTCCCGATTTTTTTGAAATTCTATTTTATTCCTAACTTCTTAATTTTTTGCTTAAAATCTCTATTTTTGAATTTGTTTGATTTTTCTCGTGGTAAAGTATTTCGGTGCAATTAAAGTAGAACATTCTCAAGGATTCCCACAAATTAAATCAGTGATTTATCAGTTATTTCTCAAGAAACGATGAAGGAGGGAGTAAAAGAAGGAAAAAGATGGGAAAATTCTGGGCTGGAATCGATTTGTGTCATAATCCTATGAATATAAGTGTTTGTTAGACATGAAAAATGATGACGTTTTGAATTCTTGAAACTACGTCGTTTGTTTAGTCAGGGCGATTTGCCATGTAAGTATTTTCGACGTCCAACTCAACTTCAATTTGGGAAAAAATTGAACGCGGGTGAAAACTCAAACAAATTGAAAGGTGGAGATTTTAGGCGAAAAATTAAAAGATTATAAAATAAAACAGAATTTCAAAAAAGGTCGGGAATTTAAATGCAATTTGCCCTTTTGTTTATGGCAAGAAAAATTGGCAGCCATACTAATATGTGTTGTATAAATTATGTTTCTTTGCAATATTTAGAAAAATAATGTACAAAGTATATATAAACTATACTCCTTCTGTCTCACTTTCCTTTTTCGTCTGTACCAATAGCAAGGTTTCTGTCCAAAAATGGAAAGAATTAACTTTTCAAAAGGCTTGTTTTTATCGTGCCCAAAACAAGAGAAACCTTGCTATTAGGACGGAGGGAATATTTACCATGTATAGTTACACTCAGTTTTTGGAATAATTTACTTAAATCGACCCATATAATCATTATTAGTAGAAGTAATATAACACAAACTAGCCATTTTGATGTAAAAAGTAGTCATATTTATAAAAACCATATTAAAACCATATCAAAAGTGATAAAAAGTAGTCATATTTATAAAAACCAATGTTTTAAAAACCGCACTGAATCGGTCAGTTGAATCGAGAATCAGTGCTTGGTCCGATGCTTTAGCCCCTGGCCCAAGCCCAATGGGCCGGGGCTAAATTTGGATCTAGCCTGCTTGGCCCAAAATGTATCAGCCCACCAAAATCTAACCCAACTCAACCTTCCACGGGCCAAAATATACTTTCTCCGTTCACGATAATTGTGATTTTTGAAGAGTGACATAAGTTTTAATGAAAGTTAGGTAGATATTTTTTGAGTGGATAAATGGTTCCACCACATTTGTATTGTTAGCTTATTATTGTGGATCAGGAGCTGATTTTTTTTGTAAATAAGTAGATGGATTAAGGTTTAAAAAGAAAATGAGTGTGTAGGGTCATATCCAATAATAGAAAAACCACAATTTTTATGGACGGACGGAAAATGAATACTGATTATAATTTTCGTGGACGGATAAAGTATTATATATAGAAATATTCCCTTCATCTATGAAGAGTGTGGTAATGATATCATTTCAGTCCGTAGAAAAAGATTGTATATTTTCTATTTTAGGACATGATTCTATTATTTCCTTATATTTTAAACCTTAAATAAATTCATAATGGTGGGTTTTTTTCTTTACTCAAATACTCCCTTCGTCCCAGTAGCAAGGTCTCGCTTTCCTTTTTTGTCTGTCCCAATAGTAAGGTCTCATTCCAAAAAAGGAATTAACTCTTCAAAAGATGTAGGACCTACAACTTTTTCTCCTTTTACTCTTGTTTCTTAATAACCGTGCTCACAGCAAGTGACACCTTGCTATTGGGACGGAGGGAGTAATATTTACCTTACTTTTCTTAAAATCCGTGTCACTCCAAACGTGTCACACTCTTGGTGGATAGAGAGAGAGTAGTACATAGAGAAATTATATTCAACATGTACATGTACTACACCCACCTCTCACATGATAATATTTTAAGAATATAATATATTATTAAAATATTATATATTATTAAAATATTATCATATAAAAGGTGGGTGTAGTATATGTACACCTCTAATATTAAAATCCGTGTCACTCCAAACGTGCCACACTCTTGGTGAACGAAGATGGAGTAGTACATAGAGAAATTATATTCTACATGTACATGTACTACACCCACCTCTCACATGATAATATTTTAATAATATAATATATTATTAAAAGAGTTAATAGTGGAAAATGGCCAAACAAGATAGTAAAAACTAAATTTTGTCTCCCAACTTAATTTTTATAAATTTTGTCATTATTTGGGGGAAACTTCCCATATTACCCTTACTTTTTGATAAAATCACCAACATAGTACAACACTATTTCTCTCTCTACTTTTTGGATTTGACTATCTCTGCTAACTTCCATGGTCGGTTGATTCTCTCTCTCCTCCATGCGTTTTTTTTTTCAGCTAGTATTTTTCGTTTGCGATCGCCGGCGATTTTTCCCATTTATCATCTCCGACATTATGAAACGGCGGTAGATTTTGCGTTTTAATTTCCAGATTACTGTTTCTGTATTCTTTTTATAGTCGTTGAGATAGTCGGCGTTTGCTTTTCCGTTCATAGTCGTCGAGATCGTAGGTGATTGTTTTTCCGTTCATAGCCGTCGAGATTGTCTTCTCCGTTGGCGTTTGGCTGCGTTTAGGGTTTAGGGTTTAATTCCAGATTCCTGTATATTTTTTTGCATTTTTTATGTTGTGATTTCTATTTGGGATTACTTCTGCAGTATTTCGGTGTTTCGATTTTTTATGATCCGATGGAGGTAATGCACGTTAGAGCTTATTCCGGTGGTGTTGTGATTTTATTATTTTTGTTTGCCTGTGAATTGACATGAATATTTCAGTGTTGGCTTGAATATTATAATGGCGTGATTGATATGTGGTGTGTGGCTTTCCGGCGTGAAAATTGGCATATTCGTATCGGGGTACAAAGGCAAGATAGTGGTGTTCGAATACATGATTTTCGTACCAGAGTACCACACTATTGCATTTGTACACTGGTGAGAGTATAAGATATTCGTACCGGAGTACCAACTAAAAGATTGTTGCGATAACACGAATTCATGATGTTATAGATACGAAATATATCAATTCGTTACGTTTGTACTGTGAGTGCCTTACCTATCTGTGTCTTTTTATTTTCATGCAGACAAGGCATTCTTCTCTGATTGTTGCCCATGGTGGAGTGTGGAATAACAACATATATGAGGGTGAACGAAAAAAGTATATTCCTATACCGGTTAGTGGTATAGGGTACGAAATTTATTGAGGAAGGATAAGAGCATGTACATGTTTGACATAGATGCATTAGTTAAGTCTTCGGCTGGTGAAACAATGAGAATGAAGATAACTGATGATTTTGAGTTGTCTTGTTTAATGGAGTTATTGGAATTACCTATCATACACGTTAATGTTTGTCGTAGAAATTGCGAATCTTCACACAGTACGATGAATAATATGTTATATGGTCAGAATGTATCGGAGCGGAATTGTAATGATGGTGGTGCCAAGGATGATGACGCATGTTTTGATTTTGGGTGGGGCGATATTATGTTGATAGTAATTCCGTTGATGACAGTTTCGATGTTGGTGACGCCCCTCGTGATTATAGTGTTAGAGATGGCAACATTGTGCCACAGTTGGATGAGTCAATTGAGACCAATGAAGATAATAACGGAGTTCGGCGACATTGGGTTGTCGCTGGTGCTGCGTACAATGCATCTCTTCCATGTGGAGAATCATGTCCTCCAGATGATATTTCATGTACGAAGGAACTCGCTCGGGGTGGCATATTTTCCAACAAGAAGAAGATGATTGTAGCGCTTGGGATATATAAACAGTGCACTCAAATAAGATTAGATACCATGTTGTATGAAAATTAAAAGAAAGATGTGGGTTCATCATGCGTGCGAGATCAGTAGGGAGTGCATGGAGAATATACAGATGGAGTTCACACAGTTGTGAGGCTGACTTGAGATATCATGCTCATCCAAAAGTACACTCTAGAGTTCTTGCTGGATATTTCGAACCCCATTTGTTAGAATATGGTGCTGTTCTTAGGCCGAGAGATATCAAGGTCAGATACGAAGGGAATTTGGTGTAAATGTAAATTATCAAGCCACAATGTCCGGGAGGAACCATGCAATGAGCGCGACTTATGGCAATTCAGATAAGTCTTTTCAGGTATTTGTATAGCATTTGCGACTGTCACTTGTGGTACGAATTTAATACATTCATTCCGGAGTACTGCCACTGGGGCATTGTTTACTCCGTTACGAATACACCATGGCATGGTACTCTTGTACGAATATCATATATTCGTACATGAGTACCACCATTCTGGGGTATTTAGTTAAGTTCGTACCACGTACAGGAGTACCACCACAGTATAACATTTGCAAATGCATTTTAAATCCAGTACGTTTGGTACGTTTTTGTTCAGTTCGTACCACGTGTTGGAACGACTTATATTATTTCGCTCCATGCATACCATTCGTATCTGTTCTGGAATTATTTCCTTACCAATTCATATCTGTATCTTCAGGTTCTTCCCCATTACCTTTTCATGTTGGGGCATGTAAATGCTGGATCTACAGTGGAATTGCAGACCTGTGAAAATGGTTCTTTTCAATATTGTTACTTTGCTCTTGCAGCATGTGTAAGAGCATTTCGTGCTTGCTGACTTGTAATTGTCATATACGGCACACATTTGAAAGGGAAATATAAAGGAATTATGTTCATTGCGGCAATGAAAGATGGCAATGAACAGATTGTTCCATTAATATTTGCGATCGGGACAAAGAAAATGATTCATCCTGGACGTGGTTTATGCATCAGGTGCGACGGACTTTTGGTTGTCTCGAAGACTTATTGATTGTGTCTGATCAGCATCTTAGTATCAAGAACGCAGTGGATTTCGTGTATACTGGGACTCCTCATGGTCTTTGTACGTTCCATATACATGGCGACCTGAAGTCGTGGGGCCAAGCTGCAATTGATTCATTCAAGTTGCCTGCAAATTGTTACAAGAGGTAGGATTTCGAGGAGCATAAGAGGATTTTGGAATCAAATGCACCTCGCGCACATGCAAAGATTATGAGTATCGATCCTAGTAGATGGGCTATGTCATATAGCCGTGTTCAGAGATATCAGAACTTTGAATGCTGCAGAGTGTTTGAATTCCAAACTACGATGGGCGAGAGAACTGCCAGTATATCCTTTGTTGGAATGTGTGCGTAAAATGCTTCAAGATTGGTTTTTCACGCGTCGTACTAGAGCTGCTGCAACAACGCAGGAGCTGACGGATTATGCAGCAAATAGATTAGCAAAAGCAATTAAGGCAGGATGGACAATGAAGGTTGAACCCATTACTGATACGAAGTTTAATTTCTGTTCCGGAAATAAGAACAATATTGTTGATATTGCTGCTAGGAAGTATTTGTTCAACCTATATTAATCTAAGTTGCACGCAATTAAACGTGGTTATTATAGATTAGATAAGTTAACCCGAAAATCGTCTCTCAAGGAAGGCTTAACAGGGTGATTGTCGTATTACGAAAATAACAGAAATTAAAGAAAGCAATAAAGATTGATTGATTTGAGTTTTTTCTACTCTAAAGAATTAAAAGAGCAATTTAATCTAGGCAAGAATTTAAAACCTAAATCTATGAACAAGAATAAATCCAAAGAAATAATTGAAATACAGAAGAATAATTCGCTAATGAAAGAACAAGAAAAAGAACTGAATTAAACCTGACACGTAGTGAAGATCTGTCACAAAATCCGTACGAGTCGAAGATAATAAATCTAACTAGAGCAATACTGGAAGAAGAACGTAAAAGAAAAGAACTAATAACGGCGGCCCTGAAAAGAAATAGAAAATCTGTCTTTAAGGAAAATAACTAAGCCCTATTTATAAGACTGAAGCCGCCGCCAGACCTAGACGAGCGTCGAGCACGGACGAGCGCCCGTGCTCCCAGGAAAATCCACAACACGGGCGAGCGCCTAACACACAAGGGCACATGTATACGGGCGAACATCGAGACTCGACGATCGTTGAGGCACTCTTGCGGAACTTCTTCTCGCGTGAACAAATACCCAGCTGGGCGATCGATCAACATACTACTTGGTGTCGGGTGATCGCCGAACCTTGATTCCTGCAATTCCCGTTACAATTCTCTCCAAACCTAGTAAAAACCTGCATTTAAAACACGACACTCGAACCGACATATTAATGCATTCTATATTTCAAAAACAAGCAAACCATGCTGGAAGTCCACTAAAATGCACTAATTAAACGAGGAAAAATACGATCAAAAACAGGCGAAACAAACCCATTACTGATACGAAGTTTAATTTCTGTTCCGGAAATAAGAACAATATTGTTGATATTGCTGCTAGGAAGTGCTCATGTCGTGTGTTTGATCTCGACCTGATTCCATGTTCTCATGCTACAGCAGCCATAAGGTAAAGTTTATTTTTTTGTACGAATATTCAGTGTCTCGTTCCACGAGTACATATATTTTTTTCCACTCCTTGTACGAATATGTATTTTTCTTACATGGCGTACATTTATTTTTGGCTCAGTCTTGCTCTGTTCATGGTTCAACAACTGGTACTCGTGGTACGAATAACGTATATTCGTACCCGTCGTACCATTATTGTGGTACGTACTATTTTTTTGATAGTATGATGTTAATTTTTTCAGTCATGAGAGGCAATCAGTAGTGTCATGCATGCACGCATATTATACGACTGAGACGTTGCGTGAAACTTACGCTGGAGAGGTGATGTCAATACCCGATCCCGATGAATGTCGTGTGCTTCCAGATGTCACTTCAAGGGTTGTGAAAACTCCAAACAATCCTAGACAAGCCGAACGACCTAGAACAAAGAGGATCATGTCCGTATCTCATTCGATGCAGGGTTGCATGTGTTCCAGATATCACCATAGAGGTCATTATCAGAGTAAATGCATCGCTTTATTACGAATAAATCTAGAAGTAGAAGTTAGTAGTAACGAACAAAGTTCTAGTAGAGCTCACAAACCGAAGAAATGTGGTATCAGTGGTGTGGAAGGACATACTCGATTAACTTGCCAAGGTCCAAATAGGTTTGCTTGATAATTTTTTGTTTATATTGTGTACTATTTTGCACCATTTTTGGCTGGATACAAATACTACATTTATTCGTATTGTATTTTTTTGAATTTTGAATTACCTAAAAAGGAATGAAGTGCACGAACAGGACGGATTTGAATTTCGTGGCATATATGTTTGCAGTGAAATGGAACGAATGGTACGAATAGATGTAATTCGTGCTAAGCGTACCAAAAGTTACATCATAATAAGAGAGTACAACCCCTGATTGTACTAATAATAGTTACAAAAAGATATAGGAATATAGTGTAGCTTGTATTATTTGTGTTTTGAATTACCTAAAAAATGAATGAAGTGTACGAACAGGACGAAATTGAATTTCGTGGCATACATGTTTGCAGTGAAGTGGAACGAATGGTGCGAATAGATGTAATTCATGCTAAGCGTACCAATTAAGCGTACCAAAAGTTACATCATAATAAGAGAGTACAACTCCTGATAGTACTAATAATAGTTACAAAAATATAGGAATACAATGTAACATATTGTTGACAGGAGATGCCATTTGTATCAAAAACTAACTGTACTAAGACCATACCATATTTACTAATTACATATTTACTACCATACCTAAACTTAATAATGGTTCACTATGCATCATGCCCTAGGTCTATAGATATTGCGAGCGTGTTCTCATCCGTGCTGTGAGCGTAGATACACCGAGAGATGTGTTGACGATACTTTTTATGTTGCGTCTTTGAGTTTATTGCGATGGTCATGTCGCAGTCCGGACCCCGAGATTAGATGTCAAGGCCGGTAGGTCCCACGACTTACACAGTTTATGATTAACAAAGGAATTTTAAGATAGCGACCCGGCTATCGTTCAAGAATAACAAGGAACATTCATTCTCAACAATTTATCAATCTTAGAATATGACACGCATGACTCAAGATCATTTAGACGATTAACTAGTTTTGACATGCTTATCAACAATTATAACTCAAATTAACTCGGAATCAAAAGACCCGATCAACCAAATAATTAATGTCCAATAATTCAACATATTAGAAATAAATAGACCTGATCAACCAAATAATCGACATTGATCAAGAAGATGGCAAGTTGATTTGAGGATCAAGAAAGCATGATAAAGAAAAACTGTTTCAAGTTCTACAAAGCTTCATGTCTTGATTCTAGGGTTTAAACGACTTCGACATAATTAGATTCTAAAATCCAGAATTTAAAACATCATTTATGGTACACCAAAACATATTAACATAGCAATGGAATACGAGAGATTATATGTATGACGACATATAATCTAGGCTCTACATTCATCAAAACAACAACAACAACCAACGTCCATCCAGCCCTCATCATCTGTATCCCTGCTAACCTGCTCGTTTTAGAAATAACATGCATGGCTGAGTACTACGTACTCAGTGAACACGTGCCGGAAACATTTGAAAACTTTGCTGCATACAACTATATATGAAAACTTGCCAGAAAACATAATACGAGGATTTTCTGAAAAACAACTCGTAAAATGTTTAAAATACTTTCTTTTCTCACAAATGATTTGTCTGCAGACAGTTATAACAGTATGAACCATATCTACAAATAAATAATGGTGATGAGAAAGAGGCTTCTTTCTCAATCATTTGTAACCGGCATATCGAGGAAAGGCTCACGATTATGAATAATCGGCCTATCAAAAAAATGCTCACGATTACCAATGTGTACACAGATTTCACCTTGCGTGAAACCGAATTCGTCTTTCTGAAGTAGATGGTAACATACTTAACATTTAAAAATGATTTTGGCAAGTATCAAAGCTTTAAAATCATAGTATATCATGCTTTTCACATTTTTCAGTTTAGAAAGCCCACCTGATCGATTTAAGCTTTAACTTTAAAACTTTACTGCTCGTTCAACCTCTTACTTCACGTTTCTGCTACCGCTTCCGCTTGCTCCTTTAATTCGAAACGGAATAACGACTTTAGAATGAGAAATTCTATCGAATAACGACTTCGATAATCTTAACGTAACTCTATTCGAATTTCTATGCTGGAACTCGATGGACGCGAGAATTCCTATCTTAGCTTTTTAAACGTCTTTAATCTATCTTATCTCAACACTAATCATCAATCATTAATCAAACATCAATATTTCAATTTCATTCATAAACATTCATTCATTACTTTTTCACATAATCGACTAAGTCGATTTTAAACCGTCTAACGGATTCAGAAAATTCTCAATTTAATTCCACACACTTACTTCATCATATCAAATACATTTATATATTTATTACACATCTTCGACTAAAATAACATATAAATTCCCAATCGGGGAAAAACATTCAAAAATAGAAAATCTTTATTACCTTGAATTAAATTTCCAGAAAATCATATAACACTTAATTTTTATTAAGAAGATCATAAATACAATTAGTTTCTTAATTAAAAATCAAATAATTATTTATTTTATTTATTAAATTTTTCGGTATTTTTAGATTTAGGATTTTTAGAATTCTTTTCTCTTCTTTTTAATTTCCAACATACTTCATTAAATATTATAAGTTTATATCTTCATTTAATTTCAATTAATTCATCATTAATTTATGAAATTTCTTTTAAGAACCCTAATTACCCTTTTCAAGGGTTTCTAGGTTAATCAAGCTCATTTTTCATTATCTCTTGATCTAATATACTTCATTAATCTCATATATCATCAAATAAATCATCAAATACATCATATAACATTACATTATCAAACCCTAATTTATATCCTTATTTAATCGATTATTTTCACAAAATGAAATTGGTGGGAAATTTTTACTCACTTCCAACATGAAACATTCTTAAAATAACTAACTAAATTCATTTATATCATTAAACAATCATACAATTCATGCATCAAATGTTCTTCATTTTCTCTCATTTTCGAAAATTCTCAATTATGATCTAGGGTTTCTCATGCTTAAATCTAATTACATATTTGATCTTATAATCATATTCTAAGCATAATTCATGAAGATCATAACATCAAACAATGCATCAATGAAAATTTAGCATTTTCTTCATATTTTCGATTTTCTCCAAAACTAGGGTTAGGGTTCTTCATTTTTTTTATTTAATCATACCAATAATCATATAATCACTATATAAGCATAATATTAAGACATGAAGATTAACTAACCATTTCTAGGGTTTATTCCCAAAATAATCGACATATATTTATTTATAACTAGGGTTCTTCATGCATCATCTTAAGCTTAATAATTGATCATCTAACATCATAAAATCATCATATAAACAACATATGAAGACATGAACAATATCTAACCATTTCTACGAATTCTCCCAAAATAATGGACACACATATATATATATATATATATATATATATGAAAGAAGAGATCTTGAGGATAAACCTAGCTCTTCTTAATTACTTTGGATGAGAGAAATAAACTTGAACTTGAAAACTTGAAGGCTTGAAGATTGAAGATCAAAGTTGTGTGTGTTTGTGTCGAGAGATAAGAGATCGAGAGAGGGATGAGTGTTGCAGCTGTTGCTGTTGTGTTTGCTGTGTGTGTGCTTGTGGTGAGGGAGAGTGAGAGATGAGAGTGGAATATATGCATGTTACATGCATAGGATAGGGTAGACTAGGTTTAGTATTTTAATTTAACTTAATTGTTAAGTTTTGTTAGTTTTTTAATCACTTTCTCGACGCAATTAATTAACAATGACGAACCCTCCGATAAACTCTTAGTTTCTCAACACAATAATTTAGTTTAGGGTTTCACGAACCTTAGGTGAAAATTTCACAGAAAGAATCGGAGATTTGAAGCATTTTCAAATCGACCGAAACTAAAATTTTAAAAGATAAATTACGTAAAATTTCACATAATTAAATTAAATTATTCTTTTAGTCAATTTATGACTAAACATTTATCATCTATTGATAAATGTAAAAACTTCTTCGTTTCAGATTAACCGAGACGATAAAAATTAATTAAAACTCATTTTTCCGGTAAAATATATCTGCCGGGTAAAATTTTCGGAAAGAAAATTTTTATTTTTTTAAAATTTTTGTCTTTCTCTTTAGATTAATTATTTTAATTACTCAAGAAAGTCGGGATACTACATTCTCTCCTCCTAAAAATAAATTTCGTCCCGAAATTTGCTTACCTCTTGAAAGAGTTCGGGATACTTTTCTCTCATCTTGCTCTCCAATTCCCAAGTTGCCTCTTCTAGTCCATGATATCTCCATTTGACTTTTACCGACGCGATCGACTTATTTCTAAGCTGCTGGACCTTCCGATCCAAAATCGCTTTAGGTTTTTCTTCGTAACTAAGGTCTGGTTCAAGGACTACTTTTTCTTGATGAATAACGTGCTTAGGATCAAACATATATCTCCGTAACTGAGATACATGGAACACGTTATGCAAACTTCCAAAACTTGGCGGTAAGGCTAACTTATACGCTACTTGACCTATTCTTTCCAGAATTTCATATGGTCCTATATAGCGAGGCTTAAGCTTTCCTTTAACACCAAATCGATGAATTCCTCTTGAAGGTGAAACTTTCAAGAAAACTTTATCACCCACATTGAATTCTAATTCTGATCTTCTGACGCCAGCATAAGACTTCTGACGGTCTTGTGCTTCTTTAATTCTTTGCTTGATTTGACGTACAATCTTTATCATCTCTTCTACTGAATCGGGCCATAATATTTTTCTCTCGCCCCCGTCATCTCAATGGAGTGGAGATCTACACTTCCTTCCATAAAAAGCTTCGTAGGGCGCCATGCCAATCGTCATTTGATAACTGTTGTTGTAAGCAAATTCAACAAGAGGTAAAATTTGCTCCCATTGACTTCCTCGATCTAGAACAACAGTTCTCAACATATCCTCCAAGATTTGAATGGTTCTTTCTGATTGACCATCCGTCTGAGGATGAAAAGCCGTACTGAAATTCAATTTGGTACCTAATTCTTCTTGCATACTTCTCCAAAAATGAGAAGTAAATTTTGAGTCTCGATCCGAAGTGATCGACTTAGGTACTCAGTGCAATCGCACAATTTCTCGCACATACAGCTGAGCTAACTTATCTGCGCCATAAGTTATGGGAATAGGTATAAAGTGTGCAGATTTTGTCAATCTATCCACTATTACCCATATTGCTGTATTCCCTCGTTTGGATCTAGGTAACCCAGTTACAAAATCCATGGTAATTTTATCCCATTTTCACTCTGGAATATCTAAAGGTTGTAGCTTCCCATATGGTCTCTGATGCAATACCTTTACTTGCTGACAGGCTAAACATCTTTCCACAAAAGAAGCTATGTCTCTTTTCATTCCTTCCCACCAAAATGTTTGTTTCAAGTCTTGATACATTTTGGTGCCTCCAGGGTGAGATGAATAAGGAGTTTCGTGAGCTTCGCTCATGATCTCATTCCTTAATTCTTCATCATTTGGCACACAAATTCTTTCTCTGAATAGGAGAACATTATCTCCTGCCTTCGTAAAATTTTCATCCTTCTCTTGACGAATTTTCATTCGTAACTTTTCCAATTTCTCATTCTTTCTTTGAGCATTGGAAATTCTCAACTTTAAGTCAGGAATTATCTCCATGGTTGCAATCATTTGCTCAACAGATTGCGGAGGTAGAATTACTTCTAATCTCAGTTCTCCGAAACTCTTAATGAGTTCTTTCTCTTGAGTTAGAAGAAATCCAAATTCCGATTTCCCTTTTCTGCTCAACACGTCAGCGACTACATTTGCTTTTCATGGGTGATAGGAAATTTTACAATCGTAATCTTTAACTAACTCGAGCCATCTTCTTTGTCTCATATTTAGTTCTTTCTGCTCAAAGAATATTTGAGACTCTTGTGATCTGTGAAGATTTCACATTTCGCTCCATAAAGATGGTGTCTCCAAATCTTTAGAGCATGTACTACTGCTGCTAGTTCCAAATCATGAATTGGATAGTTTACTTCATGAGGTCTAAGCTGTCTAGAAGCATATGCAATAACTCTTCCTTCTTGTATCAGGACACAGCCTAATCCGTTCTTTGATGCATCTGTATAAACAACATAATCCTTATCCGAATCTGGAACTGATAGCACGGGGGCAGTGGTCAATCTCCTTTTAAGTTCTTGAAAACTTTCTTCACATTCTTCCGACCACTTGAATTTTGATTCTTTTTTTAGGAGATGGGTCATTGGCTTAGCTATCTTGGAGAATCCTTCGATAAATCTCCGATAATAGCCTGCTAGACCTAAGAAACTCCTAATGTCATGCGGTGTAGTTGGAACTTTCCATTCCTGAACTGCTTGTACTTTTGAAGGATCAACTTTGATTCCTTCAGAAGATACAATATGCCCAAGGAAATGTATTTCTCTTAGCCAAAATTCGCATTTACTGAACTTGGCATATAATCTTTCGGTTCTCAACCTTTCTAGCATAATTCGGAGATGTTTCTCGTGTTCTAATTCATTCTTTGAATACACGAGAATATCATTAATGAAAACTACGACAAATTTGTCCAGAAATTCATGAAATACCCGATTCATGAGGTTCATAAATACGGCTGGAGCATTTGTCACACCAAATGGCATTACTACAAACTCGTAGTGGCCATATCTTGTTCTGAAAGCCGTCTTGGAAATATCTTCCTGCTTAACTTTCAACTGATGATAACCAGATTTCAGATCAATCTTTGAGAATACACTTGCTCCTCTGAGCTGATCAAAGAGATCATCTATTCTCGGCAAAGGATACTTGTTTTTCAAGGTCAACTTGTTTAACTCTCGGTAGTCGATGCACATCCTCAAACTACCGTCCTTTTTCTTAACAAACAAAATTGGCGCTCCCCATGGAGATACACTAGGTCGAATAAAACCTAGATCAAGTAACTCTTGCAGTTGAATTTTCAACTCTTGCAACTCCTTTGGAGCCATTCTATATGGTGCCTTGGAAACAGGAGTTGATCCTGGTTCAAGATCTATCGTAAACTCCACCTGCCTATCTGGTGGTAATCCTGGCAAAACTTCTGGAAATACGTCTTGAAATTCCCTTACTACAGCTACATCTTCAATGTTGTCCTCTTTATCTTCATTCTTGTTGAGATAGATAAGATATGCTTCCACATCTTTCTTTTTCAACACTCTTCTTGCTTGAACTACCGAGATAATCGGCGATCTTGTACGACTTCTTTCAATTCCAAAGAATAGAGTTGGTTCCTGACCAGGCATATGAAATGAAATCTGCCTTTGCTTGCACTGAATGCTTGCAATATTCTGGGTCAACCAATCCATTCCCAGAATAATATCAACATCCCACATTTTAATTAGATTTAAGGCCTTAGCTGACATCTTTAGAGATCCTAATTCAAACCCTATATTAGGACAGATGCGAGTAACTGAGGTAGATTTACCTAACGGTATAGTTACTCTCAAATCTTGACTAGCACGTTCTACCTTAAGACCAAGATTATCTACGTATGCATCTCATATAAATGAATGTAATGCACTAGTATCAAATAGAATTATAACAGGTACGTCATTTAATTGACCCATACCTGTCAAATTTCCTTGATCTTTGTCGAACGGCTTCTGATCAAGAGCAAAAACTCTTTGATATTGCTGCTGGGGTTCCATTCTCAATTGCTGGGGTTGCTTTTACTTTTGCTGGAATTGCTGCCCTTGGCGATTTCGTTGTTGCTGCCGTTGCTGAGGAACAACTTCTATTGCCTTCAGTCTTTGAGGTGGGTTCTGAGTTGGTCTACTTCCTCCTGCTCCTTGCAGTTTAGTTGGGCACTGATACGAATAATGACCAACTTGACCACAAGTATAGCAGCTATTACTTCCAGCCTTGCATATCCCTTGATGCATCTTGCCACACTTAGAACATGTAGACATTCCTTGATAAGTTTGAGACGAACTGCCTTGATTGACGAAAGGCTGCTTGAATCGTCCTTGATTAAATTGCTGCTGTTGATGACGTTGTTGGCCTTGCTGTCCTTGCCAGGACTTCTTACTACGTTGACTTCCAAAATTCCATTTTCGCTTCTGAGTTTGGTTGGACGACTGCGGATTTGCCACTACTGCTGGAGCTTGAACTTGCGTAGTTACTGAAGTCTGAGAAGATTTATCTGGCTGCATAGCCAATTCCATATCCAGAGCTCTATTTAAAGTCTGTGCATATGACAACGCACTTTGACTGGCCAGAACGATTCTTATTTCTTGCCGAAGACCTGCTCGGAAAAGTTCAGCCATTTTCTCGTCTGTGTCCACCTTGTCTTGAACAAAACGTGATAGATCGCAAAATTCTCTATCATACTCGGATACCAACTTCTTTCCTTGCTTGAGATTAGCAAACTCATTCTCCTTCTGTTTTCGATAACTCCTAGGAACAAACTTTTCAAACAATGCATCCTTAAATTGTTCCCACGTTAGTTTCTCCAATTGCTCAGGAGTGTATGCTCTTTGACGAGCTTCCCTCCGGTAATCCGCAGAACCTTTAAGCTGGTAAGACATGCATGTAAGACGTTCTTGATCCGTACATCGAAGAAAACGGAAAATTCTTTCAAGCACACGAATCCACTCTTCGGCTTCTGAAGGACTTCCCCTTCCATCGAAAGTTGGGGGATTTTGCCGCAAAAATAATTCTTCTATTCTCCTTTCGGGCTGAGGAGGAGGTGGGGTAGGTTCTCTTTCGGGTTCATCTTCAACCCTTCCTCGACCTCGGCCTCTTGGTCTACCTCTTGGTGGCATTTTCTGATTAACCAGGATTTTCATTCGAATTATTCTTTCTTTCTAACAAAATTTTATTCTCTAATAAAAAGGATTCTTCTTTCTTTAATTTTATTTTAAAGGAAATAAATTTTTCTAGGTTTTAGAACTTCGAAAATTTTCTTATCATCTCATTAACGCATAACATACTCATCGTACTTTTAATGATTCACACGATTCATACTCATCACAACTCATGCTTATCAAAACTTTCAATCACATCTAACATGCTCATACTATTTAATGAACCAAAGATTCACTCACATCATCATACATTGTAAATTCATGATTTAACTTCTTATTATCATCATGAAGAATTTAAACAATTCACTATTGTCATAAATAATGAATCAACGATTCATTCATATCATATAGTTACTACAATCACAAAAATATTTCAAGAACTAATATATATATATATATATTTATTTTTTTTAATTAGCTCGTATTTCCTTTATAAATCAAGAATGAATAATATTATCTTGATATATAAACTTTCTCATAATTTCTTTTGAGATGATTTACATCATCTCAAACATTTTTCCTAATTAAATAATTACGAATTAAGCTATCGATAACGAATAACTAATGAAACGAATAAAACGAACGACGAACTAAACTAATGATAGTCGAACGAACTAACGAAGAATGGAATGAACTACAACGTAACGAACTACGGATAAAACGAGCGAAGAACAAAACAAAACGAACGACAAACGGAATGGACGAAGAACCCCGGGCTTGAACTGCCCAAGTTCAGCGCCCGCTGGAGCTCAACCATGGCTGACCCTCTTGGGTCAGCGGTCTCTTACCCCTCAGCCGGCGCTGAGTCTCTATGGTCAGCGGTCGCTCCTCCTCCGCTGCCGCTGAGTTCCGCCGAGTCGTCATCTTCCGCGGGCGCTGAGTCGCCGCGATGGCTGACTTCAATCCCTGTAATTTTTTCCGCGTTCTCTGCCTTCTCAGCGGTCTCTTACTTTATTCCCTGTATTATTTTTGAGAGACCGCTGATGTTGAGAGATCTCTGACTTTCATCCCTGTAATATTTTTGAGAGATCGCTTATTTGTCATGGCTGAACATTTCTCGTTCGCTTCTTTTTATGCGTTCAACGAACTTTCCACCCTTCGATTTCTTATTTTAACGCTTTTCTTCGTTAATTACATTTCGTCTTAATTTATTTTAGCACTTCTCGACTACAATTAAAATTCATATTAACTTGTTTTCTTTCTTTCTTCTTGAGACGATTAAATCGAAATTCAACCGACAAAATTTTTGACAGCTCGGAAAATTTTAAAATGACCCAACGTGGTCTTACTTCTTCTTTTTAACGGAAAACTTGCCTCTTCGAGGACTTTTACAAAAGATAGGGAATTATTTACATCAAAAATCCCTATTTTAGCCGTGATTTCTAACTTCACGTCAAAACATTTCCTCGGAGCGGAATTCTACTTCGCTTCCGATTTGCTACAACTATCATATTATGCTTCTATATACGAGAACTATTTACAACATAAAACGTTAAAAGTTGTTCGTTTACTAGTCTATTACATATATTTACATTATTTTCTTTCTTATTACTTCTCTCGACAACCCTTCTTCTGTTTTACTGCTCATCCTCGGAAGGATCTTCCTCTTCATCCTCTATCGGATCCTCCTCGCTAGGATCTTCTTCTTTCGATTCTGTGCTCTCCTCTGCTCTTTCCACCCCATCCAACGTCAAACGAGGAGCACTTATTCCATCGTCTACTCCCGGCGAAGGCCTAAAACTAGGTCGGAAGCTAAGATGATTAAAAAGCATTCTACGAAGATGGAAATAACCTTCAGTAGGTCCAACTTCTGGATCAACATTATCCTCGTCACTATCATAGTGACGTGGTCCTGAGCTACTTCCTTCATGAGGAACAGAAGGAACGAACTAAGATCCTAGGAAAGGCTCAAACTCTGAAGAATTCAGAGCTTGGGAAGTATTCAAAGAAGGATCGATTGGAACTTCTTCAATGAAAGAGGCTGAAGCTACGCCGTTTGGCAAAACCGAAGGCTCAGGAACAAAAGTTTGAGTTTCATTTTGAGAGGGAGACGAAACATAGCCATTTGCCAATGGCTCAACAAGAAAAGAGTTAACATCAAATCCATTATTTTCATGGATGGGAGAAACAATAGGTTCGGGATTCTCTGGAGGATCCTGATCAAAGATAGGATAGTCTTGTGGTATCAGATGTTGTAAACCAAACTCACCAACATGAATCAATGGCTGATACGGTCCAGGTGGTGGGTACGAAAAACACATGTACTGAGTACTAATTGCAGCTATGAACGCTCTGCAATCTCCGAACAAAACACCATCCCAGTATTGGGGAGTGACGTATCTTGCAGCAATCGATGCAGCCCATTCCTGTCAATCCTCAGGAAGTAGAGGAACTAACCTAACTATACCGATAACTCCCGAGATATTTGATTCATGGATGTCCATCCAAACCCTATGAAACCGAGCTAAGAACTCTGCTAAGGTTTCCGTGTAGCTCATATGTATGTGGTGAAATTCAATCATCGCTTGTACACTTCGAGAATTCGCCATCCTAAATAAGAAAATTTAAACAATTAACTATACTTGAGACTATAAACGATTTCGAGAATCCACGGTCTCAACATACTCAATGTCGCTTCCAAAAGGGTGTTCCGGGCTCATGTTACATTCCACAGATAAATACTCAACTTGCTTGCACAACTGATCCATCATCTCGCTTATGATCGATCACCAACAACCAATCACATTAGAAGCTCAAACACAACATAAATATATATACACCTTAACTTTCAACTTTCCTACTATCTTTAAACTAGAAAACTTTTGAAATTCGTACCTGGATAGCTGGATGAGATGAGAGGTGCTGGATTTCAGTTGTTGTTAAACTTAACTAGTCTAGGAATTCAAACCAGACTAGACTTTCAAAATAACATCTTAGAGCAGAAATATATTGCTCTAATCAAATCTAGGGTTTCAAACCAACTAGATTTGAATAATTATAATCAGAGCAGAAAGCAATGCTCTGATACCACTCTGTCGCAGCCCGGGCCCCGAGATTAGATGTCAAGGCCGGTAGGTCCCACGACTTACACAATTTATGATTAACAAAGGAATTTTAAGATAGCGACCCGGCTATCGTTCAAGAATAACAAGGAACATTCATTCTCAACAATTTATCAATCTTAGAATATGACACGCATGACTCAAGATCATTTAGACGATTAACTAGTTTTGACATGCTTATCAACAATTATAACTCAAATTAACTCGGAATCAAAAGACCTGATCAACCAAATAATTAATGTCCAAGAATTCAACATATTAGAAATAAATAGACCTGATCAACCAAATAATCGACATTGATCAAGAAGATGGCAAGTTGATTTGAGGATCAAGAAAGCAAGATAAAGAAAAACTGTTTCAAGTTCGACAAAGCTTCATGTCTTGATTCTAGGGTTTAAACGACTTCGACATAATTAGATTCTAAAATTCAGAATTTAAAACATCATTTATGGTACACCAAAACATATTAACATAGCAGTGGAATACGAGAGATTATATGTATGACGACATATAATCTAGGCTCTACATTCATCAAAACAACAACAACAACCAACGTCCATCCAGCCCTCATCATCTGCATCCCTGCTAACCTGCACGTGTTAGAAATAACATGCAGGGCTGAGTACTACGTACTCAGTGAACACGTGCCGGAAACATTTGAAAACTTTGCTGAATACAGCTATATATGAAAACTTGCCAGAAAACATAATACGAGGATTTTCTGAAAAACAACGCGTAAAATGTTAAAAATACTTTCTTTTCTCAAAAATGATTTGTCTGCAGACAGTTATAACAGTATGAACCATATCAACAAATATATAATGGTGATGAGAAAGAGGCCTCTTTCTCAATCACTTGTAACCGGCATATCGAGGAAAGGCTCGCGATTATGAATAATCGGCCTATCAAAGAAATGCTCACGATTACCAATGTGTACACAGATTTCACCTTGCGTGAAATTGAATTCGTCTTTCTGAAGTAGATGGTAACATACTTAACATTTAAAAATGATTTTGGCAAGTATCAAAGCTTTAAAATCATAGTATATCATGCTTTTCACATTTTTCAGTTTAGAAAGCCCACCTGATCGATTTAAGCTTTAACTTTAAAACTTTACTGCTCGTTCAACCTCTTACTTCACGTTTCTGCTACAGCTTCCGCTTGCTCCTTTAATTAGAAACGGAATAACGACTTTAGAATGAAAAATTCTATCGAATAACGACTTCGATAATCTTAACGTAACTCTATTCAAATTTCTATGCTGGAACTCGACGAACGCGAGAATTCCTATGTTAGCTTTTTAAATGTCTTTAATCTATCTTATCTCAATACTAATCATCAATCATTAATCAAATATCAATATTTCAAATTCATTCATAAACATTCATTCATTACTTTTTCACATAATCGACTAAGTCGATTTTAAACCGTCTAACGGATTCAGAAAATTCTCAATTTAATTCCACACACTTACTTCATCATATCAAATACATTTATATATTTATTACACATCTTCGACTAAAATAACATATAAATTCCCAATCGGGGAAAAACATTCAAAAATAGAAAATCTTTATTACCTTGAATTAAATTTCCAGAAAATCATATAACACTTAATTTTTATTAAGAAGTTCATAAATACAATTAGTTTCTTAATTAAAAATCAAATAATTATTTATTTTATTTATTAAATTTTCGGTATTTTTAGATTTAGGATTTTTAGAATTCTTTTCTCTTCTTTTTAATTTCCAACATACTTCATTAAATATTATAACTTTATTTCTTCATTTAATTTCAATTAATTCATCATTAATTTATGAAATTTCTTTTAAGAACCCTAATTACCCTTTTCTAGGGTTTCTAGGTTAATCAAGCTCATTTTTCATTATCTCTTGGTCTAATATACTTCATTAATCTCATATATCATCAAATAAATTATCAAATACATCATATAACATTACATTATCAAACCCTAATTTATATCCTTATTTAATCGATTATTTTCACAAAATAAAATTGGTGGGAAATTTTTACTCACTTCCAACATGAAACATTCTTAAAATAACTAACTAAATTCATTTATATCATTAAAACAATCATACAATTCATGCATCAAGTGTTCTTCATTTTCTCTCATTTTCGAAAATTCTCAATTATGATCTAGGGTTTCTCATGCTTAAATCTAATTACATATTTGATCTTATAATCTTATTCTAAGCATAATTCATGAAGATCATAACATCAAACAATGCATCAATGAAAATTTAGCATTTTCTTCATATTTTTGATTTTCTCCATAACTAGGGTTAGGGTTCTTCATTTTTTTTATTTAATCATACCAATAATCATATAATCACTATATAAGCATAATATTAAGACATGAAGATTAACTAACCATTTCTAGGGTTTATTCCCAAAATAATCGACATATATTTATTTATAACAAGGGTTCTTCATGCATCATCTTAAGCTTAATAATTGATCATCTAACATCATAAAATCATCATATAAACAACATATGAAGACATGAACAACATCTAACCATTTCTACAAATTCTCCCAAAATAATCGACATATATATATGTATGAAAGAAGAGATCTTGAGGATAAACCTAGCTCTTCTTGATTACTTTGGATGAGAGAAATAAACTTGAACTTGAAAGCTTGAAGGCTTGAAGATTGAAGATCAAAGTTGTGTGTGTTTGTGTCGAGAGAGAAGAGATCGAGAGAGGGATGAGTGTTGCAGCTGTTGTTGCTGTGTTTGATGTGTGTGTGCATGTGGTGAGGGAGAGTGAGAGATGAGAGTGGAATATATGCATGTTACATGCATAGGATAGGGTAGACTAGGTTTAGTATTTTAATTTAACTTAATTGTTAAGTTTTGTTAGTTTTTTAATCACTTTCTCGACTCAATTAATTAACAATGACGAACCCTCCGATAAACTCTTAATTTCTCAACACAATAATTTAGTTTAAGGTTTCACGAACCTTAGGTAAAAATTTCACAGAAAGAATCGGAGATTCGAAGCATTTTCAAATCGACTGAAACTAAAATTTTAAAAGATAAATTACGTAAAATTTCACGTAATTAAATTAAATTATTATTTTAGTCAATTTATGACTAAACATTTATCATCTATTGATAAAAATTAATTAAAACTCATTTTTCCGGTAGAATATATCTGCCGGGTAAATTTTTTGGAAAGAAAATTTTTATTTTTTTAAAATTTTTGTCTTTCTCATTAGATTAATTATTTTAATTACTCAAGAAAGTCGGGATACTACAGGTCACCCCCTTGTCCAATGATATAAGGCGCTCCACGCACTTCAATGCGTACAGTCTGCAGCTCACTGAATCATTTTGCTTCTGTTTCATGGCGTTCGGCCCCTTCAGTGCTGGAAACCACATACGCCACTCTGTGTATCTAGGGTTTGCTATTCCATTAAGCTTGTAGCACCCGATGTTCTTTAAGATTTGCGGGAATATTCTTGCAACGGGTCGAAATATATGACGCCGTTTAGCTCTGTGATGGTCCTCGAACAACCATGCCTTAGAGTCGTAAATTTCAATATCTCCATCCTTAAGATTAAGGAGCAATGTTGCCCAATGCTCGCTGAAATTGCACACCATGATGACTTGCAGTAATGAACAATTAACAAAGATGCCCAAAAGTACAGCATACAGATGGAACGCATGGTACGAAATACAGAGTTTCGTACCATACGTACTAAGAGATGGGTGCTATGATTTGGCATCCATATACGAAATAGAGATATTAGTACCGATCGTACCAGCCTATTATGGTACTCCGGGTACTAACACATGATCTCCCATTCCTATATGCATCATGTAGTAGGTACGAAATATAACAGTTCGTACCATTTCGTACCGACATGAATTTATACTTACCCTCGTGCAGTCTATCCACTTCTTCATATTTTCACCTCACTCCGGCAACAGCCCCACAGTAAACATGCTCAGCCTTTCGAGTTCC
This sequence comes from Agastache rugosa, assembly GCA_031470985.1. NCBI lineage: Eukaryota > Viridiplantae > Streptophyta > Magnoliopsida > Lamiales > Lamiaceae > Agastache > Agastache rugosa. The sequence goes on from CM062604.1 coordinate 19,513,197, forward strand.
TCGTGCGGTACCACTTCCTCGGCTGATGGATCAAACTTGTCACCTTGTTCAAAACCTCTATGCAACGATGTCCACACATCCTCTATTACATCCTAATGCTCTGTTTGGTAGCCCTAATAAGGCCTAGATATAATACATATCTGGCCTTATCAGGGTGTTTGGTATCCTTGATCTGTATTAAGTGTGGCCCGAGTTTATAGACGGCCCGTGCTTAAAACACTGTTCCTCTTTAGAAACCATATCCCTCCAACTTGGTCGGATTCCTAAGCTAAGATTCAACAATGATCAAGATTATAGATTGAAATGACATTATTACCCTTCCAAAATTTTCCTCTCTCTTCTCTATCCTCCTTCTCGTTCTCTTTCCCGTCCGACGAGATGATGAAAGTGAAACCTTCTCCGGCCGCCGCTGCCACTGCCGTCATCACCACCACCACCTCTCTAGAAAAACACCATCTTCGATCTTCAAAAACCCCAACCGCCAGCAGGCCACCGATGAGGGCCTGCGCCACCTAGTCATCAGGGACCACGACGGTCGTCAACAGAATGGGCAGAGCGGCGCAGACCAAGGCGGCAGGTAATGAGTCGATGGCCTTCTCCAGCAGACTTAGTAGGCCGAGGTCATCATTTGAATTTGAGAATTTTTCTTGATTTGGGAAATGATTCAGATGAGATCGACAGAGAGAAGGGGTGAGACAGAGAGACGAGAGGATCGAATGTAGTGGTGGTGGTGGTGGCTGTAGTCGGAGACGAGGGTGGTTGTGGTGTAGGCTGTGGCGGTGGAAGAGTTGTCGGAGAAGAGAGACAGAAAAATAAAGAGAAGACGAGAGTGAGAGAGGATAAATGAGAGAGAATTGGGTGGAAAAATAATTAGGTACAGACGAGAGAGAGAGAGAGGGAGAGGGTGAGGAAGAAGAGAGATAGAGGGGGGGGAGAGAGAGATGGTTGTGGGATATAATTGCAGTGGTGGTTGTGGTAGGTGGGGTGACGGATGAATGAGGGATATAATTGTAGAGAGATGACTCATAGGAGAGATAAATAATTAATTTATATTAGGGGTAAAATTTTCATTTCCTACTTAATCTTGAATTTAAACTAGGGTACCAAACAACGAATTTATCATATCTATATGACATATCTTATCTACCAAATACAAATATACACTAACAATCACCTCTTATTAACTATATTTATCTTGACATTATCTATCTTGCATTATCCTAACATACCTACCAAACGAGCCCAAATAATATTAGAATAAACCACGAGAATTAGCATCAAATATATTCGTGAATTAATGTACCTTTAGAAATGAGATAGAAAATTACCATGAACATACTGCCGGTCACAACAACTGTTGGGTCAATCTGTTCCAAACCAGCATCAATTGGGCGCGTTTCTAGTATGCTTAGGTATGAATCTATGTGTTCTTTGCAAAGTTTCTTTGTAACATCAAGTATTTCGTCGAAGAACTCTTTACCGACAGCCCATGGGATTCCTACGTTCCTTCTACAAAATATATTATAAATTGTTTATTCTTCAATGTCATGTATATATAGTAGGAAAATTAGCCAAAGTTACAATTTCAGGTTGTCGGTCGCCATGAAAACATCAAAACTATCGAGTCTCGCCCGTACGTCATTTAGAAGGTATGGACTCCGGCATGCGGGAGCAGGATATCTTGTCCTTAGTAGGCGTGCAGTAACGTTTGCATTCAGATTTTCATTCGCAAGTGCTGGTGTATAAGGAACTAATGCGGACTCCGGCTGCGTGATCCAGGATTGTGTTCCTTCTCCCCATTCAGCTTCCAGCGTCTCTTGTGACCAGTACAGTTCTGGAATGTAAGGGCTGGTGGGAATCTGTTCATCAGCTGTAGGGGCCAGGATATCACGAATAGTACGAATTAGTATTTTCGTACCCGAGGTAACTTGTGTCGATGTGATAGAAGAAGGATATGTGAAGGTTAAGGTACAAATATATTCATATTTCGTACCACGAGTACCATATATACGGTACGAATATCATGTATTCGTTCCATAAGTACCGTTTATACGTACGATGAGTACCATGTTGTTGGTATTCATGGTATGAAATATGAATTATTCGTACTATGCGTAACAAACACCATTATGTACGCATGGTATGGTACTATAATTTGCATCATACACATTAGTGTGTACGTATGGTACGATTTATAATAATTCGTACCATGCGTATATATTTACAAGAGCAACAGACATTTTGACATTTTTATATGCATAATGTATTGGCTACAAATGATGCCAAAACATAATGCAAAGTACATACAATATTTGTTCGTAGATAGTGACTGGAAAAAAAGCATAAATAATTGTTTCATACAACATCACAAGCTCCCGAATACCAAATGCATGTGGATGTCTAATCCTCCATATGCATGTCGTGTAGTACCTTGTCAAGTTTAATACTTTGGATGACAGAGTCAACATTCATCCGGTGTTGGATCATCTGGTGTTGTTTCTTCTGCCGTTGCTTCTGTTGCTGCTGCTGCTGTTGGTCCTGTTGTTTCTGCTGGTGCTGATGTTGTTGGCGCTGTTTCTGTTGTTGGTGGTGGTGCTGCTGCTGCTGTTATTGTTGTTGCTGTTAGTGGTGCTTACATTTGTTAGTCTTGCTATTAGTCTTTGCCCATTTGTTATTCTTTGCTAGTCTTTGAGAGCTCTGTGTCTGCTGCAACTGGTGCGGGTTCTGATGCCTGTGCAGGAGTGTTTTCCGCAACCTACTGCTGCTGGTAATGTACCACCCAATTTTTGGTGTCATTAAATACCGTGTGGTGGTGCGCATCTATGTGTACATCTGCCTCTATAATATTTTTCAAGACATAGTCCCCAACATCGCGCACGAGATTCTCATGTTGAATTTTGAGAAGGCCCTCTATCTCTTTTAGCAGGGCAACCCTTTCTGGAGTAGCGAGAATATTGGTAGCAGTGTGAAATGCAGCACTGGTGCTAGCATCGTGAGTAGTAGCATCAGAAGTAGTTGCCCTTCTGGGTCAGCACGAGTCGCAACAATATTACCCTCATCTCCAGATAGAGCATCCTATTTCCTCTTATTCTTATTCTCGTTCGCATTGTATTTGAATGAGAATGGATGCCCTTCTGGGTCATCATCCAGAGATTTCCAGTATTTCTTCTTGATCTCCTTCTTGTCTGGCTTCAGTGTAGTTTTGACCTAAAAGAACAGTTCTTATTTTAGGTTTAATTCCAAAAAAAGTAAATCATGCAAGCGTAAGAAAATCAAATCTTTTACATCATCAACATAGATATCATCTTTGTCGGTGGGCTTCGAATATGTAAACCTCAACAGGCGAGGCCTCTTGCGCTGCACAAGCCTACCCCCAATATGTTGTCCTATATATGGAATGGCACAGAATATCCGTGCCTAGGTAATTGGATGCGGAAAAGTAAGCTGTTATATATGTAACAATTGGTACGAATTTAAGTAATCGTACTAAGACTACCGGTACGCTTGAAACGAATATAGTATATTTCGTACCAATTGAACCATATTGGCGATACGAATATCATGAGTTCGTATTAATAGTACCACACAGCTTAATTTAAGGCACTAGTAGTATGAATTACGTGATATTCGTAACACGAGTACCAGTACATTTGATAAGTATGAATTGTGGATTGAAAACATACCGAGAAAGCAGTGGTGTTTCCGGTAAGATGATAGCACGACCCCGATGCTGCTGAGATGGTGTGGTTCTGACACTGTCAATAGCTAATTTTAACATTTGGTACGAGATGCTGCCCCATGGGAATCTATCCCAAGCCTTCTTGTCTTCTACCAACACCCAGAGCTAGGTGTTAATCTTATACTTGGCTTGTTCATGACCAAGCACATAGTGGCATGCTATGAGCATCTTTGCTATTTTCACATAATCGGAGACATCAACTCCATTAATTCTCTTGCTTTCTATAAATCGATTCAACAACTGCAGCGGGGTAATTGGAGTGCTCTGAAAAAGCCTAGTGTACGTAGAATTCTCCGGAATAGGATGTTCAGTGTATGGATCAAAAGTAGGTTTGCCGAAGCACAACCCACTCACTAAAGAAAATTCAACACGAGAAAACCTCAAAATCTTGTCATGAATCTTAAAAAACAGAGCGGTCGGATCAGGATCATTCTTTGTTGCGAGGACCTGGTGAGACACCACGAAATGCAGTACCTTTTCTTGTCTTGTGATAGAGTCTGGGAGGCCCATGAAGAACCTATGAACTGAGCACACGAGTTCCGTCATAGCATCAGCACTAAAACCATTCAATACCCTGCGAACATCACCTATGACTTCACTACTCCAGGTGATCATTACCTTGTGGCCTACATCAGCCATAGAATACCTCTTGTATTGCCATCCAACCTTCAAAGAATAAACACAGAAGCTTGTTTAAAATTGTACAATATTATTCTATTATACATGTAATCCAAGTACGAAAGAAACGAAACTCATATATTCGTACGATTCTACCACTCCAAAGTCTTGGTACGTCGGGTTTTTATACGTGAATTTCATACCGGGGGAACAGCCCAAATGTGGTAATATGCCGATACGAAATTGATACATCTATACACCCAGAAATCAGGTAAAATCGTAAAAGTATCACCAAAAAATGAAATAGAATCCAAATCAAAAATCAAACCCAGAAAACATTGACTTATTGTACACCAGAGCACGTATACGTGAAATTCGTGCTGGAGTACGACCACATTACGCGATACCCAGTACAAAAATTACATTTTTGTACAAGAGATTATGAACTTACAAGCAAACTACCCAGAAATGCGAGCGAACAATTATCAAACCACACTGGTACGTTTAGAACACAGTACAAAATCGAAGTTCAGACAAATCGAACTACTTTACCCGCCAAAAATTCAAAAATAAAATACAAACAAAACCTAGAAAAATAAGAAGGAATATCCAGATCTATACGATTTCTCTAAGAAATTACCAGCATTTCGCCGTACGGATTGCTAGATGATGGTCGTGCGTTTCCTTCATTTCTGGATACGGTGGTAGATCTATTTTCTTCCGACGCCATGATTTCCGTACGAGTTGTATGCGCGGCGACGTGTAGTGGTGGTTGGTGTTTGCGCGGTGGTGTGCAACAAACTGTGCGGCGGTTATGGAGGCGAAGTGATAATCAACGTGCGGTGGTTTAGAAAAAAGGGAATGTGTGATACGGCCAAACAATATGCGGAAGAAAGGACTCGAACACACGTCAACAGAAAGGTTGATTCAATCCAACTATAAACTGAACTAAAAGAGATTAAAACACCTAATAAACTGATCTAGATTGAAAATTGAAGAATAATAAGAATAGAACACAAAACAGAACCAAAACTATTGACTAGAAAATAGAACTTATAGCAAATCAACTCCGATTAAGCTCAAAGTTTAACAAAAATTACGAACTGAAGTCAGGAACAACATATCCAAAATTCAGCTAATTCGTACGAGGTGTTTGAGATTTGGCACGCGGCTGACTTCTGGGTCGATTTAAGTTAAAACTTGGGATCGATGGGTTTGCTGATGGAAATCTGGACTGAGCAAGGGATTGGGAAGGATTGGTGATTAACGAAGGTGGTGATGGTGATGTTGAGGGTGGCGGCGGGGTGGAGAAACAAAAGAGAACGAAATTAGGATGAAGAACTTACCCGAAACGAATTCCGGATCTACTTGAATATGAAACACGTCTATGGAGCGATCTTCGTGGCTTATCTGACCCGGATACGACTGGATATCATGAACGAGACAATTTATTTCAAGTTCTAAAGATGCCAACTCAAGAACTCTACCGAGAACACAAGAGAAATCGTGAGCCTAAGCACGAGTATGAGACAAATCGATCAATAAGATTTCTGATTCAAAATTGTCTGCTGAAAATAGTGCTCTTCAAAGACCTAAATACTACTAGGGCTAATCCCACTAGGATTCGAAAATAAGTAAGGCCTAATTACAATTGGGCTAATAATTAAATTAAATAAATACTAACTATTGGGCTTACTACTTTACTTAAAATAATTAAATTAAGTAATTCAAAGTCTGAAAGCCCAATTAAAATAAAACAATCTAATTAAAACTAAACACCAAGCAATCTCGAGCTGGAATATCTTCAATGGCATCTCTTGAAGCTTTGGCAATACTGCTCGAAAATACCTTGGCTGGATCTCATCATTCCCCCCTGCTCAAAAGAATTCGTCCTCGAATTCCAACTCCCATTATGGATGAAAAAACTGCATGCAGGAAAAGAATATATGTTAGCATTGTCGAACATAGAAAGACGATCATACTTACCATGAAGATAAATATAATAGAAATCGTCGTTGATACGGACGACGTCCTTTTCTCTCTGAAGCTCAATGGGTGGCTTCTTCTTGACATGCAACTCAACAATCATTGTTAGTTCAAACCAAGGAATAATCGAACACAATCTAGTATCATACATCAATGTAAGATTAAATCTCCTTGCATAGTATGTATGACACTTATGCTTCAATTCAAGACTCCAAAGTATTCAATTCATACAAATCAATGGTATGTTTAGCCGAAATTCATCAAAACAATCTACAAACCAACGTGTAACATGCATTCTAATAGACATTGAATAACAATCAATCATGTAATTTCCAGTAAGTATCATTCGGTTTTTAGACCTCAAATAAACGATGGAATGACACAAACCTATTGCATTCAAATACCATGTACACATCCTACTATTGGTTCGAACAAGTAATGCACTACGACTCTCAAGCATTAACATGCAATTCAAGTCAAATCCAAATGTTAAATTAATTCTAGAAAGAAACATGGATTCAACTATATACATCAAATACCTATCAACGCTAGAATAGGATAGACGACACTTACCTTTCTCGATCTCAGTAGCACGTCTTTTAAGTAAACATGGTCAGGGCTGGATGATTCCTCATCAATTGACTGATCTTCACATGGAACATCAACATGCTCTAACTCTAGTTTTTCTTTTTCTTTCTCCAATGAATAGCTCGAAACTTCGTCGAAGCTAGGGCTAGGGTTTGGTAAACTTGGTTCTTCTTCGAGCTCAACCTCAACCTCCACTTGAGAATTCGAGACTTCATCTATCTGAAAATCAAGGTTAGTTCTATCTAGCTCAATTGGCATCTTCTCGAAGTCTTTCTCCTCAATCTGCACATCACTAGAAAAGACAAAATCATTAGTAGCACTGTTCTGATGAATCAAAAGATTATCCGTCTTATCTTGATCAAGTGCTTGATCAATGCATATGGGCTGGGGCGTAATTGTAGCTTCACTTATCATGTCTGAATTCAACTGGTGATCTGCGTTATCGGATAATGTAGGATCCAATTCTGTAACTTCAGGTACTACCACAACTGCAACAGATGCATCTTTTTCACTGGATTTGGATGCATACATCGAATCTTCAGAAAGGGTGACAGTTTCAGTGGCTACACTCGGTTTGAGCTCGTGTTTACTGGCTGATTCGAAGTAGATAAATGCATCACATTGGTTTGGACACTGGGTTTCAAAGTGACCCCATCCTTTGCATTCACGGCAATGCATATCTCGGGCTCGGATTGGAGTGTCAATCGGCGGCTGATTGTAATTGTATGGTCGTGTAGTATTAGCTCGAATGGGAGTGGATGAGCTAGCTTCAGCTCGGCGACTAGGTTGTGGTGCAGACTGCTCAAAACGACAAACGGACTGTCTGGACTGAGCTTGGAATCATTGTGGTTCAGATCTAGGTGTAGAAGTTTTAGTCCTAACCCACGGATCCTTTGCACTTGGCGTCACATGAGATGGTCGTCGACGTCTATATAAATCATCGAATTGATCAAATTTGACCATGATTTGTGCCATAGTATCCTTCATTGCTTGGCAACCTTTTTGGATACTTTGATTTAGGGCATCAAAGTGATTCTTGGCGTTCCATTCAAGCTGGGTGCCTGAAGACTGAGGCGTCTTGCCTGGATCCATAAAACCTGTACAGTGAACAAACAAACGTAAAAGAAATAAAGGACCTCACAGTTCCTCACAATCACTCGTTTGTTCTCTCAGATTTTTTTTCACTCGTGTATGTCACTCAGTGTATAAGTATGAAGAAAGATGGAAACAAAATTAACTCCACAAAAATGTCCTGGCAGAATCTGTCGTCAACTCTTTAGCTTTAGTCAAGAGCTCGGACTTGACTTCCAGAGAACCACGGGATAGCAATGGAATCATAAAGAGAGCTGTAATGGGAAGTATAGGCAATGTGGGGGTGTAGGAGAAAAGGCTTGAACAAAAAAATGAAAAAAAATTCAAAAATCAGAAAAACCGAAAAAGTTTGGAGGGCAATTTTACCTAGCAGATGATGGAATTTGGCCAAAAAATCCTATAGGTCATAGCAAAGTAGTGAGTCTTGCTCAAAGCGTCATTCCGCTTCCGGAATGGTATTATGGGCAGAAATCAGACTTCTGAAGCAAAAGTTATAGTGAAAAGATGAAAAACCGAAAATTAGAAAAGAAATTGGATTGAGATGGGATTTTCAGTACCAAGGGCTGTAAGATGCTCGGTTAGGCAAGGAAAAAGGTAGGGAGGACCGAAAATTAAAAGAATGTTGATGAATTTCGGATGGACAGTTGTTACTAATTCAATTCAAATTAGGAAACAGATTTGAGTCAAACTAGGAAAGCAATAAATCCAAATCCTAATAGAACTAGGACAACACAAATTAATCCTATTAAACCAAGATGACCGAATATCTAAGCCACCCAAAAATTCGACAACCCAACCAAGACTCCAAAAACAGGCGAAAATAAAATACTATACGACGTCCCCAATCGTTAGTCGACGAAGGACAATAACTCTACCCAAGAAAGATGACACACGAACAATATGCGGAAGAAAGGACTCAAACACACGTCAACAGAAACGTTGATTCAATCCAACTATAAACTGAACTAAAAGAGATTAAAACACCTAATAAACTGATCTAGATCGAAAATTGAAGAATAATAAGAATAGAACACAAAACAGAACCAAAACTATCGACTAGAAACCCTAGACTGAAACCTGATTACAACTTATAGCAAATCAACTCCGATTAAGCTCAAATTTAAACACAAATTATGAACTGAAGTCAGGAACAACATATCCAAAATTCAGCCAATTCGCACGAGGGGTGTGAGATTTGGCACGGGGCTGACTTTTGGGTCGATTTAAGTTAAAACTTGGGATCGATGGGTTTGCTAATGGAAATTTGGACTGAGCGAGGGATTGGGAAGGATTGGTGATTAACGAAGGTGGTGATGGTGATGTTGAGGGTGGCGGCGGGGTGGAGAAACAAAGAGAACGAAATTAGGATGAAGAACTTACCCGAAACGAACCCCGGATCTACTTGAATCCGAAACGTGTCTATGGAGCGATCTTCGTGGCTTGTCTAACCCGGATACGACTGGATATCACGAACGAGACAATTGATTTCAAGTTCTAAAGATGCCAACTCAAGAACTCTACCAAGAACACAAGAGAAATCGTGAGCCTAAGCATGAGTATGAGACAAATCGATCAATAAGATTTCTGATTCAAAATTGTCTGCTGAAAATAGTGCTCTTCAAAGACCTAAATACTACTAGGGCTAATCCACTAGGATTCGAAAATAAGCAAGGCCTAATTACAATTGGGCTACTAATTAAATTAAATAAATACAAATAATTGGGCTTACTACTTAACTTAAAATAATTAAATTAAGTAATACAAAGTCTGAAAGCCCAATTAAAATAAAACAATCTAATTAAAACTAAACACCAAGCAATCTCGAGCTGGAATATCTTCAATGGCATCTCTTGAAGCTTTGGCAATACTGCTCAAAAATGCCTTGGTTGGATCTCATCAATGTGGCAGCAGTGCGAAGATGAGAAGACATCGATGGTTATGGAGTGACGGCGGAGACGATTGGAGATGACTGGTCAGAGACGACGACGAAAATCTCGAGAATGGAGGAGGTAAATCGGCAGAGAGAGAGAAGACGGAAGAGAGAGAAAAGGAAGAGAGATAAATGGTTATTTTTGTGGGTGAAAAGAAAAAGTAGTTTCCCTCATTCATAAGGGCAAGATGGTCCTAAATTTGAAAATATTACCAAAATTTATAAAAATTAAGTAGGGAGACAAAATTTAGTTTTTACTATCTTGAATAGTTATTTCTCATTTTCACTCTTATTAAAATACTAGCAGAGATATACGTGCGTTGCACGTAGAACCTCTCATTTAATATGATTGATTTATTACAAATTGAATTAACTTCAAGAAAATATTAGAAAATAGGCGTTTGAGACCATATTATTATCCATATCCATATGTTAATTATGTATCCTATCTTGTGTATAATTTTCAAATTTGTATGACTATGATAAAGATCATCCATTATAATATTATTAATATAAGGGTAAATTTTAGATTAAATCCTAAATTATTCACTTTGTCTAAAAAAATTATTACGAACTTTCAATAATATCAATAAAAGATCCGAACTATTAATATTGTTTCAAAAATACAATGCTAACAATTTCCTTTCAACCGATCGCATTTTTTTCCGAAAAATTAATTTCTTATTATCACAATTGTATCATAATACAAATTTTGTCATTCATATGAATGGTTCAACATCTTCATCTGAATTTAGTGACGGAAAATATTAGCAGGATAATTTTGGAACAATGTCAATAGTTTGGGTCTTTTTTAATATTATTGAAAGTTCATGCCATTTTTTAGACAAAGTGAATAGTTTAGGATTTAATCTAAATTTTACCCACTATAAAAATATTTTATTTTCTGAATTACAAATAAACTAAAATACATACTTCCTCCGTCCCACTATAAGTGGCACGTCTCTCATTTTTGGTTGTTCCATTATAAGTGGCATATTACTCAAAATGAGATCAATTTACCCTTTACAATCAAGTGGGTTACCACAATTCATACACTTTAATATATACTCCTAAATATTTATGCCCAAAAGTTTTGTCACTTATAGCGGAACAAATGAAATATATATATATATATATATATATAGAAAGTGATACAGAAAATGACGAAGAAATTCCAGAGACTCACATGGATTTCTAGAAAGGATATGACGAATGCAATGACAAAAATTGTCACTAACATTTGTCAAGATTCTGTATCCAATTAAATCAATTTGGTCATAATCTTCAGTTTCTGATTCTGATTCAGGTTCTGTATCATAAATAGGTTCTGAATTATAAATAGAATCTTCTTTTATATTTGCCATTAATGTATGATTTGTTTCTGTTTTTTCATCATCACTTTTTTCATTATCCTTTTTAATGTAATTTGTGAATCTTAAATTAAATGTTCCATTTGTTTCATACATAAGACTTTTCTGTGGAACTAAAATCTTATTATCTTCATTAATACTAAAATTTTCTAATGACCAATCTAATCCAGCAAGATCTTCTGGATTGATTTTTATGGGGTCTATCATTTTTATTCCCTTACTATTTATATTTTTTACAATTCCATCTATGTTTACTTTAAAATTCATACAAGATCTATTGCTGGCTTTTCCTAAAATTCCTACACTTACAATTAGATTATTTCCTATATAACCATCATATCCTTTTGTCTGTAATCCTATTTTTAAATTTTTTAAATCATTTATATCTTTCAGTATTGCTGGTAAACAATAAAATATTGCACTGTTTTAATTGTTCAAGATTTCTAATTGCAGTATCTTGAATAAATATATTTTCTTTTGTAGGATCAACTCCTAATAATAATATTCTAATTTGACTTGTGAAATTGTAGGGATTTTCTTTATATATATATATATATTTATATATATATATATATATTCGAATTACAAAGTAAAAAGGTTGCTCCTCACTAATATAGTCGAGTGATTCAATAAAATATATCTAAATTATAAAGCTAATAAAGATCATGTAAGTTTCACATGGTATGATTTTTCTTAATTTTCATTTTGTTGAGGAAAGATATAATATAATTATCATTGTAATTTCCAAACATTTGCATCATCATTTCAACCCACGACATTATGCTGAAATCTATATATTGTATTTTATAAATGCCAATGAATTAACATATACAATGTATAATGTATAGTGTTATTATTATTTGGATAAAATAAATACATAATTATGCATATTTCATTAAATTTATAAATTGAGGTATGTATAAATAAGACAAAAAAAGTAATTAAATTTATTTAGAAATATAAAATATTGATAATATAAAATTAATTTCAAATATTATTATTTATAAAAAAAGAACTTGATAAATTAAAATAAATTATTTATGTTTTGATGATAATTATATCCATCACAAGTTTCTAATTTGTAAGTGATGTAGTTTTTTGACTACGACTACTTTACTATTTTCAACTTTTAATTACATGAGTCCCATGCATAAATATATGTCCAGTATATTCTTTAGTAAATAATAATGAAAAGAAAAATTATTTAGTAGAGATTTACCGAAATCTTCTTTTTTAATTTATTGAGTTTGATTTCTATATTGTGTTGTAGTTCAATACTATTGAATGTTTCTTTACGACATTTTACTTAAGAGTCAAATTTATTCCCTCATTACATGGATTCATCCTACCTTTCTAAATATGTTTTGCGTTAAAGATTAGATATGTTTAATTAATCTCAAACTTTCGAAAAAAATTATCTATATCATTAATAACATTATCACTCCAATTTTGACACCTTTTATATATAATAAATGTGCAATTAATATATATTATAATCGATGTTGCGATTTTAAATATGATATGTTAAATATGTAAGTAATTAAAATATAAATCTCGATGTAGTTACTTTTTAACCACTATGCTTGAGTTAACCCCATAAACTTTTCAAGTCCAATTAGTAAAGTCTTCAAATGGAGGCCTTTGATTTATTTGTAAAGTTCTTATTGATTGTGTTGAATCAGTCAACATACTTTTAGCAAAACATCCTTCATGAGTGTGCGTGTGTTGGCTTCAAGAAGAGGGTGGTTAACATCCAAGGCCAAAGATCTCGAGTTCAAGTTCACCGTGACGCTGTATTTAAATTTAATTGTTAATTTATCAAAAACACAATAATGTCAAAATCAAATTTATGACAACGTCCATCGTTTTCTTTACTTTGTTAACAATATTAATGTGTATTTGTGTATAACCGTTATTAAAAATTATAAAAGAAACTTTATCAAAAGAAAGATTATAAAAAGAAATAATGAAAAAATGAGAAATGATGGCTCAATGCAAACAAATCAGTATTACCACCAAAATATTTAAAAATGTAATTATATTGTGAATAATTTGTCATTATAAACGTCAATATTCAATTAAACCTAATAGGGTATAATATCGTGATTTATAATTTATCAAGAGTAATATACCTGCAGATTTATAATTTGAAAAAGAATTTTCCACACCCTTTTCTTTCTCCAAATCTATTCGTTGGTAATTATTGTATGCGTATGCACCTTGTAATTTATAGAGTATGTGGTGGAAGAGTTTCATTAGGAGAAAGATTATGGATATATATGTGAGGAGTTTATACGTATGTTTAATTAAAATATAAATTTCATATATAGATTTTACAATATTACCCTTAAAATAAATATAATAAGAGGGATATATTAGGTAAATCCAATTTTGTAAGAATCCGCTCTTTTATAATAGGTATAGATTATCATATGAGAAGTGAGTGTAATACATGTACACATCTAATAGAATTTTCCGTATTAGATAGTACATATGTGATATCTAGAGCTGTCAAAATACCAGGCTGGGCCGCCCGACCCGAGCCCACCGCGCTTTTTGGAAAAATCGGGCCGGGCCTGCCTGGTCCGAAAATCCTTCGGGCCTGAAAAATGTGGAGCCCAATCCTGTCCGACAAACCATTTTATAGTATAATATTTCCAGACCGGGCCGGGCCGGCCCGAGAGCACCGGGCTTTTACCCATTTCAGGCCGGGCCGCCTCGGCCAGAAAATTCACTGGACCTGAAATTGTAGAGCCCAGCCCAGTCCAAAATCGGGCCGGGCCGGGCCTTTTTTGTCGGCTCTACTGATATCTCACAAACTCTACCAATGGTTTCTGATTTGAAATGAAATGCATTAACATCTGTACAGTGGATATTGTGCCGGGCGGTGGGTGCGTGGTTGGGTAGAATCCAGATAGCCGAGGTGCTGCCACCTTTTGATGATGATGGGCTGTAGAATTTTCCTCCAAAATTGCAGTCAAAATCCGTCAATCAAACCGTTACTCTTCAATTCAAATCAGCGGCATACACGTGCATATGAATGAATTTAATATCTGAAACTATAAATTCTTATCGTCAAAGTTAACGTGGGCTTCTTCACTACCCCAAATTCACTCCACTCCAAACTCCAACACCACAAACCTCGAGATCAAACTTAAAAATGGCGGAAGCAGTGGTCTCCGTAGCTCTGGAAACACTGAGAGATCTCCTGTTAGAAGAAGGCAGATTGTTAGTCGGCGTCGGCAGCGAAGTGAAGGCGCTACAGAAGCAGCTCAAAGAGATCAAATGTTTCCTCAAAGACGCCGACGCAAAGCAGCACAAAAGCGAAAGCGTCCGCAATTGGCTCGCAGAGATCAGAGATCTCGCCTACCGAGCCGAAGACGTCATCCTAGAATACGCCGTCCGAATTTCCTCCGACCGACGGCCACGCGGCGTCAAACGATTCCTCCACCGATTTTCTCGCTCACTGCGCGGCTGCTTCTCGCTCCACCAATTAGCATCCGAGATCTCGGATATTAAATCGGAGCTCGCGAGGCTCACCGGCAACATGAAAGCCTACGGTATAATCGACGGAGGGGGAAGTTCCGGCGGAAGTAACCAGAATTGGACGAGGAAAACATTCCCCAATGAAATTGAAGACTGTTTTGTGGGGAAGGAGGATGATCTGAAACGGCTAGTTTCTCTCCTGCGCGACGACGACCAAACGCATCGGATTATTTCAATTTGGGGTATGGGCGGTATAGGTAAGACGACTGTTGCTAAAAAAGTCTACAATTATATGATTGAGAGCGAAATTGAACGGTTTGATTCGTTCGCGTGGGTTTGCATTACTCAGCAGTGTGAAATTCGGTTGGTTTTGGAGGATGTTCTGAAGCAGCTAGATCCACAGAAAGGGGAATGCGTTTCGAGTCTGAGCGACACGCAGTTGGTGGAGAAACTGTGTGAGATTCAGAGAGGTAAGAGATGCTTGATTGTTCTTGATGATCTTTGGGAAACTTCTCACTGGGATGGCTTGAAGCATGCGTTTGCTGTTCGGAATTTGAAAAGCAAAATCTTGTTGACCACGCGGAAGCAGAAGGTTGGAGAGATTGGATTCTCGCTAGAACTTGGGCTCATGAATATGGAGGATGGATGGGAATTACTTAAGAAAAAAGCATTTCCCGGGAGTAATATTCCAGGTTAGTGCTACTTTTACTTCACTTGATCATTCTGAATATTTATATTTTGATTAATTGGGAATCATTATTTCAATATACAGAATTTGCATTCCAAGAAAAAACTATAACAGTTGGGAAAGAAATGGTGCGGAAATGTGGTTGTTTGCCGCTAGCAATTTCGTTACTCGGAGGGGTCTTGAGTAAGAAAAGGTGTTTGAGAGAGTGGGAGTTAGTAAATGAAAATATCAATGCATCTATATATAGAGGTGAAGGATATGATGAAAAGGGTAATCAGATAGATGGAGTGTTGAATTTAAGTTACGAAGATCTACCTTATTGTTTGAAGCCATGTTTTCTCTATTTAGGTAGATTGAAAGAGGATGAGAGCATATATGCTCCTGAATTATATAGGATGTGGATAGCACAAGGCATGATCTCGGACGAGAACGTTAAAGGAAATGAGGAGACTTTAACGCATACTGCAGAGTTATACTTAAGTGAGTTGGCCTCGAGATGTATAGTCCAAGTTGAAATGGAGGATGTTATACCTAAACAAAAATATAAGACGTGCAAACTTCATGATGTAGTGAGAGAGCTGTGTTTGTCTATGGGGAAAAAGGAGGATTTTGGTGTACAAATCTTGGATTATCAAGGTGGAAAGTTTAGTTCTTCAGTACAGGAAACTCTGTCTCGTAGTAAGACACGGCATTTGATTATCCATGTCAAAACAGAGCTCGAACTAGAACATGATGAGGTTGGAATCATTAGTGTAAAAGATACTAGCAAGCATTTAAGATCTCTTGAAATACTCAGTGATATAAAAAGGAAGACTATTGAATTCCCACCACAAAGTATATTTGATTTCCGGAAATTCAAATTGCTCCGAGGTTTAGTTCTCCTGAGGTTCAAATTTGTTGACAGAAAGTTACCAAAAGGAATCACTGATCTTATTCACCTTAGATACTTGCGTTTACGAGAATGTGATCTTGATAGCCTACCACCGTCTATAAGCAATTTGGCGTACTTAGATACCCTTGATTTGTATAATTCGAGGAATGTTCAAGTTCCAGATGTTTTGAAGAACATGCCAAGATTAAAGCATTTGCTCCTCCCACTTTATGACAAGGTAGTCATTGGAAATTATCTATTGAAATTGGATGATTGTATAGATCAGTTGGAGAGTCTGATTGGCTTCGATAGTTCAGTTCACGAACTGAAGTATATTACAAAGATGAAGAATCTGCGACGTTTATCAGCATCAATATGCGATAATGAGAGCTTGTCTGCCATTATTAACGCCATTGCTACAAACTGTGACAAGTTAGCATACTGTACAGTTTCAATCAAACAAGGATGCAAATTAACAACAACAAAAGAAGGGTTGATGAAGTTGAAGCAAGCATTCTCTTGTCCGAATCTTTATTACCTGAGAATCTGTGTTCGGTTGGGGAAGCTTCTAGAGGATTGCATGAGCGACATCATTAGCTCAAAACTTGTGAAGCTGTCCATGTTAGAATGTGAGATTGAGGATGATCCAATGGGGATCCTAGGGAAGCTTCCTTCTTTAAAAGAACTGTATTTAAGGGCGTCATCGTTTGTCGGGAAGGAGATGACATGTCATGAATCCAGTTTTCCTTGCCTTCAAAAGGTTTCACTAAATGGCTTGCCAAACTGGAGGGAGTGGAGAGTAGAGGAAGGAGCGATGCCCCGTGTTTCTGAAATAAATATCGTTCGTTGTCCTTGTTTGGAGAAGGTTCCAGATGGATTTAGTAGCATTGCAACTCTTAAAAAACTGCTAATTTCAGGAATGCCAAGATTGAGAGAAAGGGTTATGGGATCAGGCCAAGGGGGAGTGGATTTCCACAAAGTGAGCCATGTTTCTTCAATTATCATCAATAAGTCTCCACTCAGGTAATTCTTGGTCTATACTTTCATCAATTTTCAATTTTTTGGTTTTGT
Organism: Agastache rugosa; assembly: GCA_031470985.1. Classification (NCBI taxonomy): domain Eukaryota; kingdom Viridiplantae; phylum Streptophyta; class Magnoliopsida; order Lamiales; family Lamiaceae; genus Agastache; species Agastache rugosa. The sequence continues at coordinate 19,530,636 of CM062604.1, forward strand.
TTTGCTGATTAGGTAGTTAATTATATTATACTTAGAATTTATAACTCTTATCTGTTTCTACAGATAAGTAAAGAAATTGAACTTAATTAAGCCCAGAGGGCACAAGCTGAAAACTCTTATTATTAAAATCTATCCAGGTAAATTCAAAGGAAAAAATTATCGAATAGGAAATTAGAATACAAGATATTATGTCTAAAGATTCCTAGATAATTTGTATTAGTATAATAATTCTTGTGCTATATCTTGAATTTTTTTTTTCTCTGTGTAATTGCGTTGAGATCAAAACTCCTACTACTTCCGTCCTCCAAAGTCCCCTAAAAGTGTGGTGCATATTTGATTAGTTATGAAATATAAAATACTATTTGAACCACACTAATCTGGGATGGAGGGAGTACAATTTATTTTGCTTTCTTAATTCTGTCATAAATTCTAGTTTTCTATAATAACATATAACATATTTGGATTTTCGAGAGAATTTCCTTATAATTAAATATCTAGTTGGTTATAATCACAAACAACTCCAATCCAAAATGATACGTGTAATATCATGCAAAATGTTTTATTTTATATGAGTTTATGTTTATGATAATTCATTAGGAATTTAGTTTAGTTTGAAAAGAAGTACGGTAAAAGTTATAAAGAGAAGCAAATTATGAAGTCTTGAAATTATTTTGAGATTGAGTCACTTGCCTCGCAAATAATTTGTAGAAACAAAATCTATTAGGTTTAATCCCATTAATTTAAATTGATACTTTCATTTTGTTGTTGATTTACAGGATGAGCATTCCTCTTGCGGATAGGAATAAGGAATTATCCTTAGCTTTTGGTGCTCCAATGAAGCAATAATATCTTCCTTTGGTGTTGTAATTTTGAGACGAGAATTTTGTTATTTAATTTCCTCTTTAATTGTTCTCATTATTCTGTAATTTAAATTTTGAGTTTTTAATGCTTTTTAGCACTTTGTAGAATAGAAAAGATAAATTATAGTAACATTCAATATAAAATGGATAAATAATACTTCATCCGTCCTTCAAAAGTGTGGTGCAAATATGATTTGTTGCGAGGTATAAAATATTAGTTGAACAACACTAATCTTTGACGGAGGGAGTAGCACTTTTGAACTTTTTTACCCTTACATGATCACATATTTTTATTTGTACTATCACTAAATAAAATGTGAATGTAATTGTAATAGTTTTGTTTCATATGTGATCACGAAACTTTATTTGTGTTATTACTAAATAAAAAATGTGAAATACACTTGTAATAATTTCATTTCACATGTGATTCACAAATTTTTTTATGTGACATCACTAAATAAAAAGCGTGAATTTAGTGTGGGACAAAAAGGAGGGGTATAAATATCTAAAAATGTTACTATCTCCGTCACCCAAAAGTGTGATGTACTTAATGTCTAAAAATGTTACTATCTCCGTCACCCAAAAGTGTGATGTACTTTTAATTTATTGTGAGGTATAAAATATCAGTTGAACCACACTAACTTAGAATGTAGGGAGTATTATTTTTTTTTTTTTTTGAATATCATTACAAATATTAATACTCACACACCCCACCTAAAGTTTTTTTTGTGGCCGAGAGTACTTGAATCTCTGACCTATTGGTCAACAAGCAACCACTCCACCACTAGGCCATCCCCACTAGGACGATTATTATTTTTTACTGTCTGCTTTCCACTCTCTCTCTTTCCTCTTTCTCTCATCTCTGCACTCGACTCTCTCTCTCTACCATCTTTCTTTCTCTACTCTCTCCATTCTCTCCCAAACCTTCTCTCAGAGTTTAAGCTCATAAACTCAACAATGACAGCGATGGAGTCGCTCATCTGTTTCATCATCTCCGTTCAAGCCAAAATCCCCGGCGCCTACTCCAGAAGCTCCTTGCAGCCCGCCCAGGCCACCTTCGACAGCGATAGCGAAGCCTCCACCACCATGGGTATACACAGACAAACATACAACACATTTCTCCTCCATGCTCTAATTAAAACTTCGATCCTCGTCACCGCCACTAACTTCTGCCAGCCCAGCGACAACGACGGCTGAGCTCCTTCTCCGGCATCGGAGACTGAGAAATGGTGGTTGCTGCGGCAGCCAAAATGCTGAGTTGAGTGGTGGCGACTGCTCGTCGAGAGAGAGAGATGATATAGAGATAGATGAGAGAGAAGCGTGTTCTTCTCTATTCAGATTGAGAATGAAAAATAAAATTTTAATTTTAAAATAAAATTATTTTACTAATATTCCCTTAAAATGCTGAAGATAAAGTATAAAAATAAGAGCTAAAATTCTTTATACTCTTTTATCAATTCAAAAAACTAGTTATACACACTTCATTGTGATAAAATTAGTTATACTCAGAATGACCATTATACCCTTTATTTTCTGCTGAATTCCTTTATTTATTCTGGTTTTTCCAATCACATTTTCCAATTATGGAGATAAATCATGCAACACTATCAGGCCCATCACACTTCCGTATAACTAAAATCAAAGCATACCAACTTCATATCTTTTTGACCGGAATGCTGCCGGGTATTTCCGCCGGAAGTTTTAGGGACCTTGTCCAACCACACGATCGCAACCGATGGTTTCCAGACGCAGACTCCTTCAGCAGCACACAGCACAGCCCTCGTTCGTTTGCTACTCGGGGCGTAGGGTTTTCGGTCGGTACGCAAAGAAAATAATATACTGAAAGGGATGAACAAAAGCCCGAATTTTATTTAGGAATTATATAATATTTATTACAACATAAGTATATCTCCTTTAGGGAGGAGACAGACTTATTTAGCTACCTATGGTAGCGGAATTAAAATACATAAACTATACTATACTAGGAACTATACTATAACAATTTTATTTTGGAGAGAGCAGAGTAGATGGTGTAGAGGATTTCTGATGGATTTTCGATCCCTTTCTGCTCTCCATTCTCTTGGTTTATATAAAGGTTTCAATTCGCAACCTCCTTCCTTCATTATTGCCTCGGATACCTTTGTTCCGTGACCAGCCTGTATCTGACTCAGCGTATGACCACTGCTGTCGTCCATTATTGAATAAGGACACCCAACTTTCGGTGCTACTTTATTTATCAGACCGCATTATCTTTGGTTGATAATGCTCCTTATGTGCTTTTACCCATTTGTTGTTTAGTAGGTAATTGCTTTTCCCTCCACCCACTACTGTCGTTTTGTTTTTAGTGGGTACTCCAGCTTAGAGTCACATGACTCCACCAACCTGTGTCGAGAATCTACTTTTTTTCCCGGGGCCCTGGGCATCCTTGCTTTTGGCAGCGCCTTCTGTTCAAGATGCTCGTTGGACCGAGCCTTCTCTTTTCCCTTTCTGGGCATGAACCCCTTCCCGAACTCTGGTTCCTTCTGGTTCTGACAATCCGAACAAACGCGCTCAGACCAGTTTCCAAAATGAGCCATGTTGCAGTATTTGCGATGAGTTTCTTTACTTGTCGCAATCTTATTTTCCCAGAGCAAGGTTCTCTTTCTTTCGAAAGCTTCTTTTGCGAATCTTGTAGATTTTCCTGTCATAGTGTTTAACAGGAATGATCCGTTCACTGAATACTGAAAGAATTTGAACGGAAACTTGACTTTGTCCATCTCTGTGAGACAGACCCATAATCCCCATGCTCTTCTGGTAGAGATGAGGTCTTCCGGTAATGTAGAGACTAAAGCAGTCTCTTTTTCTGCAGGCGCTTTGATCTTTTCAAGGGCGTGTGCATCTGGTCTCCGAAGCCTAATATAGTGGAAGGCTTCATGGTTTCCTTTCCCTGCTGGTTCTGGGGCTGCACTAATGAAATACAGCTCCAAAATGTCACCTCGGCTAAGTTGTGGATTGTTAGCCCAGGTATCATACACCGCTTCTTGAATCCACTTGGGTAGATTCTTGATTTCGACGAATGATGGAGATGTGGTATAAACTGAAGCAAGTGCTCCGAATTCATACCATCTTTTGACTTCGTGTGGATCTGAATTTGGCATCATCCACACCCGAGGATATTTCCCCGAAACATCAACCCTTATTTTTTCTGGGTTGATTCCAATCCTTGTATTGAGCTTCTCCCAGCTAGCTTGATAAACCTGCCACGAAGAAGAAACTTCAATCTTATCAGTATTAATCTTATAACTGTCAGTCATTGGCCTAAGATTAATCTCTCCCTCTTTTTCCCCAGAGGTGCTGGGTTGACATGATGGTTCAGAGTGTGACCCCTGAATATCATCTTTTTCTTGGGGCAATGGTTCCGAAGATACCACCACCTTAGAACTTGGGCAAGAGGTATTTGAATCCTCTGCTACAGGTTTAGAGCCCTATACTCGAAACTCTTCTTTTACCAAAGGATCTTTGGCCACCCGAAGGATTGGTGTTTGGCATGCAGCCCAGAGTTGCCCCTGAGACCATATGCAAGCTCGTATTTTCTCGGTGACTTTCGTCTTGTCGAGAGTCTGCAATCGTCCTGCTTGTTCAGCACTCAGAATGCACTCGTCCCACTATCCCGTTAACATCTCCAGATTCTCTCTGAGATGCCTATGGGCCAGTAGAATGGAGTTCACATCAGTTTGCTCCATCTCTTGATAGGAAATCTGCAAGAACATTTTCGTGAGATTTCAAAACGACAATATCATAAATATAATATTGGCATTCAGCTTGCCATCTAATTAATCTAGCCTTTTCAGGCTTAGATTCAATCTTGTTTCTTAAGAAAGCCTTAACCTGTGTGTTATCGACTTTCAAAGTAAATTTCTTTGCTAATAAGAATTCTTTTTAGTTGATGTGCCATCGCACGGCCTCATCATCTGAGAATAAACCACTACAGTATCTGCAGGGTTCTTCTCCATTAGGAGTGATCTTGGTTAAGACTGCTGTCCACCAATAATCACTTGCGTCTGTGTACAGGACCAAATCGTCTTCGTCCTGTGGTATCGAGAGTTTTGGGAGATTTCTGCAAACCTCTTTTAACTCCTTCATACCCTGTCGATGTTCTTCTGTCCAGATGAACGGAACATCCTTTTTCAGTAATGTACTGAAAACTTTTCTATGTTTTGCGAGATCTTTGATAAATGGTCCCGCGAAATTAACAACTCCCAAGAAACTCTGAAGTTGTTTCTTTTCCTTTAGATCTTCAGGAAAATTCTGGACCTTCTGGACAATATGGTCCTGCAGAATAATTCCCGCTTCATCAATCTCGATACCCAGAAATTCCATTTTCCGAGTTGCAACGACTGCCTTCTTTTCAGACAGTACTAAACCTTCTTTATAACAAACATCTGCAAAGATCTCAAGATGTTTGATATGTTCTTCCATATTTTTTGATGCTATTAAAATATCATCAATATAGACGAACATAAAAGAAAAATAATCTTTAAACAGATTATCCATCTTTCTCTGAAATATTTGAGGCGCATTAGCTAACCCCATTGGCATTATTTTCCAGACATATTGCCCTTGTGGAGTAGAGAAGGTGTTCCCTACTAGGGATAAAATATCCATCAAACTCCAGAATATCATTAATTCCTTTGTAATTAATAACTAGTCTGGGTTTACCTCGTTTGATCTCACCATGATTCCTTACCAGAAATCCAGGACCGCTGTAAGGCGAGTTCCCTGGTTCGATCAATTTTAAATCAAGGTGTTCCTTGATTATCTCCTTCATATCCTGTTGATCTTTGAGGTTCATCAGGATTGGTCTGTATCTAACAAACTCATACTCCTTTTCTGGCTTCACCTTCAAGGTAGCTTCGAGCTTGTTTCTATCCCACCATGCCAAAGGATTCTCATTGTAATTCCTCTTAATCCTTCTTTTGACATCTTCTAGGGACACCTGCATTTCTTCCTTAATATCTTGATGAGAAATTAAAGATACTTTGAGGATCTGGACCTCTTGATCTGTGAGATCTTCATCCCTGATACAGCTTAGCACTGCTTCGCTGAATCTCCTTTGATCCTTCATTTTTGGGTGTCGAAGTTTTCCTTCATCACCACGCTTGCTGCGAAAACTCAATGGTATCTGGTGATTAAAAGCCCCTTTGACCTCTGGACAATGATTTTGTGATCGTAAATGGTTGTAAACACCAATTGCCTCTTTTCATTATCCTTATACCAAGGTGTACCTCTGGCTCCGCCAATCAGAATTTCCGTTTCTTTTACTCCTTTAGCCAAGAGCAAAATTTTCTTTGAGAAATCTCTTCCTGCAATTCGGGGTAGATCATCTTCTACCTCTGCTGGGAAGACTCCTCGTTTTGCAGTACAAATTCCTGCACCTGAATCAATATAAGCAGCAAAATATTCTGCTTTATATTTTTCATATAACATTCCTATAGAGATGTATATGGAGAATGGACTTGTCATTCGATCAATAGTTTTCTCCCATTAATCGTGATTTCCATTCCTTCTTCTTTATTTCCCCAAGGTTTGTGATCCTCGATAAAATCCAAACCCAAAAGTAAAACTGCTTCTCTTCCGGCTCTGCCTTTGATCTCCATCACTTGTCCCCCAATCTCCAGGGTACCTTTGTAATGATTGATCTCCGGCTGCTGTAGATAGTAAAGAACATTATAAGGGAAGTTGGTTTCCCACCTTGTAGTGTCAAATTTTACTATCACTTCTCTCCATCCCTCGGGACATTTCAGATTTACTGGAACTTTGTTACTCTGAGATGTTTGAGGGTGTGCTTCTCGAATGAGACTCCGACTCCTCCCATATGGCAAAGACATAATTCTGTCTCCTTGGAAGGATAATCTTCCTGAAGTTATCCTGAGACTTTGGTCGTGTCTCATGACTTCTCTATCTCGGATTTGAATATCAACATTCCTTAACCGAGCAATTTCCACTCTATCGGGACAAACTGTTGTTGTCACCTTGTTGAAGATATCTGGTATTTCAATGAACTTCTTTCCTAAAAATAACTCAGTGTGATGTGAGTTGGAAAGAGCATATGATACCTGATAAGTAATGGAGTAAGGTTTATTTCCTTCCTCCAGTAAATCCTTGCGTTTAAAGTCCTGATAAAGCGTTAGGGCTTTGCTGAAATGGGTATCATTAAGATTGCAAGCAATCTTTGGATAGATGATTCCCACTACTTGTCCTGCACAAAGATCTCCCACAATTGTTCCCAATACGGAATCTTTCAGGTTTCTCACTCTTTTATCGCATATAGCGATATCAATCGGCGTGTGAACTCCGGTAAAAAGAGCCAATTTTAACATCAACTGGATTGCTCCAATATGGATCCAGTTCATCTTTTCAGCAACTTCAGGCTTCATCTTTGATAGATCTTCCCTGATGTCACTAGTTGGAATCAACTGCATCTCCACTTGATTCCCGGTAAGCTCTATAGGAAGCGACATTTCTCGTCTAGAAATTCCATGGACGATTTATTGTTTCCTGCTCCTTAGATTAAAGTTCCTCAGAACTTGATCTATGTTGTTTGCTGAAAAGCCTTGATACTTTTGTATATTTAGACTCTTCTTCATGATCTTGTCAATCAGATTTTGAGAGAGAGTTGTGTGACTGGAGAATCCTGTCCTGTCCTCTTTCTCCTGATGAACAATCTCTGGATCAGTCTGACTCCGATCTAGTTCCATCAGACCATTCTGAATCCACTCCGGACATCGAAGATGTCATCTACTACCAAGAACTGATACAAGTATATCAGTTCGAAGATATACCCTCAGATGAGAGTATATATGAACAAGAAGAAGGAGGAGACAGACTTATTTTGTAATAAATTTTATATAATTCCTAAATAAAGTTCGGGCTTTTGCTCATCCCTTCCAGTGTCTAATTATTCTCTAAATACCGACTAAATACCCTACGCCCCGAGTAGGAAACGAACGAGGGCTGTGCTGAGTGTTGCTGAAGGAGTCTGCTTCTGGAAACCATCGGTTGCGATCGTGTGGTTGGACGAGGTCCCTAAAACTTCCGGTAAAAATACCCGGCAGCATTGCGGTCAAAAAAGTATGAAGTTGGTATGCTTAGAATTTTTATACGGAAGTGTGATGGGCCTGATAGTATTGCATGAATTATCTCCATAATTGGAAAAGGTGATTGGAAAAAGCAGAATAAATAAAGGAATTCAGCAGAAAGGGTATAATGGTCATTCTGAGTATAACTAATTTTATCACAATGAAGTGTGTATAACTAATTTTTTGAATTGCTAAAAGAGTATAAAGAATTTTCGCTCTATCTAAGTGTAATCTATTAGAATACTCATTTTTCTTTTTGAAAGATTCAAAATACACACCAACACCAAAATAAATTTATTATACTCAAGATGACTATTATACCCCTCTGTTTAAACTATTGACAGTCCAGAATTGCTATGGACAGAAAATAGTTATGTATTTCTTTATGTTTTCATTCATTGAGCGTATTCTGCTATATTCGATCCACGCTTTCTTAGAATATCATCAAATAATACCAACACACACTTTTTCAAATAATTAAGGTTGGAAAACTTTATTCATTAAAGATTGGAAGGTAGCTGGAGCATTACAAAGCCCAAAAGGCATAACCAAGAATTCAAAATACCCATGATGAGTACTAAAAGCAGTGAAGTATCTATCCTCAGGCTTAACCAAATTTTGAAAGTATCCATACCTCAAATCCATTTTTGAAAAATACTTAGCACCATGCAACTCATCCAAAATCTCATCTATCAAAGGAATAGGATAGTCATGTTTGATAGTTAGGGAATTGAGATGCCTGTAGTCTACACACATCCTCTATGTTCCATCCTTCTTCTTGACCAAAATAATTAGAGAAACAAATTAAAGGGGCTTCTGCTATGCTGCACTATTCCAGTATCAATCAACTCCTGCACTATCTTCTCAATTTTATCCTTGTGGATGTGCGTTGTTCTATAGGGATATTGGTGTTTTGGAACACTTTCTGGTTTTAATATGATTTGATGCTCAATTTCTTTTGCAAGTAGTAGGTCCTTAGGTTCTTCAAAAATATCTTTGAACTCATCTAGGAGGTTTTGAAGACTAGCAGACTCTTCTGCATTTTTAGGAGTTGGACTGGAGGTCATAAGGTAAATTTCTTCTATTTTATCAATGTAATGATGTACAAGATGAAATAGACTTTGGGCTGTGTTCATTTAGAACTCTGCGCATTATCTGTAATTGCGTTAAGCTTCACCTTCTTGCCACCCACATGCACTGTGAAAGTCATCCTCTTGTTGTTCAGCCCAATAGGTGAAAAATATTCTAGCCAATCACTACACAAAATTAGGTCATAACCTTCATTGTTCCGGATTCTGGGAGTGAAGGTAAACTGATGTCCTTGCACCTCCCAAGAAAAATCTGGGGCTTGTTTTGTGCTAATTAGCTTTTGCCCATTAACAACCTTAACAAATATGGATCTGGTAGCTAAGAGTACTTCCAGTATCGAGTAACACCCTTAATTCACTATAAGAATTTCGCACATAGACAACATACATTTGGCGTGGTCTATTTCAAAAATGCATGTTGTTGAGGCCGGTGTTGTCTACTCTGGGGCGCTGATAGACAACAGGTAATGTCTGTTGTCTAGTTCAACATAGACAATGGGTGGGCGGAGATAGATAACAGGTAATACCTGTTGTCTATATCATTATAGACAACATGCCCCCGTTCGTTGTCTATATGATGTTGTCTGTCTTATTATAGACAACATGCTTTGTCCGTTGTCTATTTTGAGATAGCCAATGATTTAAAGACAACATGCTATGCATCTTGTTGTCTATTCTATGATATAATTTTAATTTTTTTTTATTATTATTCAATCTCCCTGTTTTCTATACCAATATATGACAAAATTTAAATACTTAAAACATCTTACAATAAAAAATAGTCAAAATCCATTAAAGAAAACTTTATTAATACCATAAAAGTCAAACATATCGTTTGGTATCTCATAAAAATACATAATGTCCATAATGTATCATTTCTAACATACATAACATTCATAATGAATCATCTACTAAAAAACCTCTAACGAAATCTCCAACCTTGACCAAATCACCACCAATGATCCAACAAATTCAAGCGTCCAATTAGCTTTCATCTACATGAACAAAATAAAATACGACAACATAAACCATTTAAACCACAAAAATATTAACATAAACAAACGAAATATATATCAAACTTACCTTCATCATCACTCTTATCAACAAAATCATAAACAAATTCAGCCCACTCACTCTGGACTTCATCGATTTCTTCTTTAGAGTAAAATCCATTTAAAAACTATTAAATAAATAAAAATAAAATATTAAGCAATATGCCAAATATTTTAAATAATTAATCTTCAAATAATTTTGAAATAAAATGGTTTGGAGCGATCACATCCACAATTGTCAACAATATCATTCATGTACCGCATAACATAGAATCCACATTGCGACGCATCGGGTTGTTGTTGACAGTTGACACTACATAAAAAGACATAATATGACTAACATCTAACATATAATTTTCAATAAGCGTGAAATATAAGTATTTCGTACCTTTATCACTTCCCACACTTGACTTTGCCTTCCCCTTTTTCCTATGTTCTTATTGAACATTTTTATAGCTCTACACATATTAAAATACAAATTAATACAAAATATATGTGTTATCTTAAAAAATGATAGAACTTACATTTTCGCGATGATCTTTATCTCCTTAAAATGAGCATGATTCCTCAATGGATCCAACACGTATGTAGTTTCATTATGTGGGTCAATAACTAGAAGGATCCAATGCCAACTAAAAAGATTGACATGTTTAATTAAAAATGCAACACATAAGCATTCTAATTAAATTATAAGCATTTTTACGTACCCTACGTTGAACGGCACCAAAACAAGTTGATTAGCCAATGTACCACACATCTGACTCTCCAAGATACTCGCATTTTCTGCTGAATCAACCTTCAGATTGTGTGATGTGTCAAAGAGATCAACAAATTTGATTTTTTCAAGAAGGCTTGTGTTCTCACATTCCTTATATAAGTGCCTACGAATTCTCACCAGAAAATTAGAAAAAAAAAATTAACATATTATTCAAAACAATTCAACTAATTAATTTTAAAAATACTCACCATATGTAGACACATATACAAGATGCCGAGATAGGCTCCAATTCACAGATGTTGCAAATGTCATCAAAGAAGATGAACATCTTGGTGTTGTTTTCATGACCGAAGACACTACCATCCATTATTATTTTAATACTAAGTCCATTGGGGAGAGCAAGCCTACCATAGTTGTGCAACATCTTCAATGTCAAAGGTATATCCGTTGCTTTCAACTTGGGCAGCTTGTTTGGTTGACATTTTGCCTGAACGAACAGTTATTTGAATACTTAACAAACTATAATAATTACTCCCTCCGTCCCAATAGCAAGGTCTCACTTTCCTTTTTTGGCTGTTCCAATAGCAAAGTCCCATTCCAAAAATAGAAATAATTAACTCTTCAAAAACTGTAGTTTCTACCACTTTTTCTCTTTTTACTCTTGTTTCTTAATAACCGTGCCCAAAGCAAGTGAGACCTTGCTATTGGGACGGAGGGAGTAATAAGTAAAGCTGTCGTAGCCTGACTCAGAATGAAGATGACCGAGCCGGTGGGTCCCACGATGTACACAATTTATGATTAACCGAAGGACAGATAACGACCCAGTAGCCGGGACACTACAAGCAGGACTGTCCCAAACTGTCTAAGAAAGAAAAAGATCTTCTGAAAGCTAAGGCAGCTGACAGAAGAAGAGCATATATAGCTGATGAAGAGTCCGAGTGCAATAAAATAGATGATGATATGCCCTTCTCAGACTCAGAGGAAGATGCACTCATGGCCCGTGATGATCAAGACTGGGATGCTTGCTTCATGGGACAGACAGAAGGACTCGATGATGATGAGGTAACTTCTAAAATTCAGAACATATCTAACCCATCACCATTACACGAACATTCTACGCAGGTATCTGAATCAGAAGGACAACCTGATTGGAATCTGGTGGAGAAAGTCATGAATGACTTCAAGGATTTACAAGAAATTCTTGATGTCATAATGTGTGAAAATGCTGAGCTGAAGGTAGAACTGAAAAAGAAAGAAGCATCAGAAGCAGCTGATGCTACACAGCTCAAATAGGAAATAGTGTCGCTCAAGGAAAAGATAGTCAAACAGGATCAGCTGATGAAGGAGTTCTACTATGAGAAAAAGCAGCTGATGGACAATTTGGAAAAATCCACAGCTGAGTCAGACAAAAAGTCAGCTGAGATCTTGGAGTTAAAAAGGTCAGAAGAAACACTATCCACAAAGCTGGTAGCACTCATCAAAGCTACATCAACGATGGATGAAATAATCAGTGTACAATGACCAGCAGCATTAAAGACGGGATTGGGTTATGATGGATCTAAGGATCTAACAAATGTTGCAACTACAAGTGGTACCAAGGTAACTTTTGTGAAAGCAAAAGAAAACCAACTCCGGCCGCACAAAAGATTGAGAAACAGAAAACACAGCAAGGTCCTAGAAGACAAGCTGTAAGGCAACCCCAGGCTCAAATCAGACCATATTGGGTTCAGCAACAACGAAGGAATGACGCTGGACAACATCGACACAAGCATCATCAGCAGCAGATGGCGAGATATCAACCGAGATATCAGACAAGATCTCCAGCTGGATATCAGTCATATGATTACCAGCTGGATTATCAAGTCCAGCCGAGATACCAAATTAGACAGCAGAGACAGAAGCAAAGAAATGTCTCAGCTGTACACTCAGCTGGAAACCAAGGAAGAACTGAACTATCAAGAAATCAAGCTGGGAGAAGACAGAGATCAAGACCCAGCCAACAGAGTCAAACAAAGAACACAAAGAACGTGTTCATAGACACAGCTGGGAGAATTATCAGAACGAATGATCCAATCAGAGTCATCAAACAAATCTGGATCGTAAAGGGATCTCTATCTAACCCATAAGGACCCAATCAAAACTGGGGACCTAAATTTTGATTTCTGTGACAGGCTGCAAGAAAAAGATGCATCATAGAGGAATCGATGAGAACACTGTGGTACTTGGACAGCGGATGCTCAAAACACATGACTCATCTAAAGCATCTACTCCAAGAATACGAAGAGCGTCCAGGTCCTCAAGTAACGTTTGGTGACAACTCCAAAGGTTTAACCAAAGGTTACGGTACATTTGAAACCTACAATGTTAAAATATCTAACGTCTCATATGTATAAGGATTAAAACATAACTTGCTTTCCATTAGTCAATTCTGCGATAATGGTTTTTCTGTCAAGTTCGATGCACAGGGATGTACAGTGAAAAACAGGGAAACCAAGCAGGTATTACTGAGAGGGAAAAGAGAAGCAAACATATATTTTGCTGACTGGAACAACAGCCCTCCAGACACATGTCTTGTATCAAAAAGCAGCAATGAAGTCGGTACATCAGCACGTACGGCCGAATCATCTCAACTTCAAGACAATCAACAAGTCTAGAAATCAGCTCGCTAATGGAATTCCAGACCAAGTTTATGACAAGAGTCATATTTGCAGTGCTTGTCAACAAGGGAAACAGACAAGGATTTCATTTTCTCTCAAGCCGACGCCCTCAACTGATCGAGTTCTTCAACTCATTCACATGGATCTTTTTGGTCCAGTAACACCAGCAAGTTTCAACGGCAGGAAATACACTCTGGTCGTAGTGGATGACTTCTCCAGATTCACTTGGGTTTCATTCCTGTACCAGAAAAGTGAAACAAGATCCAAGCTGCCGGCCCTGCTGGAAAGGTTGACGACTCAAAAGGAATGCAAAATTATCTCAATCAGATCAGACCGAGGAACTGAGTTTCTGAATGAAACCATATATGATTATTGTGAAAATAACGGAGTACAACATCAAACCTCAGTTGCACGAACACCTCAGCAGAATGGTGTAGCTGAAAGGAGGAACAGAACACTCAAGGAAGCAGCTACCTCAATATTGGCATGCTCAGCCATTCCAAAGAAATTCTGGGCTGAAGCCATCAACACAGCTTGCTTCACTCAGAATAGATCGCTACTCACATCCAGACAAGGAAAGACTCCGTACGAGCTATGGAATAACAGGAAACCCTTCATCGGGTATTTCAAGGTTTTCGGCTCAAAATGCCATATCCTAAATAATGGGAAAACCCAGCTGAAGACGTTGGACGCCAAAACTGACCGAGGAGTATTCCTTGGTTACTCAGCTGTAAGTAAAGCTTACAGAGTCTTCAACAGGAGAACACAAACAGTCGAAGTGACCCCTCATGTCACCTTTGATGAAACTTCCTTCGAATTCAGAGAGTCGATCAAACAAAGAAACACAGCTGGAACATCAAGCTCCGATCCAGCTCAAACAAGATCTCAAGTAATTCGAATCCGGAATCTAGCTGAACCATTGATTTGGGATGATGAACCAGCAGATCCTCAAATCAATTCAGCAGAGGCAGATCAACCAGCTGATGATCCAGAGGGATCCCCAGTATCAGATCAAGGGGGAATGCCTCCAGCTGGAAATCAAGACCCAGCTGATTCCCCAGCTCCCCCTCCAGCTGGATTCACTCAGTCTACGCCTCAAGATCAACCTAACTCTAATCCAAATCAGAACGAGTCTCAGGATATGACTCCAGAATATCTCCAAGCAAGACGTGACTTAGCAACTTCAAGCATCAATGAGCTAGAAGAAGAAATTAGAAGAAGACGAAGATGGATCGAAGATCATCCAGCTTCAGCAATCATTGGAGAACCATCAGACAGAGTTAGAACAAGAAATTCAATTGCTCAAAACCCGCCATCAAATCCTCAAGAAGCAGATAATGAAGCTCAAGTCTCAGTAGAGCTAGATCTGACCATCTACAACGAAGACACAGCTCTCATGGCATGTTATGTAGCTCAAGTTCCAGAGCCTCAAACAATCATCGAAGCCTTAAAGAGTGTGTCCTGGACAAATGCTATGCAAGAAGAACTGAATGAATTTCTCAGAAATTGCGTCTGGGAACTGGTCGATAGACCAGAAGGAGTCAAAATAATAGGACTGAAATGGATATTCAAAAACAAGTTGGATACTCTTGGAGTAATAATAAGAAATAAGGCTCGCTTAGTCGCCAAGGGATATACACAGCAAGAAGGAATAGACTTTGAAGAGTCATTTGCTCCAGTAGCAAGATTGAAAGCAATCAGAATATTCCTTGCATACACAGCACATCACAAATTCAAAGTATACCAAATGGACGTGAAGTGTGCATTTTTGAATGGGGAAATAAGAGAAGATGTCTATGTAGAGCAACCCCCAGGATTTGAAGTAGAAGGAAACAAAGTTTACAAGCTAAAGAATGCGCTTTATGGTCTGAAGCAAGCACCTCGAGCTTGGTATGACACTCTGTCAGGATTTCTTGTATCCAAAGGTTTCAAGAAAGGTTCAGTTGACAGAACCCTCTTCACCATCAAGCTAGGTAAAGATATATTAGTTGTTCAAATTTATGTGGACGACATCATCTTCGGCTCAAGATCAACTTTCTTATGTGAAAGATTTGGAGAGATGATGTTAAAACAATTCCAAATGTCGATGATGGGAGAAATGAGTTTCTTCCTAGGACTTCAAGTCAAGCAATCAACAGAAGGGATATTGATAAATCAATCCAAGTACGTGAAAGACTTAATCGCCAAATATGGAATTCAATCCAGCAAAACGGTGAAAATCCCTATGAATACAAACTGGAAGATTGAACCTGGAACCGAAGGACAACCAGTGGATCCCAGCAAATACAGAGGGATAATTGGTTCCCTGCTGTATCTCACAGCTAGCCGCCCAGATATATCATTTACAGTTGGAGTATGTGCCAGATTTCAAGTTGATCCTAAGGAGGCACATATGCAAGCAATTAAGAATATTCTCAAATATCTAAAGGGTACTCAGAGTGTTGGGCTGTGGTATCCAGCTGAAGATAATTTGCAGCTGACTGGATACTCAGACTCAGACTATGCTGGAGATCGATTAGACAGAAAATCAACTTCAGGAACATGTCAGTTCCTAGGAAGCAAGTTGATATCATGGTTTTCAAAGAAGCAGACGTGTGTCGCTACCTCTACAACTGAAGCGGAGTATATGGCAGCTGGAAGCTGCTGCTCTCAAATTCTCTGGCTGAAGCATCAGCTGGATGACTATGAAGTGAAAACTGGTCAAGTTCCAATCTTCTGTGATAGCTCAAGTGCTATTGCAATATCTAAAAATCCAGTTCTTCACACAAGGTGTAAGCACGTTGACATTCGACATCACTTCATCAGAGATCACGTGGAAAAGAAAGACGTCATTGTTGAGAAAATTCACACAGATATTCAACGAGCTGATATATTAACAAAGCCGCTGATGGAAGCAAGATTCAAAATGCTGTGTGGATTGCTTGGATTGCTTAATCCTGATGAAGAAACTTCATCCAGCTGAGGGGGAATAAAACTCAGCTGGAAACCCTTGGATTATCAAGTTGGAAGAATCCAGACCCAGTCGTTTTGTGAACTCAGTTCAAGAAGGGAAACCAGCTGAGGGGGAATCAAGCTCAGCTGGATAATTAAACTGAAGGAGTAACTCAACATAAAGAAACACAGCCGAGGTATCAGCTGACTACAAAGTTCAGCTGACAGGTTTGCAGTCTTTCATTTATTTCCCTGAGGAATATGCTATTTAAGGATAAAATTATTTGAATTTAATTCAAATCCACAGACATTCCTTAGATGGATTCGTCAATAAGCCATCCATCCAATCGAATCCCATCGCATTTAATGAAAAGCATGCAGGGTACTGTAGCTCGGGAAAGTTGAGGCAGAAGTCAGAACGTTTTGACTACCTCACGCGCGCGTGACCTACAATCTACATACGCACGTCACTTAACGTGTTGCGCAAATCTCTCCCAGCCGCAGATCTTGAATTCAAATCTAAAGATCTCAACCATTCATCAAGATAGACGGTTGATATATATATATATATATCAAAGATATGCAAATCGTCGCCATATTTACTTATTATCTCTGAAATTTTATTCTGCAAAACAAGTTCTTGCTTATCTCTCTGCAAAACTCTTTTCTCTTGTATTCTTCTAACTCCTCAATACAGATACATACAATGGCACCAAAGAAGATAACCCCAGGAGCGAACCAATCGGAGAACCTCATGTCAAAGTTGCACTTTGAGAGTTGCTTAACTCTCAAGAACTACAAGAACTCGGAGTTCCAGGAGGTGCTGGATCTCATCGAGAAGGCAGGCCTACTGCAATGGGCAACTGCGCGTCCGAAGAACAACTTCCGCCGGGAAGTGGCAGAGTTCTTCATGGAGATGACCAACAGAGATGAACGTCTCCGCTCCAACATTACTCTCCAACTCAAGGAAAAGACAGGGCATACAACTCCCTGGGACGTCGACATCAACATCAACCGGATGTTGAGCAAGCTGTTCGGATTAAAAACTCTTGGGGACCGCTCCCCGGATAACTACACCAGAGAAGAGATCCAAGCCGAACTGGACCAGATACTGTTCAAACCGGAACCCTACAGGGCGAGCATGTCCAAACTGCTGCTCAAGCCCAAATTCAGACTGCTTCTGGATGTCACCCAGAAATGCATCCTTGGTATCGTTGAATCTCAAGGAGAGATCAACATACCCAAATTGAAGCCAATGATAGCCATCCTCAGGAATGATCCTGTGGATTGGTTCTCCTACTTCATGGGAAAGTTGGAGAAGGAGTCAAAGAAGATTCACTTTGAAGATGACAGCTTCACCCAGTACAGCTGTAGGGAGACAATCTATTTATGCACCAAGGTGGCGTGCATAATAGAACACTACACAACTGGATGGCAAATCAAGTAGAAAGACACAGAAGAGTTCCCTGTGTCCAAAGTTCTTTTTGAAAAGCAGAGTCAGCTCTCTGACTTGATGAAGAAAGCAGCCCCTGAAGGGAAGAAGAAGATGCAGGAGGCAAAGCAGCAGACTGCCTCTCCCTCTCAAACAGGGAAAAGAAAGCAGCCGGAGGAAACACAGCCAGCTGGATCTCCACCTGCCAAAAAGAAACTCAAATTCAAGGCAGCCAGCAAGCCAGCTGCAGAGACAACAGAGAAGCCAGCTAATAAGCCAGCTGGAACTGAATGGAGATCAGTCGCTGAGGAGACAGCTCAGGATTCCTCCTCCAGCACAGATCAAGGAAGGGAGTTCGTGATTGCTTCACGAGAAGCTGAGGAACCACAGATAGTGGTCCCCCACTCTGACCCGGAGGATGCTATTCCACTTCGCCAAATCCTACAAGCATCCTCACAACCCACTCCAGCTGATCTCACATCAGCTGGAACTCCTCAACAACACTCTCTTCTCCTTCCTCTCCTTCCTCCTCAACAACACTCTCTTCTCCTTCCTCCTCATCCTCAGGTACCTCACCAAGAATCCTCGCCTACTTCTTCAGTACCTGAAACCACCCAATTTTCAGCACCCAGCTCACCTAAAGAGCCCCATCCAGCTGACGCTCCTTTGCAGCTGGATGATGAATACCAAGCTGAACCTTCGAGCCCTACTTCTTCTTCTGAGGAAATCGAAATCCTCAGTCCCAGAGCCGTTGCACGTGCTGCCACAGTCATGAGGTTTGAGGACCTCAGACTTCAAGGAATAAAGAGCGCACTGCAACATTATCCTTCTCTTGCCTCTCTCCCTGCTGCTTTAGTCGCTGTCAGCGACTTCAAATTTTATCTGGCTACCAAGATATCCACTTGGTACGCAAATGAAGAAATGGTGGAGTTTTACACTTTTGATAAGCTTAAAGCCGAAGAGGCAGCTCTGCAGGAGATATTTGGTTTTGGAAGTCTTCAGGATGCTTTTGAGCATCAAGACGAGCTGATCCAAATCCTCATCCAGAAGGTTGAACAGGATGAAGTACCACCTTCTGAGGAAGTCATCTCACGAGCCAACTCCTACCTACACAATCTCAGCTGGATTGTTCCAGTTGAAACTGCCAAGGAAGCTGTCCCTGCCGACACAGCTGAGGCAATGATGATTGAAGAAGAGCCAACTAATGCAACAGTTGAGCCTACTGAAGCTGCCCCACAGAGTCCAATTGCCGATGACACTCGCTCACTGGTCGAGATCGAGGCAGCAAAACCCAGCCAAGTCAAATCCGGGACCCAGACGGATCTTAATGTGCTTTCTGATGCAATGAAGGATGAAATCGCCAAACAAGTTGAGGAAATCCTTTATCAGGATAGACTCAAATCAAATGTTGACACCCTTCTGCGCATCACAGCTATAGAATGGCAAGTCCAATGTAATGGACAGTCCATTGATGACGTGTACAGATTTGCCCAGAATCTGCAGGAAAGCACCAGTAGAGATCTCAAACAGTCTCTCGTTTCTCAGCGAATTGATCAATCAAATCATCTAGAGAAGAGAGTTCCTGAGATCATATCAAACCTCCAAGCTCCGCTGAAAAGCAGCATCAACAATTTATCCAGCCAGCTGGACGCTCTCCAACAGCAGACTCTCTCCCACAAAACTGACATCCACCAGCTGTTCAATCTTTACAAAGAGCTGGACAATCAGTTCAAAGCTGGAAGCAGCAGCACAGCACAGCTCAACCTCGTCACAGCAGACAACTCAACAAAGATTGCTGATATTGACAAAGCCTTGGCCCAGCTGAATGAGACAGTAGTCAACCTCACCTCCACTCTTATTGATAATGCCAAAAAGGGGGAAGGTAATGACAAGAGAAAAACATCAAAGACGGGCAAAGGAAAAGCTGTAGCTGAAATCCAAGTGATGCAGTCAGAGATTGACGAAGTTGTTCTTTGAAATTTGGATGCAGAGGAACCAGCTGGACGGAAAGGGAAATGGAGCAAAATGATCATCCCTCTTGCCAAAGCTAGCAGAGCCACGCCAGAACAGTTCAATGATACTCATTGGCTCTGCAACTTTGTAACTCAGCAAAAGCAAGAGATGAAAAGCCTTCAAGAACAACAGAAGTAGAAAGAAAGTCTGCTCAATGCCGAAAAAAAGAAGCAGCAGAAGAAAAGAGCAAACATAAGAGCTGCAAAGAAAAAGTCTCAGATGCCGATGAACTGGAGAAGAGTAGATGAATGGATCCTAGAAGAGCTAAACGACGACTGGGAATATACAAAGTTTGAGTTCATTGAAGATTTCTATTATCTGGGAGCTTACCCAAATACGCCCCCAGATGTTGCTTTCATGATGCATCTCAATGAGCTTCTTTATCAAGACAGGATGACGGCAAAAGCATTCTTCAACGCTGCAAATACCGCGAAGATCCAGCTCACTGCTCCCCAGTTGTATCATATCCAGCCTCCGTTGATACCTGGAACTCATCTTCCGGACAAATCAAAAATTATCGCTGAAGTAAACAGATAGGCAATCAGGAGGAAAATTTCCAAGGCAAACAACGAAGAAGAATACAGGAAGCTGGAGCAGATGATATTTAACCGGTACAGGTTGAGAACAGATGAGCAGCTAGAAGAAGATCGACTGAAGAATCAGCAGAAGCAGCAGAGATGAAGACCCAGCAAACTGGGATTTAATTTTGTTTGTTTTCAGTTTGTTGATCCTGTAATTCTTGTAATCATATTTGTGGATTAATAAAACTGAAATATTTTGCTCTCAAAGCTCACCCTGATGACAATAACTCTTTGTCCAGGAACTGAACTCTGAATTTTATCTCCTGCTAAAATTTCTCTTATCTTCTTTTAAAACCCACTTTCTCATTTAGGGGGAAGCAGGTTGTTTTTCTCAGTTAGGTTTTGGCATCACCAAAAAGGGGGAAATTGTTGGGAAAATTCTAAAGTTTTGATTTGATTCCAAAACCCAACTGCTCTCCAACCTAGTAGATGATTGTACAAACCTAAGTTAAGTTTTCCAGCTCACTTGTTTGAGCCTTAGATTTTCTAAGTTCACAGGTTTTGGAAGCTGAAGACAGAAGAAGACCCAGCTGAGTAATCAGCTGGACCCAAAGTCAGCTGAAAGGTCTCTTAGCTGAACAGAGCTCCAGAACTGAGCTGAGTCAGACTGACTCAAGAAAAGAAGAATGGATCCAGCCAAGGAGATCCAACGGAGCAGAATAAATTGAGCTGACTCAAAGACTAAGAAAGTCAGCTGAGCTGACAAAAGGGAACTAACTCTGAAGACTTCACTTCAAGTCAGTTTACCCATCCAGCTCTAAATTCAAAGACCAGCTCAAAAGACAGAAATCCCGGTGTCAGAGGAAGTCAATATACCTCGACCAATGAGGGATCGACATCTCAGCATCCTAAAAAGGCGAACCTAGGATCTGACACAGTGATGAAGATAGGTGAAGATACGCTCAACGGCAGATCGACAGATCAGAGAGTAGGTAAGATTCAAACGAGTCCTCCAACGGCTAGTTTGAATCTCTACCTATAAATACCAGTCTTCAACCTCAGAATCAGACACGAAAAACTCTCTACAAGCTTTCAACTTCTCTGAATCTCTCAAGTATCAAAAAGCTCTCCAGCAGTTATCTAATTCTTTAAAAGAGTACTTAAATTCTTAAGTGTTCAATTTCGGAAACTGCTTTAGTTTTTCGTCTGACCAATAGGCAGAAATCATAGTAAATACAAAGCCTAGATCTGAACGAGTTCATCTTCCAAAGTTCTTCATTGTAAGAACTCATTCAAAGTTGGAAACCCAAACCCTCCTTTACCCAGAAAAGGTTAGGTCAAGGTTACGCATTCTCGAAGCGCGAAATTTGAGTGTAAGTTTATTCAGTACCCGAAAACTGAAAAGGTGCAGGCTTCTACAGTGCCCGTAAACTGTTAGAACACAGCTCGAGGTAGAGCTGCGAAGTTACTTGGTACTCGTAAACCAAGTGGTCATCCTTAGTGGATTTACCAGCTAAAACCTGGTCGTAGACGTCGGAGCTCTCTCTCCGAACCACGTTAAAATTCTGTGTTCTTTATTGCTTTATTCAGTCTTTGCATTATATATTTATTTAAAGAACTAACCGCATTTGCACAACACAAGTTTTCAAAGCTTCAACTCTCTGGCTGTGTGACCCAGCCAGCTGCATTATTTTCAACCCTGCTTAACTGAAAACTGAAACTAAGTTTTTCTGAGCTTTTGTAAAGGGAACGAGCTAAGTTTTTCTTTCCACCACTTTCCGCACAGCCAGCTAAGTTATCAGTCCAGCTGACCATCTTCTTAAGAAGTCAGTTGAACTCATAACTGAGCTCTCACTCAACTTTGTTTTAATTTGATAAAAGTTTTCAAAAATCCCTCTTCGGTGTATTCACCCCCCCCCCTCTACACCGAAGACCTCGTTCCGGGACCATCACTCACCTTAATAATTAAATTGGAGATGATTGGATCTAAAAATTGAGCTCAAAAATTGATCAACAATGGAGGAATATGTGTGTTAAGTGTGTGCTGAAAAAGAAAGCAGCCGAAGATGAAGGAGAAATAGTGAAGAAATGGGGTGAAAATGATGTTTTATACACACACACAATTTTTTAATTAATTAATATATCAATTAGTCAAATTTAACATATTCCTAGAATATGCCTTGCTTAAACTAATTAAACACTAATTAATTAATATGTTAGACACAAAAGTCAATAATATATGTCATGGCTTAGGTATTAATTAGGATTAATTAATTAATTAAATACTTAGTCTAATTAATTAATTACTAAACATGCTAATCATAACCTCAATCTCTAATTTCTCAATTTAGAAAATTCAATTAGGGCATCTCAAACCCTAATGCAAATTCTCGGAAGAAATTACTGAAAAACGAATCGATTATGAAATAAGTAAGATTATTATCTTTTTAATAAATAATTACTACTAAAAATAAATTAAGAAAATTAAATTCATAATTTTTTCAATTAAAATCAAGCATAGATGCGCACATTGGTAAACATAAATTCTACTTTTTCGACAAAAATTAGGATTGCCGAAGAAAAAATTATTAAAAAAAACTTTCTTCTTCTTAATTTTATTATCTTATAAAAAAATATTTTAGGGTTAAATATGCGAGAAAATGGGGTATTACAAAAGCTCATACATACCTTTTTTTTGTTTACTTTGAATATCGGGGTTGTTTCCACACAATGAACTTCTTCCTCTTTATCAACATGATCGGATGACTTTTGCATAGTTACTGAACAACTACCCTTCTCCAAGGTATGTTTATTCATCATTTGTTGTTGGAGTTCAATGATCTTAGCGTTCATATCGGCTATTTGTTTCCCAAACTCCAATCTAATTTCCGCCGGAATGTTTCTCACTCCCAATCTCACATTTTTGTTAAGATTGAAATAAATTGTTGGAGTAACAAAATCACCAACAACTCTCACACGACCAGAATGCTCAGGTGTCTCAAGTGCCTGTGTAAGGATATCTTTTGTTGGATGACTTTTGCTAAACACACCCTGTTCCTTTTGTCGTATGAAGTCATCCTACAATGCACATTAATCAAGTACATTACTCAAGTACATAATTAGAATTCTTATTCATTTTTATAATAAATAATGTTCTTACAATTTTCATAACTGTTTGTGTTAACTGTTCACCATCAAACTCCCCTTTTTTATTTGCCCGTGCTTGCTTCCACAAAAGACAACAAATATATCACGAAAATGAGTTACTGACCGAAAACACAGAAGGGCAGATCGCTGGAAAAATCTTCGCCGTGTGCCACAATAGGTTCAAAGCAGCAATCACCTCTCTCTCATTTACTACAGTTTGATTATCAAAAAATTGAAACAAAAAATCAAAATTGCTAAATAATTAGTAAATCATATCACCTCTCAATCTCAGCCCGTCAAGATCTTCTGGTCGGAGTGGACAGAGTGGAGCGGCGCGACAATGTCTGGTCGGAGCGGAGCTGCAGCACGACCGTCGGGTCTGAGTAGAGAAATGTGGGGCGACGCGAAGGAGAGAGCAGTGTGTGTGTGGCAGAGGAGGATGCGGTGTGGGGCGGAGCAGTGCGGCAGCGGCGGCGGAGGAGAGAGCGGTGTGGGGGCGGCGGCGGAGGAGAGAGATGGCGGAGGTGATGACGAGGGAGATGAGAGCAATAGCGGAGAGGTGGTGGTGGTGGGCAGTGGCGGAGAAGAGGGCGGTGGCGGAGAGGTGATGGTGGTGAGCTGCGCTCAGAGGGAGAGAATTAAGTGGGAATGAGCAGATCTAGAGAAGGGGGCAAAAATTAATTTGAATTAGTTAGGATTTTTGTATTCTTTTTGTAATTAAAATTAGACAACTGTTTTCAAAATATATTGTCTAATGAATTATTAGACAACATGTCAATAACCCACTGTCTATAGGCGTTGATAGAGACAACAAGTTACAAGGACCCCTTGTCTATTGCATTAATGAACAATAAACAGTCTAAGAGCAGTCATAGACAACATGTTTCAAAACCTGTTGTCTATGGCCGCTATTTTTTTTGTTTAAAGACAACAAGTTTGGCCATAGCAATTGTGTATATAGTAATTGACAACAGATTCTTTAAAATCTATTGTCTATTTTATATTGTCTATGTGCGAAATTCTTGTAGTGATTTATTGTCACCAACTTCTCCAATCACTCTCATAGTTCTAGAGCTAGTGCTTCCCATAATTGCATTCATGGTCATGTGAAGCTAGGCTCATTGTCTACTAGCACAAGTTCTACAAACTCATTCTCATCTTGTTGTACGTGGGCTAACTCCTTCTCTTCTTACATGGTCATATAGAATATCTTGTGCTTGCACTTGTGTCCCACCATATAAAGCTCATCACAATTATAGCACAATCCTTTTTCCCTCCTAGCTGCCATCTCACCACTAGTTAGCAATTTAATAGGGGTTCTAGTGCTATTAGTAGCGAAAGGTTTATGTACTGTCACTCCTTCAGACCTTTTGTAGTTGTTTCCTTGGTTTTGAAAAGCCTTAGGATCTGGTTTAATCCTCTTAGTAAGAGCATCCAAGGTGAACAATTGGTTTTACCCAATGTTGGGAAAATTAATAGAGTTTTGATTAGATACCAAAACCCAGCTGACCCCAACCGAGTAGATGATCGCACAAGCCTAAGTGTTTTTCAGCTCACCTGTTTGAGCTTATAGAGTTTCTCAGTTTACAGGTAGATTAGCTGAAGACAGCAGAAGACACAGCTAAGCAGACAACTTAAAGGACTCAGCAGAGCAAGACCAAGAAGAGTCAAAGATCTTGCAGTATCAAGACCCAGCTCAGTGACGGAAACCTAGCTTAGTGTCAAAGACCCAGCTCAGTGTAAAAGACCCAGCTTAGTGTCGTTGACACAGCTCAGGTCTAAAACACAGCTCAGGTGAGTGACACAGCTCAGGTTGAAGACACAGCTCAGGTGGATGATACAGCACAGGTCTAAAGACAGCTCAGAATCAAGACTCAGCAGAGTCCAAGCCACTGAAGATACAGCTGAAACGCTTAGCAGCTCGAAGATGAAGACCTTCTCAAAAATAAGATCCCGATGTCAGAATATCTTATCTGACGCAGTCAGATCAGAGAAGAACTAGCTTCTGCAGATGCAGACCTACTTCGTAGGTAAAGGCCAGAAGTCAACAAGAGTAGGTAAGATTCAAACGGCTCTCTTCCAACGGCTAGTTTGAATCTCCACCTATATATATCTCTCCTCCACCATTGAAGAGGAGAGGCTGGAAAGAAGCTGGCAAGACGACTGAAGAAATAGAAGAAAACAGAAAAATGAACAACGATCTACAAAGCAAAATCTTTCTAGAACACCCAGTCAGTCAGTTGTGTTCTTAGTTGTTCACATATTCAGTCATAGGCAGAATAGATCAGAATAAATATCTTAAGCCTAGTTTGAACGAGTTCATCATACTCCTTGTTCTTCATTGTAAGAACTCGTTCATAGTTGGAAAACCATACCCAAACCCAAACTCAGAAAGGTTAGGTAAAGGTACGCTTGCTCGAAGCATGTAATTCGAGTGGTTAGGTTCTTCGATGCCGGAAGCGAAGGTGTAGGCTTGACGGTGCCGTAAAGCTTGTTGGAACACAGCTCGGGTTAGAGTTGTGAAGTTGCTTGGTACTTGGAAACCAAGTGGTAGTGAATTACCTGTGAATCTGGTCGTGGATGTAGGAGGGGTTACTCCGAACCACGTTAAATTGCTCTGTTATTTATCGCTTTGTTTATGCATGCTACTAACCCTCATAAGCATACATTTCAAACTTCATAAACGGACTAACTGAAAAGTGAAACAGAGTTTTGCAATATATTTGAAGCAACAGACGGACTTTTCAAATCCACCACATTCCGCACACACATGCACAGCCAGCTGTGTCGATCAAGCTGCCCTCCAGCTGGATCGAACACAGCCAGCTCTCTGAAAAGAGTTTTAACTTGGAAAAGTTTTTTAAACTTTGGTGTATTAACCCCCCCCCTCTACACCAAGGTATCCGTCTTGGGACCAACAATTGGTATCAGAGCAGTGGTTCAAAAGATCACTGTATCTGTCAAGTCAGCATTTCATTGCTGATAATGGTCACCTGAACAGATCCTTCAAAGTTTCAATTTTTTTTAAATCATTATATTGCATACTGTCGCGAAATCTTCCTTGTGCAGGAATCTCTCAAGAGAGGAGCTCTTGAAAAATCATGAATCCAGACACTTGTCCGAGATGCGAATGTTATAGGAATTATCTCCATGACTTGGGGGTACGAAGAACAAGATATCAAAGTATCTTGGATCACTGGAGAGAGGAATTTAATTCAGCAGCAAACCGGATGGACTGCGATGCAATCATCTCAAGCCACCAGGAGATGAGAAGAACAGAAAGGCTGATTGATGAGGTGGAGCGTCTCATTCTCAGAGTATATGACACCATGAGAGACAACCACCAAAGTCATCACAACTTCTGACGAAAGATTAGAAGAAGATCAATCAGCTCAACCTGGAAGGACCATCGAGGAGCAAAGAAGATGAAGAAATCCAGCTAGCTGACTGCGACCAGCTGTGAAATAAAGACAGCGGGATGCATAACGGAAGATGCAGCCAGTCATACAGCTGAGCACATTGGTCTCAAGGAAAGAATAAAGAAGCAGCAGATGAATCAGCTGGATTTGGAACGTACTGACTACTCAACATACAATCAGAGACCTCTTCAAAGAATTGAGCCGATGGTGAGAAGATCCGTTCATTAGTAGGAAGTAGGATGCAACTGAAGAAAAAGCCACCTACTATCAAATCGAGGGGGAACTCTACATAGCTGAAAAGAATCAGCAAAATCAAGTAGAAGACCCAGCAGGATGCACTCACCAAGATAGACTCAGCTGGAGTCACCAACTGAGGGGGAACAAACCCAGATGGATCCCAAAAGCTCAGATCAGAAGGATTATCCAGCTAAAAGGAAATAAAGCTCAGCTGGACAACAATTGAAGAGCTAAAGGGAACTCAGCTGAAGAAGCTTCAAGCTAATCACCAAGATACTCAGCTGAGGAGAACCTTCAATCTAGCAGAAGAGAATACAGCAGTGGTATCAGCTGACTACAATGATCAGCTGACTGGTTTGCAGATTTTGTTTATTATATTTCCTGTTGTAATACATTGTAAGGATAAAAGTATTTGAATTTAATTCATACATCCAAACATTCCTTAAATGGATTATTCTGCAAGCTATACATCCCATCGCATTCAATGAAAAGCATGCAGAACACTGTAGCTCAAGAGAACTGAGTCAGAAGTCAGAACGTTTCGACTTCCTCACGCGCGCGTGACATTCACTCAACATTCACACGTCATAGAACGTGTTGCGCAAATCTCTCTCAGCCGCAGATCTTCAATACAATTGCCAAGATCTCAACCATTAATCAAAATGGGCAATTGATATATTCATCAAATTTTTTTGCAAATCTTTGCCATATTTATCATCGCTCATACTTATCTGAAATTCATATCTCAGATTCTTGATTATATTTTTACTAATACGCTCCCCGAGTATCTTCGTATTTCTAACCTCTTTCTACAGAAGAAAATCATGGCACCAAAGAAGACTACACCAGGAGCAAGCCAGACTGAGAATCTGATGTCAAAACTTCATTTTGAGAGTTGTCTGACTCTCAAGAACTACCAAAACGAGGAGTTCCAGGAAGTTCTGGATCTCATCGAAAATGCCGGACTTTTGCAGTGGGCGATTGCAAGACCGAAGAACATCTTTCGCCAGGAAGTGGCAGAGTTCTTCTTAGAGATATCTAACCGAGATGATCGACTCCGTTCCAACGTCTCTCTACAAATCAAGGAAAAGACTGGACATACAACTCCTTGGGACGTTGACATCAACATCAACCGGATGGTGAACAAGCTGTTCTGCCTAAAGACTCTTGGGGACCGCTCCCCAGATAGTTACACCAGAGAAGAAATCCAGATCGAACTGGATAAGATGCTGTTCAAGCCAGAACCGTACAGGGTGAGCATGTCCAAGCTCCTTCTCAAGCCCAAGTACAGATTACTTCTGGATGTCACCCAGAAATGCATCATCGGTATCGCTGGATCTCAAGGAGAGATCAGCATACCCAAACTGAAACCAATGATAGCCATCCTCAGAAATGACCCTGTGGATTGGTTCTCATACTTCATGGGAAAATTGGAAAAAGAATCTAAAAAGATTCATTTTGAAGATGACATGACTTCGCAGTACGGTATAAAGAGACAATCTATCTATGCACCAAAGTAGCGTGCATAATAGAAAGTTACTCTACTGGAAGGCAAATTAAGTGGCATAACGCAAAAGAATTTTCTGTGTCCAGAATACTCTTTGAAAAGCCAAGTCAGCTCACTGACTTGTTGAAGAAAGCAGCCCCTGAAGGGAAGAAGAGGGCGCTAGAGGCAAAGCATCAGACTGCCTCCCCCTCTCAAGCAAGAAAAAGGAAGCAATCAGAGGAGACACAGCCAGCTGGATCTCAACCTGCCAAGAAGAAGCTGAAATTCAAGGCAGCCATCAAACCAGCTAAGGAGGCAGCAGAGAAACCAGTTGTTGAGACAGCTGGATCGGAATCCACTCCAACAGCCTCCCCTATCCAAAAGAAGAAAACTGAGTGGAGACTAGTTACTGAGGAGACAGCTCAGGGATCCTCCTCCAACTCAGACAATGGAAGGGAGTTCGTGAGAACATCACGAGAAGCTGAAGAATCACAAATAGTGGTCTCTGACCCAGATCCAGAGGATGTTATTCCCCTTCGCCAAATTCTTCAAGCATTCTCACACCCCACTCCAGCTGACTACAAATCAGCTGGAATTTCTCTTCAACAATCTCTTCTTCCATCCCGTCCTCGGTACACATCTCGGATTCCCCTTTCAATTCTTCAGTGCCTGAAACCTCCTTGCTTCCACACACCCAAGTTTCAGCACCCAGCTCTCCTCCCAAAGAACCATCACCTTTAAGAGAGCTAACAGACATTCAGTCTGCTGAAGCGTCTTCACAGCCAGCTGACTCCCAAGCTGAACTATCTTCTCTTCCCAGCTCACCTAAAGAGCCCCGTCCAGCTGATGTTCCTTCGCAGCTGGATGATGAAAACCAAGCTGAACCTTCATGTCCCACTACTTCTGAGGAAGATGAAATCCTCAGTCCCAGAGCCGTTGCACGTGCTGCCACCATCATGAGGTTCGATGACCTCAGGCTTCAAGAAGTAAAGAGCGCACTGCAACAATACCTGTCTCTTATTTCACTCCCCGCCGCATTAGTCGCCGTAAGCGACTTCAAATTTTACCTCGCTACCAAGATGACTACTTGGTACGTAAATGAGGAACTTGTGGAGCTCTACTCCTTCAACAAGCTCAAAGCCGAAGAAGCTGCTCTACAGGAGATCTTCGGATTTGGAAGTCTTCAGGATGCCTTCTTGCATCAAGACGAGCTAATCCAAACTCTCATCCAGAAGACTAAGCAAGATGAAGTATCACCATCTGAGGAGGTAATCGCAAGAGCCAACTCCTACCTCCACACTCTCAGCTGGATTGTTTCAGTTGAGACTGCCAAGGAAGCTATACATGCAAACACAGCGAGGCAATGGTGGCGAAAACGAGCCAACTTCTGCAACAGTTGAGCCCGCAGAAGCTGCACCACCTAGTCCAATTGCCAATGACACTCGCTCACTGGTCGAGATCGAGGCAGTCAAAGCCAGCCAAGTCGAATCCGGAACCTAAACGGATTCCAATGCCGTGCTTTCTGATGCAATGAAGGAGGAGATAGCCAAACAAGTTGAGGAAATCCTATTCCAGGATAGACTCAAATCAGATATTGACACCCTTCTGCGCATCACAGCTGTAGAATGGCAAGTCCATTGTCATGGACAGCCCATTGATGAAGTTTACTCTTTTGCCCAGAACTTACAAAGAAGCTCCAGTGAAGATCTCAAACAATCTCTAGTTCTCATCGCATTGATCAGACACATCATCTAGAGAAGAGAGTTCCTGAGATCATTTCAAGCCTTCAAGCTCCACTGGAAAACAGCTTCAGCGACTTATCCAGCCAGCTGCAAGCTCTACAACAACAAACCCTCTCCAACAGATCGACGTTCAAAAGTTGTTCAATCTCTACAAAGAGTGGACACTCGGTTCAAAGTTGGAAGTACCAACACGAGCACAATTCAACCTTGTCATATGACAACACGAACAAGATTGCGATGTTGACAAAGCCATGGCCCAGCTAAATGAGACAATTGTCAACCTATCCTCCACCCTTGTTGATAATGCCAAAAATGGGGAAGATAAGGGGAAGGAAATGACAAGAGAAAAACATCAAGGGCAGGCAAAGGAAAAGGCATGGCGAAGATGAAATCCAAGTCTTTGCGATCGAGATTGATGAAGTTGTTCTTTGAAATTTGGAAGCGGAAGAACCAGTGGACGAAAAGGAAAATGAAGCAAAATGATCATCACTCTTGCCAAAGCTAGTAGAGCCAAGCCGGAAAGAAATAAATGATACTCAATGGCTCTACAACTTTGTAAATAAACAAAAACAAGAGATGAAGAACCTTCAAGAGCAACAGAAGAAGAAGGAAAGTTTGCTCGATGCTGAGGAAAAGAAGCAGAAGAAGAAAAGAGCAAACATCAGAGCATCAAAGAAAAAGACTCAGATGCCAATGAAGCGGGAGAAGAATAGATGAATGGATCCCGGAAAATTAAACGACGGCGGGAACATACAAAATTCGAGTTCATTGAAGATTACTACTTGTACGGGAGCCTACCCAAATACGCCTCTAGATGTTGCTTTCAAAGATGCATCTGAATGAGCTCTTTCATCAAGAATAGGATATTTAGACGAAAGCATTCTTCAATCTTTGCAGAGACCGCAAAAGATCAATTTTCGCTCCCCACATTGTATGTCATCTCCAGCCTCCACTAATACACTGGAACCGATTTCACGACAAAATCGCAAGTAATCGCAGAAGTAAACAAATGGGCAATCGGGGAGAAAAATTTCCAAGGTAAGTAATGAAGAAGAATATAGGAAGAGTTTGGAATGGATGATCTTCAACCGGTACGGAGTTAAGAACGGATGAACAACTTGAAGAAGAAAAGGCGAAGAATCGACGAGAGGAAGCGAGTTGAAGACCCGGTCATGCAGGAATTTTTGTCTTTTGAATTTTTGTAAAATGTAAAATTGTAATATTATCTCTTATTAATGAAAAATTCGTTTTTGCTCTCAAGCTCATCCTGATGACAATAACTCTTTGTCCAGGCACTGAACTTTGAATTTAATATACCTGCTGTGTACGTTTAAACTTTTGAAAACCCGTTTTCTTGTTAAGGGTGAAGTAAATTGTTTTTCTCAGTTAGGTTTTGGCATCATCAAAAATGGAGAAATTGTTGGGAAAATTAATAGAGTTTTGATTAGATACCAAAACCCAGCTGACCCCAACGGCGAGTAGATGATCGCACAAAGCCTAAGTGTTTTTTAGCTCACACTGTTTGAGCTTATAGAGTTTCTCGGTTTACGGAGTAGATTAGGCGAAGACGACGAAGACACGGCTAAGCGGAGCCGGCTTAAATGACTCGGCGAGCGAAGACCAAGAAGAGTCGAAGATCTTGCGGTATCAAGACCCAGCTCAGTGACGGAAACCTAGCTTAGTGTCAAAGACCCGGCTCGGTGTAAAAGACCCGGCTTAGTGTCGTTGACACGGCTCGGAGTCTAAAACACGGCTCGGAGTGAGTGACACGGCTCGGGTTGAAGATACGGCTCGGGTGGATGATACGGCACGAGGTCTAAAAGACAGCTCAGAATCAAGACTCAGCAGAGTCCAAGCCACTGAAGATACAGCTGAAACGCTTAGCAGCTCGAGATGAAGACCTTCTCAAAAACAAGATCCCCGATGTCAGAAGATCTTATCGCGCGGTCGGAATCGAGGAGAAGAACTAGCTTACGGATGCGGAGACCTGCTTCGTAGGTAAAGGCCGAGAAGTCGACAAGAGTAGGTAAGATTCAAACGGCTCTCTTCCAACGGCCTAGTTTGAATCTCCAGCTATATATATCTCTCCTCCACCATTGAAGATGAGAGAGTGGAAAGAAGGCGGCAAGACGGCGAAGAAATAGAAGAAAACGAGAAAAATGAACAACGATCTACAAAGCCAAATCTTTCTAGAACACCCGTAGTGTCCAATGTGTTCTTAGTTGTTCACATATTCAGTCATAGGCAGAATAGATCAGAATAAATATCTTAAGCCTAGTTTGAACGAGTTCATCATACTCCTTGTTCTTCATTGTAAGAACTCGTTCATAGTTGGAAAACCATACCCAAACCCAAACCCAGAAAGGTTAGGTAAAGGTACGCTTGCTCGAAGCGTGTAATTCGAGTGGTTAGGTTCTTCGGCCACCCGGAAGCGAAGGTGTAGGCTTGACGGTGCCCGCAACCGGCGTTGGAACACGGCTCGGGTTAGAGTTGTGAAGTTGCTTGGTACTTGGAAACCAAGTGGTAGTGAATTACCGATTGAATGCAGTCGTGGATGTAGGAGGGGTTACTCACGAACCACGTTAAATTGCTACATTATTTATCGCTTTGTTTATGCATGCTACTAACCCTCATAAGCATACATTTCAAACTGCATAAACGGACTAACTGAAAAGTGAAACAGAGCTTTGCAATATATTTGACGCAACAGACGGACTTTCCAAATCCACCACATTCCGCACACACACGCACAGCCAGCTGTGTCGATCAAGCTGCCCTCCAGCTGGATCGAACACATCCAGCTCTCTGAAAAGAGTTTTAACTTGGAAAAGTTTTTTAAACCTTGGTGTATTCACTTTTTCCTCTACACCAAGGTATGATCCGTCTTGGGACCAATACCCAATATCAATATCTTCTAGCGAAGACCTTGGTTTAAAGAGTAGCATAACCCCTGCATCTCATCTGAAAGCCCACTAACAAAGTTGGCCACAAAATGATCCTCAGAATAATGCATGTAACTACTGAGCAACAAGCAAGCCTTCATCTTCTCAAATTTTTCAACATAATCAACATTGGGACCAGTTTGCTTTAGGTTCTTGAATTCCATAATAATTTTTCCCTCTTGCGATTTAGCCACTTGTACGCACTAGATGACTGCTCTCTTGTACTTGGCTTTTGATCCCTTCTTCATCATAGTCAAACATCTCATTCTTCACAAGCCCTAATTTCCGTTCTGTTTCAGCAAAAACCAATCTTTCTTCATCTTCAGGAGACTCCAATCCAATTCTCGTAACATCATATTTTCCTCTCTCTTCTCTCTTTCTCTCTCATGTCTACAACCCAGAAACTCAACATCTCGTTTCTCTGTCCTCATCTTTTTCTCCTTGATTTTCTCGACGACTTTCAAGTCCTTCTTCAAGATAGCATTTGCCCACCTTTCTCCCTTAAAGACTTGAGTTTTACTGCTCTCATGCCCTCTTCAGTATCCTTCAAATCTCTACCCACATTTCTCAAAGAATTTTCACACTTTCTTCAAAAAATTAGAGTTTCCAGCAATTTCGAGTGCATAAATTCGAGCTAATCAAGCCATCATGTGAAGTGCTTGACGACGATCAGAGGGAGCAGTAATTTAACAGTTTATTCGTTGAAACTCCCAATTCAGATCTCACAAAACTCTACATATTCATGCTCAAATCATCTTATCATATCCAAGCCTTGATTAAACTAGCTAGACATAATTGAAAGAAACATAAAATAAAAGTTGTACGCCCGTAAAACATTTCTCTACACCTCTCGAAAATAAAAGCAAGTGCCAGGAATAGGAGTGGTTCGGTACGATTATACCGAAATTTTTTTTGCCATACCGTATACCGTACCGAAAATTTCGGTATGAAAAATTTTATACCGTTATTGTACCAAAATTCGGTATCGACCATGTACTATACCATTACCGTACCGTTTCTTCGGTATACCGTACCACTATTCGGTATACCGAATAATATATATCCTACCGAACCAAATTATTGATTTAATGTCAAATTTAAAAATTATAATTAATTTAATATATTAGATATATAGTACGATAATTCGGTATATACGTAAATTTGATACATACCGAATCTCGGTACATACCAAATTTATGGTATATGCCGAATTTACGGTATATACCGAGTCTTCGGTACGGTACGGTATACCGCCGGTATAAGAAAATTCATATTGTTATTGTATCAAAAATTGTCGGTACGGTATCATACCGTACCGAAAATTTCGGTATACCAAAACTTTTGGTATTTTCGGTATTTTCTCGGTACGATAAGTGCGGTATACAACAGTTTCGGTAATCTTATTTTGCTGTACAAGTGGGAAATATGATCCTCGTGGTGAGTTGGGTTGAGAGGTTGGAGTTGAGGTGATATGCGGTCCTTCGGGGATGTGTGGCTGCCTCTTTGGTAGCAATTTGAAGGGCTGCATTAGGTGGTACTAGCTTAGGGGCATTGAGTGGTGACTAAGCTGGTATAACGCAGTGGCTGTTCGGCATTGAGTATGCTAGCTACTGCTTTGGGCGTCTCTTTTTCCCTCATATGGTTTGCCCAAGAGGGATTTCCCCATGTGAGGTTTTTAGTGAGGCTCGCCTTTAGATGCTACACTGGCATTTTGAGGTGTCCGTTTGTGTGGTGAGATTGGTGCCACGATGGGAGACACTTCGCTTAGTTTCCTATCTCTTTCGCCTTTTCTTATTGTAGCGATTAGTTGATAGCTGGTGTTTTGTTTGTTATTCATGCCAAGATGTATGTTTTTGGCATGTTCTTCTCTGTTTGGCGTATTATGTATTTTCTTTGATCTGTTTAATGCAATTTATTTACCGATAAAAAAAGAATGAGCTAGGTTTTCGGATGGGCCCAGCCCAAAGGATGGGCTGCAGTGGACTTTCCTTATATAGCATGATGCGCTTTGGATCTCTTTCCTTATCGACTCACGGATACGATTTCTTGAAGATCTTCTAGGATAAGGATGAATATTCATTCATCCGCATCGGTTGCTACTCTCACAAACCGTCCACTCCTCTTGCCTTCGATTGGCATCCTCTGATCACAGTGTCTTCTCTTTACCTTGGTTCAGCTATGTCCAGATGATCGCCCTTCTCTAGTTAGGAGCCATCTTAGCTCATCTGGAGTAGGAGTTGAATCAGCTCAGCTGGAGTTTTCATATCTCAACCCTTTCTCTGCCTTTAGCTAGTTCCCTTCTGCTCATGTCTGTCTTGTACTTGCTTTGCCCATAGTATTCCTCAAATGTTTGGATTCCGCACGGTACTTGGATAGGTTCTTTCACTTTCACTTTAGGGCTCAAATGGTTTGCCATATGCCTCGTATCGATGACCTTGCCTTTCTTGCAGAATGCAGCCCTTCTTTGCCTAAATCGACACCTGTTCTACCCTGAGCAACCTGTCTTCCAAAAGTGTCCTCCCAAACACAACTGAGATACAAAAAGGATTCACAAGACTCGATCTAGACCTAGAATAAAGATACAAAATGAGCACGAAATACGGGATCATCACCATGAGAGGGGGCACAAATTTTACATTATTAATTCTTGTACTCTACAATTTCCGTTCTATTAAGATACTATTTATTTTCTTTCGTTTATTTCGCATTGTGAAGAACAAAACCTAGGCCGTTTGCCTTAGGTACAATTTATATTTAAGTATTTTGTATTTTTCTTTATTTATATCATTATTTCTTATTCTTTTTATGTGTATTATTATGTCTTGTGAGTAATCCCCTTTGTTAGGTTTTGGGTTGGAAAGATGAAGTGTTGACATGTTTAGACATTCGTAGGAGGCCATTGGTACTCACGGAGTTAGATCCTAATGGTTTCGGAAGGATCCCCGAACTTAAATCATGGTCCGTTCAAGTCAAGTAGACATTAGCGGCTTGTTTGGTAAGGGCAAATCATGTCAAGCAAAGGTACTAGGCGTATAGGAAAGCGAATGACCAAAGTTATTGCCTAGCTTGGCCAGGAGGTGATTGAAGCGACGTCTTCGCGATACTCGTAGTTCGGATGATAAGAAAGGGCTAGGTGTGGGAGTTATACACCATTCACTACTCTATATTGGGCTCTTCTAGGTAATCACCCCATCAAATGTGACGAGGCATAAAGCCATGGTTATCGCCAAAGGGACTCACCCCACGCTTCGAGGGTAAAGTAAGGATGGGTCGGGATGTTTATTCCGCTTAAAATGGCAGAGATTCCCAAGAGCATTTTAGAGAACTTGGATGAGAAGGTTGGTGAGGGGCATATGCGGGGTGTCCCCGCATGTCAACCAATAAAATGAAAGAGTGGAGCTTCGCGTGGAAAACAACGATCTTCCGACCAATCGACCATACAAGAGAAAATCATCCTATATGTCGTGTATGACCTCTTGAAATGCCCCCAATGTCTTTGGGCCACGCCTTCGAGGGTATAACGAGAGCATTGACGGATTATATGAGCCGATGAGGGAAGTCTGCAAATGTCAACACTGGATTCTTACTAACCCAAAGCTTACTCACTTTTTATATTTCGATATCATCTTCTATCTTATTTGTACGCAGTTTACATAGTGTCCTAGTTCATACAAGTGGAGACTATGACAATTCAACTTGTTACTCGAAGAGCTGAATAGTTCATCAGCAACTTGTGGGATCGACACAGAGCACAACTGTCGCTAAAACTAATCGGTCCGAGTTGTAGGCATAGGAGAGTGTTGTGTACGTATTGGAGATATCACAAGTTCATATATATATTGGGGCGTACGCGTACGACGGTGTGTGCCAATCCCTAAACCAAATTAACAATTTGTTTGTTATTGAACCCACGTTTATGAAGAAACCCCGTAACGCGAAATGAGTGAGAGATGAGCGCATAGGATTTTTAGTTGGTGGATTGTTTTGTAATTGGTAGTGGTGGTGGTGGTAGATGGCCACCGTTTTTGTTGAACGAGGGAGTAGATGAGAGAGAAATATGATGAGAGGAAAGAGTGAGGAAATATGCTTTTATTCTCCACTTTTTTTTTTAATAATTTTACACATTAAAAATATTATTAGAAATTTTAAAAATTATCACTTTTAGTAAAAAAAATTATTTAATTGTCACCAAGTAACTTTTTTTTGAAGATACAAGTGTATATGTGTGTGCAATCACAAATAATTGGAGTCGTTGATGAGATTAGAGAGAGGGGGAGAGAGAGAGATGAAATTTGATTTTATTCTTATTTTTTAATTTTAAAATATGCATTTAAACAATTATTTAATTACCACCAAAGTTAGAAATTTATAAATTTTTTAATTATCAACAACAAGTTAAAAATTTAATTTTTTAATTATTTTTGAATTGTTATAGGATTAAAATTGTAAATTATAAACTTAATTTTGAATTTTGTGTTATGTACCAATTAAATATTTATGATATCTATATTTTTTATCTTCTCTACCAAACATAAATATACGATACCAATCATCCCTTATCCACGATATATATCTTAATTTAAATTATCTTATCATATCCTAAAATATCTACCAAATGAGCCCTTCATAAAAGAATTATGGTATAAATGTCCAAAAGTGCTATTTTTTGTAATTTTTACAAGAAGTATTATAATTAATATTTTTATTCCTAAAAGTACTATTTTCCGCACCATATTTAAATATATACACTTTTTACATGGCCTAGTATTAATGATGTCAATTTAGCCTGACATCAATGGATGGATAATAAAAAAAAAAAAGAGGATTAGAGCTTAAAATTTATACTTTATAACTTTTTTCAATTCGACTGGACATATATACTTGAATCGAGCTCGAAATCAAAGGGTGATCCAAAAAGACCAAAAATAATGGAAGATTAACAGTGCACAAAAAAACTTCAATCCAATTACCACGAATTTATTAGTGTGGCAACCCGATAGTCAATAGGACTAGTTCAAAATTAAATGAGTTGATCCGATTATTGGTCCGCAACTAAATACGAATCATTATAAGATTTGACTTTTAAAAAGGGCTGTGTTGCCCAACTTAAGATTTGGGCCTACATGGCCGGATTTATGGCCCTCCTTTCGAGCAACATTGCGCTGGGGCCAATAAAGCTACAAGCCCACTATGTTTCCTTCTTTTCTATTTCACTTTCACTTGTCAGCATCTCCACTCTCTCCAATTCCATACTTTCATTATAGTTAATTTCTAAACTCCATTTCGTACCCTACGCCGTCGCAGCCGCCGCCTCAGGTAGCCATCGGAGCAAGGTCTGAGCTTCCCCATTAAGCCGTTTGAGCTCTCCGACAAGCTTCGATAATATTTAACCATCGTATCCTTCATCTCTAGCTCTTTAATCTGAACAATCCTTCACACTTATATTGTGTGTGTGTGTGTGTGTGTGTTTTTTTTCTTTTTCTTTTTTGGTTATTGATTTTTCAGTTTATTATTTTCTTCGAGTGCATTTGATTTGCATAAAAAAAATCATTCACAAATCCTTCTGTGGTTGTTCGATCTTCTTCCTCCGTTCAATATTTCAAATGCCGAACAGAAGTATCTGATCTATCAAATTTCAACGTATTAATTAATTTATCTATACTAATA